>CM053622.1:401511877-401565962 GCA_028646595.1 Phalanger gymnotis
AAGCCCTCCCCTGAGGCAAGGAGGCACCAAGGACACCCAAATCTTGGGCCTGGGGCTTAGCACTTAGCAAGATTCAATGAAATAGCTGAATCACTCAATGCAAACAAAAGCCAAACTCTTCAAGGGCACTTGTTGAACTAAGGCTAAGGAGCTCATTTTGCTTCCCAACACAGATACATGGAACCTCCACCCTCAAGGAACTCACATTCTAATGTGGGAGACAACATGCAAACATCTATGTACATAAAAGGTAGAGAGATTATAACGAGAAAGATTCTACACTGACCAGGAGTAACTTCAATATAAAGGAAAACTTCCTAACGTTTCCCAGAATTTGGAAAGTGGAATGGACAGTCTCAGGAGGTCTCTAAGCGATGGTTATATGATTATTTGCTAGGGGTGATGTAAAGATACTTCTTGTTCAGGTATGGCTTGGACCTGATTGACCTCAGACCACTCAGATGCTCCAGTGCTGAGTCTATTTGCATATTTTTCCATAGACACTCTCTCTTCCTGTACAGTATCTGTTAAGAAGCTCAGAGTGGTGTCATTCATGAGCTCTTATCTCTTGGACTTTCTCATTAATGTCTCCAAATTTGTCTTCAAATTTTAGAATTGCTCCATTGGGATTGGTACCAGATTTTAACCAGGGGTGTGCAGGAGTTGGCTTAAATTGGCTGGAGAGAGCTGATTTTAAATTTTTTCATCATGAGCATTTACAACTTGGGAATTGACAATTGCTACACATCAGGGCTTGTTTTATTGCTTTGTTGGCTGTCTAGGCTTAAGAATGCAATGGAGAAATCTTGATAATTCAGATTAAACTTAAAAGCATATTATATGTACATTTTCCCCCTAGAAAGTCAGTTGTTAAACTTTTATCAGCATACCACTGGTTCTAGCACACATACATATCTTTAGCTGGGCTTAATCTTAAGTTTCCTGACATTTCATGTTACCTTAATTCTTGTTATCTCTACATTACCTTAACTGAAGTATGCCTGGGAAGGAACCTGAGCACTCTAGGGATTCACCCCTGAAGGCCCAGTAACCTCAAACTGTTGAGAATCCTTATCTAAACCCACAAATAATGATTCACAACAACTGACACTCCCTCAGTTTCCAAACATCAGGCATTTTGCATTCTAACTATACACTCTCCTTCTCATTTATAAATTAGGGTTATTTTCCTGTTTTCAGCATTCATTCAATTGCTAAAGAGTTAGTTTGCTAGACATACTTATGTCACTGATTACCAGTAGATATCTTGATTCACATTTATATTGATGAGAAATGGTAATTCACAACAACAGGATAACTGTTTGAATACTGTTTCTTCCCTGAACAACAATCTGCCTTTTCCTGGGGTTCACCAATCTAACAAAGATGAACTTGGAGGTCTCTTCATGCTCTGAGATTTTATGATTCTATTAATGAATTCCAGGTGTTCTCACTCCTGACTTTTCCCTGTTGCTAACACGAGAGTGACCACATAACTTGATACTGAATCATGGACATGATGAAAAGATAGAGAAGAGCTTAACCATTTACATGGTACCTATTCCATTCCAGTCACTGTGGAGGCACTTTACATATGTTGTCTCACTTGATCCTCACAATAATTTTGCAAGTTAGGTACCCCATTTTCCCCATTTTATAGTTGAAGAAACTGAGACTGACAGGTTAAGTTACTTGCCTAAGATCACACAGCTTGGAAGTATCTGAGGCTAGATTTGAACTCAGTTCTTTCTAAGTCCAGGCCTAGCACTCTGTACAGTGCACAACTTAAATATCTCTGGATGAGGAGGGATCTTAGGTATACATACATTTTGTAATTATTTTCTTCAAATCTTAACCATCCTTAAGAATTTTATATAAATTACAGTGTACAAAACATTATAATTTGACTTTTTTGGGAGGGTTGTGTAGAGGGACCTTAGACTTATGATTTCATTAATGCAGGAAAATCTGTATAACTGCTCTGCAACCCATAGTCCCAGAGAGTTACTAGGGTCACTGGGGGTTAAGTAATTTGCCTAGGTTACTCATCAAGTATGTGTCAGAAGCTGGATTGAATCCAAATCTTGAGTCTAGTACATCTTGATTCCAAGGCCAGCATTTTCTCCATTAAGTCATGCTGCCTCTTACTGATATGACAATGAGATATTAAAAAAGTTGATTTCTTCTGCCATTGCCCATTTCAAACTTCGGCTAAAACAATGATTCCATTTTCAGAAAAACTCTGGGATGATTGCTTGAAATATACCAAGTGTAGTAATTCATTCCTATCTCCTTCTCCAGTTTTTCTCCTAGGGTTTGACAATATCAACACTGTCTTTGTGAGACAGAATATGGTCATCCACAAAGTAGTTGCTAAAAAATGCTATTGTGCTTTGGTAAAAACTACCAGAATATGACCTGGAGAAATTTCAGTAAATAAAAATATATCCGATACAGTTTCATTCTCACTTCTGCCATCAGATGCTGTGATCTAGAAGGTTAGTAAGAATCATGATCATCAGCTGCACATTTTCTTGTTGCTGCCACAGATAGCACAGTGAAAATCTCATCCAGGCTTTCCCTCATTTTAACCAGGGGCTGGAGAGTTAGGTCAATAACTTCTATTATTTAGGTTCCATCCCTCAATGAGATAGCTTTTGCTTGTGAAAGAACACATACACACATAGACACACAGTGAATGCAAATAAGAAACCAAATGCAGTGAGAGGATAACAACTAAACTGTTATATGGGAAATAATAGGTTTTATTCAACTATATGTTCTCACTAGCAACAGAAGAAGCAAAACAGAATTTGAGATTTGAGGGTGGGTGGATAATGGGGTGTTATGCCACTCATGTGATTGTGCAGGCATTATGCAGGTGGTAGAGGTTCTTTGTGGCCTATGGTTCCAATACCTCCCCTTCCTACTGATTATAATATGCAAGAACATAATCTTAAAAAAAAAAGAACCCTAGGGACTCCTTTTCCTCTCTTCTTAGATTTATGCCTCCATTTGCAACAAACACAACAAATCTCAAAACATTGCAAATGTAGACCTTTAATTAAAAAAATATTCCAATTCAAAAGCACTTGTTAAAGATCCTTTTCTGAAGATAATTGTTAAAAGGAAAGAGGCCATATTTAGGAATCCATGTACCACTTCTCTGGTATTTTAAGTGATCTATGACCTCAATGGGGTGAAGAGTCCCTCTGAAAATGTAAAACACACTCCTCTCCAGCACATCTCATAATATGTCATTCTTACCCATGTGATTCTATTAAATGCCATTTCAATCCAGGGTGCTAAATGCCTTCTCCTGGTATTTTAAAAACAATAGCTGTGCAGCACTTGGAATATCCACTTTTTATTACTTATTCTCGCTACTTAACTGACCCACCTTCCTTTCCAAGCAATCTTGTCCTAATGATATGTCTTATTTATACAAAAGTCTTTTTCCCTACTGTGGAGGTCAGACCAGTGAGGGTAAAGGGAGGAATTACAATCAGTTCATTCAGCTGTTTGAGAAGCAATCTGGGTCATGGAGCTGTTCATAAATGGCAGGTATTTCGAGCAAGTTCAGCAAGTTGAAGACCAGATTATAAGTGATAGGGAGACGGAGACCTCATTCCAAGCCTTATCCTTAATGTTAATGTGAAGGTCAATGTTAGCATCATCAGAAGATATGTTTGAATAGAGGCATGCAGCTAACATCAGAGGATAGTCAATGGTAAATGCAGAAGACAATTAAAGACAAAGCCTGAGTGCAGGCAGGTGGAGTATGTTCAGGGTATGGAGAAATAGCTCTAAGTCTTAACTTACCCAAGGGAAAATCTGAAAGCTAAGACCATATATTTAGAAAGAGATGAAATTCTTAAGATAATGGAGTTGAGACATTTCACAGAGGAAGAGACATGTCACCTCTGTGGCAGTAGGAAGGCTGCTGTTTCTATCATTGTGTTAATGACAATCAATACGGTATCTAAAGTGTAGGATTGGTTTTAGCGAAGTCCATTACCAACTCTAAGATAACTGCTGCTCCAACCAGGAGAACATCGTACACAACAACAGCCACAGTGTATGAAGACTGATTTTGATAGACTTAGCTCTTCTCAGCAATGCAAAGACCTAAAACAATTCCAAAGGACTCATGATGATATATGCCAGCCACATCTAGAGAAAGAACTTCGGAGAGAAGCAGACTATTTTCTTTTTTTTCTTTTGTTTTATTTCTTTTTCTTTCTTATGGTTTCTCCCATTAGTTATAATTCTTTTATACAGCATGAATAATGTGAAAATATGTTTAATAGGTATGTATATGTAGAGCCTATATCAGATTGCAGGCCATCTTGGGGAGAGAGGCAGAAAAGAGGGGGAGAAAATTTAAAACTTACTGAAGTGGATGTTTAAAACTAAAAATAAATAAATTAACTAATAATAAAATGAAATGAAATAAAAAGATAACTGCTGCTCATGATGTCAAAGCTTTGGGAAAAACTAAAGTAACCATTCCAGCTTCCTATAGAGTTTTTAATTAAGACACACATGCACACACTTAATAGGGTCTTACACACTGGCTGACGTGTGTAAACTTGTGACTACTAAAATTTTCATATAATGTCTCAATGTACAGTTTTTAATAATCTGCTGAGATCTTAAGCCAGGCTGTTATGATAAAGGGAACACCTTCTAATGAATCTTTTCAGGAGAAAGGAGAGGTGAGAGTAGGTGAATAAGATTTCCCTCTCACTCTAAATGATGAGCCTATCAAGGGGTGGAGAACCTGCAGACTCGAGGTCACATGTGGCCCTCCAGGCCCTTAAGTGCATCCTGCCATACTTGAGGACCTAGAGGGCCACATGTGGCCTCAAGGTCTCAGGTTCCCACCCCTGGCTGACTTGTAGTGCTACGTGGGCAGGTCTGAATGTAGTGTCCTACCATTGTTGTTCATGAACCTAGCCTTTGTGATCTTTGTGAAGATCATCATGAATGCAGATGGCCACAGTGGTGACTGGTTAGAGATGAATCCATCCTGTGATTTATAGAATAAGGCAAGGCTGCTCAGTTTTCGTGCTCTAAGTTATAGGGAATGCAATAGGCCATTGAATTCACGGTGATTAAATCTACCTTTATACATGGTCTACAGAGACTGTAGATTTTCATGATCTTTTGAATATAACATGTGTTTCAAAACTGAAAGTGACTTTATCTATAAGAGACTCTTTTTCTGGATGAACCAATATTGCTTAAATTGGGTTAATTTTAGAGGTTTTACATTCGCGACTTTGGCAGGTCAGAGGGACTAGTGTCTTGCCAGAAGAATGCACTAATTATGAAGTTCAAATTTTTTTGTCTCTGTTGCAAAGGGACAATGTACACTGGGGCAGGGCAAGACTGAGGACCAACAAAACCTGCTTTTGGAGTTCAGAGAAGAAGGTTTCTGCCTTATGTAATGACTAGAATGTTCTTGAGTGTTTTAATGTTTCCTTAGAGACATGTCATGAATAACAAGTAGATGATGGATATGGTAGTATCCCTTAAAGCCTCAAAACTGATTTACATTCTTGGTCTGGAGCCAGGAAGACCTGAATTCAAATTTGGCCTTAGGTACTTATAAGCTGTGTGAAACTGAGCGAGTCACTTAACCTCTCCCTGACTCAGTTTTCTCATGTGTAAAATGGAGATAATGCTAGCCTCCACCTTTTATTTTTGATGTGAGGATAAAAAGTGTTAATATTTGCAAAGTGATTTGCAAACCTGAAAGTGCTCTATTAATGCCAAGTATTCTTAACATCCACAGTGGGGATTTCAGACTATATTGCAACTTCTACTTTCATCTGCAAACCAATATTTATTCCCTGCTCTCCTATAAAGTGTTTCAAGAATTACATTTCTGCCTTTGGGAATGTATTTTTATCCAGTCTGGCAAGTAATCATTGTTGACATCAGTGTTTAAGGACTGTGTATACTATCCACACAAAGTATCCTAAGCAAAATCCTTGGAGTCTTTTAAATCAATGTGGCCTTGAAACACATGGTTCATAAATCACTATGATGCTAAAAGAACATTTCATAGTTCAAATGACACAATGGTCTATCCATTGGTCATACAGGATTTGAGAGACTATCCTCCTCTTTCCCTCAACTTGATTCTATTTTAGTGTGTGGGTTCCCTATAGGTTCAGTTTGGTGAGCAGAACAGTTTGTGTTAATTGATCCAGGATATGATGGATTGATTAGTGGCTAGCATCAATATATATGTATATATATGTACATATAGGCATATATATATATATATATATATATATATTTCATGGTATTCATAGAAGAAGAGTTATGACAAAGGCAAAAATTCTGATTTTTTCCCCATGTGGACAATTCAGAGGTCCAAGACTTGATTCTGCTTGATATAGATTAATTTCTAGAAATTCCTGGAGATCCCAAGTCACTGAGCTCATATTCATTTTTTCTAAGCTAGAGGCAGGTTGAACCAGATTGCTTGTACGTTAGAACCATCAATGAAGAAAACATAGACACATCTGACTTAACTGTCTTAAAGAGATGCAAATTCCTTCTTGGATGTGGATTAAAGTAGATGATCTCTGAAGTATTTTCCAATGGTGAGACTGTATGTTTCTACATTCATGGCAGTGGAGTACTGACTAATAGTTCATAGTTTCAGCCAAGAAAGTATTTAGAGTAAGCAAAGTAGAATATTTGAACCCCAGTTTATGAATAGGTTGTACTAGACCAGTTATTATTTATCTCCATCTATTTAGGAATAGAAGAAACCTTGCAATATTCTTGGTAGGAAATTCAGGAATTTGGTCTCAGGTGTGCTATAGCTAATCCAGATGTTGCCCCTAAATTATATCCATACTATAGTTAGAGGAAGTTATAGCTATTTTCTTAGGGCCACATGCAGGAAATTTTCAGATGTGGCAAGATCCAGAAGAATGTAGATTTGTAAAAACATAGTTTTTTACTCTGTCTCTGTCTCTAAAGGCAGAAGAAAATGAGTCTATGGAAAGGCTACAACACTTGAAGGCCTTCATATCTTTCAGGGGCCCTACATTATGACCTTTACTTATTTCCATCACTCTGGGCTGCAATGTCACTTGACAGTTTAGATAACTGAAAACTGTTTTATAGCCTATCATAAAGCATCATCTCTAAAAGGAACTTTGGGTTAACTCAGGGAGAGTCATCACTCATACACACCCTGACCCCTACCTCCAACACACACACACACACACACACACACACACACACACACACACACACACACACACACACACCAGTTCCATATGCTTTCTGCTGTCTATGGTAATAGAGAAAGGAAGAAGTCCAGAGTGGAGGATAGTGGTGAAAGGGGTTAGGGTGTCTGATGAAGATACAACAGGCCCTAATCTCAGCTAAATTGAGTTTCTGTCTAGTTATACTACCAAATGAGCTCTGACACACTGCTCTGTGGGCCAATTAGTCTGCAATTTTATCAGGCAGCTTTTTCTAAATTCTTAACCAGAACGCTGAAGCATTGGTCTACTCTTTTCCCATCTCTTCTCATATTGCAGCCCGAAGACTCAGTAAGTGCTGATTCTTTCACGTAGAGGGTCACTGAAAGGCCCTGAATAAAATCTTCACATTAGCTCTGCTATTCTTGGTGAGGTAAAAGACTGCTCACCTGACAAGCGTGAAGTTGCACCATCCTCAAGGTCATGAAAACCATTGAGCACCAGTCTAAATAGAATTCTCAGGGACACAGATACATAATCTGCTTGGTTTTTTGCTTGTCCATAAAGCTTTTTGGAAGGATTAATCATATTTATCTACCCAGAAGTTCTTAGATTTCAAGGGGTCTGTGAACTTAGATAGGAATTTGTTTCCTTTGTCATCCCATGTATTTTAAGGTTTTGAAAATGTTATTCTGATAAAGGTCCACCAGTTTCACCAGATTGCCAAAGGGTTCCTTGACCTCCTAAACACTGAGAACCCTGAATATAACTAGATTTTTATCTGATTCTATTTGTTCCATGCTCTAAATGTAGAATTCTCATTTAAGAATAGTAAGATAGTCAAAACCCCATGTTTCAAAGGCCGTAATCAAAACATCTTTCAAGAGAGGGTATCTTAATCCTCTATCCACATTACATAATGGCAGACACAGTGTCCATTCCTAGATGTCTAGATTCTTTATGTGTGTAAGCATATGTAGCTGTATGATCTTTCAGTGTTCTAATCTCTCACTCAAATTTTAGTAGTTGATTTTCTCAGAGATAGTGTGATGGGAGGTGTCCACAGCTAATCATTGACTTCACTTGGGTGAGCCATTACCCAAAACGTGTGATATAATTGGTTATGACATTGACTGATCACAAAGAGTGATGGGGTATAACATAGATCCAATCCACCAAACAATTTATTTTTATTTATTTATTTTTTAGAAATTTCACTCCTTCCCTTGTTGATTCCATTAGGGAATTTGTGAATGTTTCTTTAAGTGACCAGGTATGGAGATGTTCTTTTTAGCTATCTTGAAGCTATCTGGACTTTCTATTGGGTTTCCCAAAAAAGTAAGACAGAAAAAAACAAAAAACAAAACTCTAGATTAGGTTCCATTTGATCACACTCCCAATAACTGTTCTTGAAATTATTCTACCACTTACTGTTTAAGTTTCTCATGCAGTCAGTCGAATTATTTGGTGGTGAAAGCATGCTCATCCTAAGACACTACTTTTTTTTTTTGGAAAAAAAGTAATATTGCCAGTAGTTTTATTAATTCAGCTCTCTTACCAAAGCTCTCTTACCATTAGTTCAAGCTTTTAGTTCTCACTGTCAGTCCCTCCCCATTCTCTTCCTTTAAGGCCCTAATTTCAGTGAAGATCAACACACTCTCTAGTGAAACCTCTTGATTAAAGAGTATTTTCCCCACTTCGGTCTATCAGTATACACAGCTACTGTCATCTATGCCTACTAAGTCAGTAAACTGTCCCTCTGCCTTCAAGGCAAAATCTGTAAAAAACAAAAGCACATTCTCACCTATTCTAATGACTCAATGACTGGAGTTTGTTTTCATATTCCTTATGATGGTAATCCAGTTTTTCTAAAACTGTTAACAAGAGCAGGAGGTTTCTAGATTGTGCATATCTTGTTAGCCTCCTTAAGCATCCAATAGACTAACCCTATTAGGCTAGTACAGCCGCTGGCTTTATCACATTAAGAAGGCTCCTCATATGTGGCTAGAAGCGCAGAAGTCACATGGTACAGCAATCAACCAATCTGAGGCTTCCTTTCCTCTGAATCACATTCCCCCAGCCCATTTCAACCACTAGGTCATCCATGGGGTCATTCTGATTCTGTTCTATCAGCTATACCAAGTGTTCTGGGCCAGGCCCAGCTCAAGATAGTTCACTGACTTAGTCTTGGGATTGGAACACAGTCAAACTTTCATGGACCATACAATTCAATAAAAATAAATTTACTTTTAATAATAGATTTAAAAGGATAGAATTACTAATTGCTGATTGGAACACATAATGCTCTCCTCTACCTCTCTCCACAGTAGTAATAGATCAGAACATCACCAAGGCAGTGGGAATTCCACTAAACTTCCAGACTACCTATTCCCTATCTGGCATACATTTTATTTTTTAGTAAACAAGAAAGCAATGTTAATGATTCAAACCCTAATTCCCTAGAACAAATAAATCGCAAGGGTGGCCTCGTTGCCTTTTTAAAGGAAAGTCAGCACACTCTACTAAAAGCCGATATTATTCCCACTTCACTAAGAATGTTTTTTAGCTGAATATCATAGAGTTAGGACAAGTTGGTTAAGTGGTGTAAACTACAGTAGACAACCCTGGCAGGCTAAAAGCAAGGCCATGGAAGACTTATGAGTGAGCATGTAATAATGGCATCTTAGGCTGAAGGGCATTGTGACTTAGCATATCAGAGATAAGGGAGAATGATTAAAATGAAAGAAAATTCCAAGCCTCATCATTAAGATCAAAGAGACAAATTTACTGAAGGACAAATCCTAGATTCAGAAAGAAACCAAATTCCCAAGGAAAATAAAGAGATGGGGTAACCCACAAGAGGTGCTCTGATGAGTTACAAGACCAGAGAAGACACTTTGACAAACTTGTGGTTTTGCCAGCAAGCAATATCGATTTATCCTTGGGGAACATTGCCAGGTGTCGCCCCCAACCCCCACTGCATACCTCCTTGCCCATCCTTCATCCCTCCTTCTTGAAATTCTACAGCTGTACTGTAATCTGTTTCTGACCACATATTTCTCTTCTGACTGACAGCATGTTCACAACTCAGGTCAAGATTTTGGCTCAGCGGATACCTTTGAGCAAACACTTGACCATGAGGTCAAATCCAAACAACTTCAGAGGGGCTTTTGGAATTTCATTTGAATCAGAATTTCAGCTGTTCAGCTAGAAATGCCCACTTAGATTCATGTCACTGGCTCTATGAAATCTGTCAAGCCTAGTGTGTTTATTCTAGTATTTGTATGCTGGCAACATGTAGGCTTTAAGTGTGCATCTTGATCTATCCAATGGATGATGATTGGGCCAGGCAGCTGCCCTCAGCTTTAGTGGGGAATGGATGGTGCATCCCTGACAAGATGAATCTCTAGGCTAAAAAGTGTCTCAGCAGAAATGTAGAATTCTTCCCAAGAATAGCTAACAACATCTGCTCTAGTGACCACCTCAGAGCAGGAAGATTTTGGAGGATGCTGACACCTTTGCTAGGTAATAAAATGGTAGCATTCTCAATCCCAGGTCTTTATTGTAGATAATTATTCTGTAATATTCCTAAATGTCTTGACTTTACTATCGTCTTCGCCAGCATTGTTGGTATTCAAATGACAGGAAGTACAGGGTTCTACATTTTTTCTAGGTGTACCCAAAACCACGCTCCTTCCCAAATTCAGGGGGAAATAATAACAAATGAACTTTCAGTATTATGATTTTTTAATTTTTTTGAGTGTCTCAAGGACCCCTTTAAAGGTATGGTAAAGCCTATGGGCCCTTTCTCAGAATGGTATATTTAAATGAATAAAATAATATGCATAAGGTCACAAAGAAATTAATTATATATTGAAACACAATTATTAAAAAAGGAAAGAATAATAAGTTCACAGACTCCAGATTAAGAATCTCTTATGGAATGACTTCGAAATCTTGACTAATAAACTCAGAGATTTGTTTGCAGAATTATAGTTCATCACAGAATTATGCAGCTATAAAGTATATTCTGTATATTCTATTATTGTTCTTGTTGTTCAGTTGTTTCAGTCACATCCAACTCTTTGTGACCACATTTGGGATTTTCTTGGCAAAGATATTGGAATGATTTTCCGTTTCCTTCTCCAGCTCATTTCACAGATGAGGAAACTGAGGCAAACAGGGTTCAGTAATGTGCCTAGGGTCACATAGCTAGTAAGTGTCTGAGACCGGATTTTAGCTAAGGTATTCCTGACTCCAGGCCTGGCACTCTACCCACTGTGCCACTTAGCTTCCTACCATGTGGTCTATGTGTTATAATTATAATCACATATTTTATGTGTATATGTATAATTATTTATATATGCATTATATATATACACACATATATGTATGTATATATACGCACGCATATATATGTATAGGTATATATAATTATATATATGGATACATATATGTATATATGCATATATACACATATGTATGGTATACCTATAATTCTATATATTCTATGTATTTAATTGCAATAGCATCTCAGAGTTTCAGTAAGCAACTAGTTGTTACAGTTCAAGAACACTGAACCTAGGGTTAGGAAAACTTGAGTTCAAATCTCCACTCAAACACTTACTAACTAGGACTCTGGGTTAGTCAGCTAACTCCTATCTGAGTTTCCTCACCTACAAAATGAGGATCATAACAAAACCTGCCATACAAGGTTGTTGTGAGGATAAAACGAGATAACATTTATAAGGTACTTTGCAAACCTTCAATTGGTTTATAAATCTTCGCTATTATTGATATTGTCGGTATTATGATTGTTACCTTAAAGATCATCTAGTATAGTCTAGACTTAGTACTTTCTTTTCTTTTAATCCTGTTGAAAGTTATGACTTTAAGAGGGAAAGGAGGAGATAGGAAGTGAACTGCTTTGGTTCCATAGATTGTGTCAAGGAACTGAATTTGATTTTCTGAACCATGATTCATGCTAACGGAATGATAAATTTCTATCAGGGGAAAGAGCATTGATTGCAAGACCACCTGGAAGAGCACATTCTGAAAGAAATTCACCAAACTGAACAAGTTATTTGAGAGGCAAAAAGAAAATTTTCCAGATAAAATTGTAAAACCTGAAACTGTGAACGACAACAAAATACTTTGAAAAAAATAAAGGAATAATGCAAGAGGTGCTTAATTACTCTTAAAAGAAGAGAGCGGAAATAAGATTTATAAATTCAGATCTTTACACATAGATCAATAGAAAATGAGTATGCAAGTGAGCTTGACGACTTAACAAGAAAACGTCAGTGTGATCTTATAGATATGACCAAAATTTTGTGGTAAAGAACTCATGACTGAAATTGCCTGTCAAAGAGTGGTTATTTTGTAAAACAAACAAATGAAATAAACAAACAAAAGAGAAGTCTAATAGGAAAAATAGTATTGTATCATTTGTATATGGAAAGCTCTTGATTTAATGCCAATAACTGACATCTATCTGCACACTTCTATTTCGTTGTGGTGTGAGTTACACTCATGATATGAAATACATGATGAAATCCAACTGCAATACTTCAAGAGATTCCTGATTTAAGATTCAGAGGTAATAGTTACAGGAGAGAGACTTGAACTGTGATTTCACTGGAAGAGGGAACTTTCAGGTAGGGAACATCCCTCTATCAAAGCAATTCAACAATGTTTTAGAAAGCAGCCTGGAGCACTGAGACTTAAGTGACCTACCCAAGGTCACACAGTGAGCATGTTTCCCAGATGAGACTCACACCCAGCTCTGAGACCAGTTCTCTATCTGGCACATCTAGCCGTCCGTCTCTTCTTTTCTGATACTTCAGATTCAAGAAACAGTGTGATGAGGTAGAAAGAATGGTGGACTTGAAGTTGGAGGACCTAGATTCAAATCTCAGTTTTGCTGCTTTACTACACATGTGACTTTGGGCAACTCACTCCCTTTGCCTCTCTAGGCCTCATTTTCCTCACCTTCATTCCTCTCTCAGCTCTGTTTCTGACTTCCCGGTCTCTAAAACCATGTTTATTCTACCAGTAGCTTCTCCTGGAACTTTCCTTGGTACCTGAGATCTTGCCATGGAGCAGCTTCTCATCCCTGCAGATTGCTCACCCTGGAATATACCTCTGAAAGGCCCATTCCTCTCCTCCCATCGGTGAGTTCCTTTTGTATGTTCCATTTTGTGGAGTGGCTCAGGCTGGACTGTCTTCACCCTGATCCTTCTAGCCTGTTCCTGACTTTCTGGACTTCAAAACCACAGTTTTCACACGAAGGACCTTGTCTTCTCCCATTAGAATATAAACACCTTTAGGGCGGGGGCTATCTGTTCTTTTTTTAAAATTAGTACTTCCAGCATTTATTACAGAAACTCACATGTAGTAAGGGCTTGATGAATTCTTCCTTCCTTCTTTCCTTCCTTCCTTCCTTCCTTCCTTCCTTCCTTCTTTCCTTCCTTCCTTCCTTCCTTCTTTCCTTTCTTCCTTCCAGGTCACCTCTATGTCACAATGAGGCATCGGAATGGGACCTTAGTATCTACATATTATTCCTCCTCCTCTCCTTCTCCTCCAAGATAGAGCTGAGTATTTTGAAGGCCATGATCTATACTTTAGTTAAGACCTAATAGATTCACACACATCTTTCAGGGTCTTAGTTATGAGATAAAATGCCCTATTACCTTGGAGGAGGTCTCTTAAAAATAGAAATCAGGGGAGAGAGAGAGACCTTGAACAGAAGGAAGTTTGGCTTGATTACCAAAAAGGTAACTATGATAAGAATGGCACAATGCAGGGTCCTCAAGCTCCAAATTTTGTGATAATAACACCTGAATTTGAGTTCCAATTCTTCTACTCACTGTCTGCGTGACTTTGGACAAGTGAGTTCATCGTGTTGGCCCTTAGTTTCTTCCTCTGTTAAATGAAATAGACCCCCATAAGGGTCTTTTGCCATGAGGACCAACAATCCTGTGCTACAATGCCCATCCTGGACCTTTCTATTTAGGCTTTTCTATCCCTTCTTCTCAGTCTCCAGGGGCCAAAAGGAATCCATAGTTGATTGGTACCTTCCTGATCTCAAGATTTATCTGGTGTGTTGTAGGTTCTGGTTAACTGGGTTATGTGGGACAGGACAGGGCAAGGAGGAAGAGAATAACTTTTTTGAAGGTCTTTCTTCTGAGCCGTAAGTGTTCAGATGCATGTTTCTACAAATACTAAATACCTTTATTTGTTTAGATGACTAAGCCTCATCAAATGCTCTACCACTCTGAGCCTCAGTTTCTTCATGTATAAAATGGGAATAAATATTTGCATTATACACTTCTCACAGTTGTTACGAAAGTTTTTTTTTCTTTTTTGAAAATTTAACTCTATAAGTGTGAGTCACTGTTTTAAATTCTGTGTTAAAATTCTGGTTTACTTTCATTAAGTTCGAAAACAGCTTTTTATGTTGAAATAACATGTGTGAAGAATTGGCATTTTAATGTGCTCAAATGGAACTATCTCTACCAACAGAGATGGCAGCTTCTCAGTGACTCAGGAGCAGGTCTACAAATATTACCATAGTTGAAAAAAAATCAGCCTGTGGCCAATCTTGTGTTGAGCCTTTCCAGATTTAGCCAGGTCAGTTTAGAGCTTGGTCCCACTTGTGTAGTCTTTAGGAACTCAAGGTTATGTTCATTATGATGAATTATAGAGGTGAATTTTAGTGGGTGAAAGAATTTCATAATTCACTTAAAATAGTTCCTGATGATAACATCACTTTGTGCTGTATTCATTTTGATGTTCTGGGTGGAAATGAATGAAAGAGCTATTGCAATGCCTTCAGACCCCATTGCACTCACTTTAGTATTTACACTGAATATCTTGCACATGCTGTCTCAAAAATCAGCTTGGCTAGATTAAGCACATTTGTATTACTACAGTCAGATTGAAGTTTGATAACAATACAAACCTGGTTTAAGCAGAACTATTCTAGGCCTCTTTCTACAATCCTCTTCCTCACTCTCCACCCCGCCCCCGCATACAGATTGGTTTATGAAAGACACTCCACGGAAACACCATCTATTTTGACAGCTATGTAAAAAGCAGGAAACTCAGTGTGATCCATTCCTCCCCCCATCAGGATCCCCCACTGAGCTTCTGCTTCTTCCCTTCTTTGCCTATGTGGGCATGACAGAAAAATGGAAGGTTATTTATGTTCTGTGAGGAAATACTAAATAAGAATCAGGCCCCTTGCTGACTTCTGCAGCCTCCCTCAACATTTCTCACAAATACTTATAGAGAATTTGGCTCTACTCATGTTAACAATAAGCAAAATGGATTAAGTGTACCTGTTATAAAATAAACCTAGGTTCAATGAATGCTCATAGCAGCTTTTTCAGTACCTTGGGGTTTTTAGTATGAGGGAGGGAATTAAAAATATTACTTCCATGATGCCAGAAATATAGGGCCCAAAGTATTTCCATATAACCAAATTCAATTCAACTCAACTCCCCAAACATTTATTAAGAAACCACTCTGTATAAATCACTTTGCTACCTACTATGGAAGATTCAAAATTTACCCCAGACATGGTCCTTGCTCTTATAGAGCCTGGAGTTCTTTAGAATTAAGGTCTTTTTTTAGTGTGTTATTCATATAGAAATAATTGCTACTTTATTGATTATATAACTCATTAAAATCAATAAAATTTTTGAGCATTTTTAATGAGCAAAGCATTTTCCTGGGTAAATATGATACATTCCCCAACCCAAATAATCTTTCAGTTTAGCTGGATAGATGAGATGTACACACATAAAAATTCATTTAATAATTCAAGGTTTTAAATGACACATGTCTATAGTACACATCATTTGCATTTCCTTTCAGAATTAATGAAAGGGTACATTCAATTCTCATCTTTGTGAGAGGATGCTTTTGTTTTGTTTTGTTTGGGCCGATTGTTTTATTTTCCCTCTTTCCTTCTACTTGTGTTCATCACCCAGAAATAACTTGAGAAGGTCAAATGCAAATGTTTCTACCAATTGCGCTAAAATGCAAACCTTAAAGCTTCATGTAAACATGAGTGATGATGATGATGATTATAAAGAGAAACAGCTTCATCATGAAGCTGTAAGGCATAGGCTAAAGTCTTGATTTTAATACATGCTAGCTGTATGACCTTGGTCAAGTCAGTTTTCTGAATTTCATTTTCCTTGTCTATAGAAATAGAAAATGTTATGCTATATAACTCACAATTTTATCATAAACAAAGTTCTTTGTAAACTGTTTTTCCAGGCCATATAATACGTGGAAGAGGGAGCCTCACACAGCAGAAAGAGCCCTAGGAATCAAGAGACCTTGAATATGGTCCTAACTTTCACATTAACTAGTTTTGTCACTTTGGACAAGTCACATGAGCCCTCTATGCCTCAATTACTTCATCCATAAAATGAGAAATCTGAAATACAAAAATTCTATGAGGCAAGTTATCTTGCCAAGAGTAAGAGACTAGAATTTTGAAGCTGATCTTTTTGGATCTTATTTCTAAAGAGCAAGATCCACTTCAGTGTATAATATTCCAAACCCTACCTCAAATGTGAATTCCCTTCTAAGTCTTTCTTTTATCTTTGTGGGCACTAGAAAAGCTAATTTTTTAGCCTATTTCAAAGAAGGTACCGAACAGTTATTTGTTGAAGGAAGGAAGGAGGAGAGAGAGAAAGAAAGAAAGAAAGAAAGAAAGAAAGAAAGAAAGAAAGAAAGAAAGAAAGAAAGAAAGAAAGAAAGGAAGGAAGGAAGGAAGGAAAGAAGGGAGACAGAGAAAAAGAACGAGAGAGGAAAGAGGCAAGGGAGGAGAGAGAGAAGGAGGAAGGGTGAGGAGGAATGAGAAAAGGAGGGAAGAGAAGAAAGGAAGGAGGGAGCAAACGAAAAAGGGGAAGAAAGAATGAGGAAAAGAGTAAAGGAAAGAAGGAAGGAAGGAAGGAAAAATAAACTGAAATATGTTTCCCCAACTTTTTTCTTAGACTTGCACACAGTCATTTGTTTACATTTGTCTAAAACCAGGTTTGTTTCAGAGAGTTTAGTCTTTGTAGCCCATTTTTGCATTCTAATCCAGAGTTTCTGTAGCTCCATGATTTGAATGTAAGGTATTTTGGAAATAAGAATACTTCAATTGGCTGAAGTACCGCACCCTGATCAAGTAGGCACTTCTAAAGTGACCTGAAAGCAATAGAATACATTTACAGGTATGCTATCTCTCAGGATTGTTCCACAATAGAACATAAGCTCCTTGAGCACTAGGATAATTTCATCTTTGTATCCCTAGCCCTTAGGATAATTCTTGGCACATTGTACATACTTCATAAATAGTTATCAATTAATTCAACATTAAAATAGAGAATAAAAGCTAAGACCATATGCTCAAGAGAGCATACATTTGTGTAAAGTCCAGAAAGACAGCAATCAGGCCTTGCTTTAGATTACATTGCTAAGATCTTCCTAAAAAGTTTGCAGTCATCCCTCTGATTCATACTGGGGGAAAAAACAAACAAACAAAAAATTTAGACGTCATTATCCAAAGAAAGTAGGAGAATGAAAATAACGCCTGAAGAAAACTGTGATACTCCCTTCAGAAGTACACACAGCCTGGGGCTCTAGCCCCAGAAGTGAATAAACAAAAATAAAACATTCCTGTGATAAAGACTAATTATCATTTCAGAGATGCCTCTAGACATAAATGCAGGAGAGGAAAATAATTGAGAGAGAGAGAAAGGGGAGAGAGAGAGAAGGAGAGAGAGAGACAGAGACAGACAGACAGACAGACAGACAGAAACACTGACAGAGACAGAAAGAGACAGAGACCAAGAAACAGAGAGAGATTAGCTCCAAAGTTAACTAAAATAACTAGAAGAATTGGAGCAAGAATTTCTTCTGTTTTACCAAAATAATAAATAAATAAATGATATAAATGAAATGAGAACAGTAGAAGCAAGAAATGGAAATTAGAGATGAGAAAAGAAAATCCACAAATTGGCTTGAAAATTAGTAACTTATTTTAAGAGGTACTGAATCTTATCCAAATAAGAGACTCTTTTAAGCTATGAATGGATTATACTGAAGGTAATGGGTCCACGAGACAAGAAGTATTAAAACAAAGTCAAAAGATTGAGAAAAAATAGAAAGAAGTATTAATTATGGCAACAGCAAAAATAGGCTTCAATAAACAAGATAAATGGAAAACTACAATATGGTAAAAGGTTTCGTAGAAATAGACACAGACTATTAATATATCATGTATTACATTATATTAATTATACAATATAATTATATAATATATTGTATTAATTATATAACATATTATATAATATAATTATATAATTATATTAATATATTACAACACACATATATGTGTGCATGTGTGTGTGTGTGTGTGTGTGTGCATGTCTCAAATTATATCTAAGTAAAGGAAAAGCTAAATGAGTTACAGGGAAAAGTAGTGAGCAGATCTATAATACTGGGACAGGTGACAGAAAGGATAGATTAAATATGAAAGACTGAAAAGCAATACGGTATCTCAACCAAACAAGGTGAACAGAGTTCCAAGGAAGAACACTCCCACAGGGGAAGAAGTGTGTATCATCAATGAGATGGAATATTTTGCTATGATAATTAACACATTTTAAGCCCAGAGGGGAATATAGTTATTCTTAAGGAACAATTGAGTTCCTTTTCTCAGGCTTTGGGGATTTCACTTTAGATGAAAATACTGAGGTTTATCACAATCATTCTGAGACACCAGTTAGGGAGAATTAATTACTCATACCTAGGCAGAGACTATGTTCTCGCCTTATGTTTATTTCCATGTATAGTTCATCCCTGGCCTCTTTTAACTCGAAATTCTATTAACTAGAAATATTTTAATAAAGAAATAGCAGACTATATTATAGTGTTAGTGTGTGTGGCTAGAAAGGAATCAGAGGGGAAGTTGGGAAAAAAGGTTAATTATGATGGCTCATATATAGCTCAAAGACATTGCTCCTTATCTTTCTCCAGGGCCTTACCTCAGTACTCCCTTTGCTCCGACTTCTCAAATCCAGTAGTTCAAAATCTCTTCTTCCTCCTTTTTATGATATCTTCTTCCTTTTACACAAAGTGCTTAAGGCATGACCCAGTTTCTTACACTATGGCTTGGACAGATTCTAGGAGGTATACAAGTCCTCTTCATACTCATTTCTGGTTGTTTGATGCAATTAAAATATATATGGTGCCTAGAGAGACACCACAGCCAAATGGGGTGATTTCAGTACCATTCCTATAAAAATAGGGGTAACTTAGGAGATTTTTAACCTGAGAGTGCTTGGTGTGTTCTGAGGCCACTTTCTCTAAGGAATGCTCAGCCTTCATGCATAATATCCTTGCCCAAGAACAGGGAATATATGAGTTCCAAAGGACAATTGGTGTATACTGAGAAGGCTCACATGGAGGGTAAAGTGTAGAATTGGACTATAGGACTTGGGGTGATTTCTATCATGTATTGCTGCATTCATCCATTATTACCTCATGAATGGAAACTTCTAAGAGTTAGGCTCAGCAGAAAAAATAGAGGTGATGCAAAAGACTTATTAAGGCAGTAAAAGAAATTGGTTAGAAGAGGTAACTCATAGGATATATTTCAGTAGCTATTACACTGTCAGGAATAGAGAGATGTTTTTTAAAAAAAATGAATTAGTAAAGGTATAGCCCCTAAATCACAAAACAAAATTTTAGAACCGACTGGAAGGGAACTAATGAAAAGAAAAAGGGAAAGGGAAAAAGAAATTTACAGAAAAAAGGCAAAAAAAAAAATAATAATTAACGCTTATGAAATTGTAAGGGTTGAGAGGAGTAAGAGTGCTAGACCTGGAGTCAGGAAGAACTGAGTTCAAATTTTGCCTCTGATGTTTGTCAGACATGACCCTGAAGACTTAGCTTTTCTCATTCTCAGTTTTCTTGCCTGTGAAATGGGATAATAAAATCCCTTACCTCATAAGGTTGTTGTGAAGATAAATTGAGAAAACCTGTAAAATGTTTTGCAAACCTTAAAGTGCTATATAAATGCTAGCTATTGTTATTGTTAATACTAATTCTTACAGTTATGATAAACCTAAAAAGGTTTGATTTAGAGGCTTAGCTTCTCAGTACAATGCATTCAGCATTGTAAGGTGTCTGTGAGTTTTTTGGTTTTTTTTGGAAGTGGAATCTGATATATTGCGTTCTCTAAATTTCATTTTAATCAAGGCATTAAAGGCAAAGATGAAGGGTGTTCCTGTCACTGCTGTTGACTAAAAGACATGATAGAGATACCCAGCACTATATGTTGTTGAGAAAAAAATGGCAGAGTTTTGAGATGATGCCCAACAGAGAAATAGGTTTACAATTTGGCTAAGATAAAACATTTCCCTTTTTGAAAATCAGGTGGGCTACATTTAGACTTCTTCTTGGGGCAACAATATTCAGAGTTAAATGAGGTAAACACTGTAACGAGGACTGACTGGGGCCAATGAAGATTATCTGAATGAATCTGTGATATGCTGTGAGAGTAGAAATCTAAATTACAATAAAGTAGTCACCTTTTTCTTCCTCTGTTTTTCCTTTCATTCAAACCCACAATTTCAAAGAAAGCAGCTAGACCTGACCAAGATCACCTTTTCTTTGGTTACATGAATATTGATTATACCAATAAAATATTTTAATAACAATTAAAAAAAAACAATGAATTGTCAAAACTGCCTGCTGGTTCCAATCTGTCAGTATGGCAATTATAGGTGGTTTAATTCATGTACATGTAGGTGTCCAGGCTCTTAATAGCTTTCCTTTTACTTTCTTTGCTGGCTTTTCATATAAATGTTGTTCCTACTTTATGTCACAGAGAAAGGATTTCTGGAGGCTAAAGTCATACAGCATGCTGGGGCATTGAGGAAAGGGCATAGATTTAAAAACTGAAGGGCCTTGAGAGGCCATCTAGTCCAATCTGAAGGAAAAACAGTCTTATTATCAGAATATGCTATTTGACTGAATTGTCATTCATTTTACTGCAAACTAAATAGCCACAACCTGAGTGAAATGTGCCCCCCCCCCAAAAAAAAATTCTACTGCGGACACAAAACATAGTTACCTCCATTCTTAGGCTGAATATACAAGGTCCTACTGTGCACCACTCTTTGGCTGCACACAGTCCTACAATGTTGTACCCAACACACAAATAGCCATTTTCCATACCAACTTCTTAGGAACAGACTAAATTCCAATGGTCTATTCAAATACTGCAAAAGAATGCTTATTGACTATATACACACTAAACAGTCCTGAAAATGCTCTCTGGACCTGCGAAGTTGAAGTTCCTATCAGCAAGCAAGCTTCCTTGACATTCTAATAGATTTTCTTTCCTCTCAGTTTGGATACACACTTTATTTGACTTTATTTGATATTATAGATCTATTTTGAGTGAGATTCTTTCAGGGCTCTCTAGAAACCCAGGCTAAGAAAATACAATTATAATGAGGGTCTGTATTTTTTTAGACATAAAAAGGTTCCTCACACTAGGAAAAAAAAGTTAGAATAGTGGAAGATAAAACCCATAGGACAATAGTGGACAGAGAGGGACATGTTGGTCCAGAAAGTTATAGGTGTGGACAAGACAGCTTGGAAATAGACTGACTCACCTCTTCCAGGAACATTGGCAGAGTTGAGAGTTGATTTATGTTTCAAGGACTGGATTAGGGTCAGGTAGTGGGAATATAGTTGGCAGAAAAGCAATTGGTTTAATTGTTGAGGCTGTTGAGAAGATGGCCAGGGATTGGGGAGTAAAGTATGGCTGAGATCTGCTTGAAGGGGTTGAGCAGGAGCAAAGCCAGAAATGGGGACAATGGGGACATCACGCTAGAGGTTACAAAGATGAAAAGGTTAAAAGATCAAGGACAGGGTCTCTGGTCTTATTAGCAGTGGCTCTCAAGACTACTGAGATAAGGACCTGGAAATAAACAGGCGACAAGACCAATTCATTATGAAGCCAGACCTGGTAGGAGAAGATGGAGCAGAGAGGAAGAACTGTACAGAGGAAGACTTTGCTTTGCCTTTCACAAGCTGCATAACAATGGGCAAACTATTTAACCTCTTAACATTTTAGGGTTTGCAGATCAAGGGAGATGGGGGGGAGAACTGACACCAGAGAGTTTCCTGCACTGATGAAATCATGGCTTCAGACCAGAACCAATAACAATTACAAGGTGGCACAAAGACATCTAGGTGGTGAAGTGGATAGAGTGCCTGTCCTGGAGTCAAAAGGATCTGAGTTCAAATTCGACCTCAGACACTAGCTGCGTAACCCTGGGCAAGTCACTTCACCCTATTTGCCTCAGTTCCTGATCTATAAAAATGAAATGGAGAAGAAAACGGCAAACCACTCTAGTATCTTTGCCAAGAAAAATCCAAAAGAGGTCACGAAGAGAGTCTGAAACCACTCAACAACAAGGCAACTAATATTTTTAATGTCCTTTGCTAACCTCAAAGCTTTATATAAAGACTAGCTATTATAATTAGCAGCAACAGCACGAGAACGAAGAGGAGAAGGAGGAGGAGGAGGAGGAGGAGGAGGAGGAGGAGGAGGAGGAGGAGGAGGAGGAGGAGGAGAAGGAGAAGGAGGAATTAATGATCTATTATGTACCAGGTACTGTGCTAAGTGCTTTAAAATATTATCTTATTTGATCCTCATAACTACACAGTGAGGTAGGTGCTTTTATTATCCTTATTTTACAGTTGAGGAAATAAAGGCCAGCAAAAGTAAAAGGACTTGCCCATGGCCACACAGCTAGAAAGTGACTGCATCTGGGTTTCAGCTTGGGTCTTTCTGACTCTAGGCTCAGCATTCTATCCACTTTGCCACCTAGCTGTCTCTGGGCTATTATGAGGGAAACACTTTAGCTATATTCACATATTTTACTATTTCAATATCATTTTATATTTGCATAGCACTCTTAACTTTGCAAAATTCTTATATATCCATTATCTTGTTTGCTACCCATTAAAATCCTGTGAGATAGTACAAGGAAATTACCTTAGGCGACTTTCCTGGTTGAGACAAGGAGATTTAATGGAGACAGGTTGGAGTTTCCTTTGATATATGAATGCCTTCCCAGGCTTCCTCTAGTCCAAAGGGTCAAAGGAACACCTATTGTTTCACCCCAGGGTCTATAAATTTCCCTGGGGCAGGAGTAAAAGAGGGAAAGTTTCAGAGATATTTTGGCTTCCATGAATAGGTAAATGGAAAACAAAGGAAGGAGAAAAGATCAAGGCCTCCTTCTATTTGCATGTACTTTGAAGACAAGAATACCAACTGCTATAATCTACTAGAGCAATTTGTAGCCCTTTTCTTTGTTAATACCTTTGTCTGTGACTCAGTAATTATTTTGTTCTAGGGAAGGTATGCTTTTTTTTTCTCAAATGTAGCTGCCAAAGAGAGAAGTTGGAAACTGAGAGTTGGATGAGTGGTCTCTAGGACTAAAGGAGAGGGACAGTCTCAGTGTTTAGCAAAGGGAGGCCTGTTCAACCTAAAGATAAAAGCAAATGCACATACAGGTTCTGGGATCATGAAATGTGGCCACAGGTGGGTTTGACATTTGATAATAGATAATCCTCAAAAGTAGGCAAGACAAATAATGTTGACCCATTTTTAAATTAGGAAATAGAGGCATTTAAATTGAATGACTTGCCTAAGGGTACCAGAACCCTAGTCAAATACATCTGGAATTTACTCACAAGTATAAATTATACCCCATCCCTTCCCTCTAATGATAAAATAAACAATCACTAAGTATTTATTAAGTACCTACTATGTACCAGACCCTAGGGATGAGAGAAGGGGGAGGGAGGGAGAGAGAGAAAGAGAGAGAGACACAGAGAGAATCCTATTCTTAAAAAGATTGCTTTCTGTAGGGGTAGACTGCGCAGAAATAAACAAATGTGGATTGAATGCAAAATAAATACAGGATAGTTAAAAACAAGCAGGGAGAAATGATAGTCAAAGTAAGTAATATAAAACACCAGAAAATGCGCATAATCAAATTGCAAATTAGTATATTCTACTGAGGGAAAAAGGGGAAAAGAGAAGGCACTGGAAAAAGAGCAAAAGAAAAAGCAAAACTTGAAAGCGGAAAGATCTCTGAAAGAAAACACAGAGAAGCAGATAACACTTTGCCTTGCCCCTTTCTAATGCCCTTTTTGTATATCCCTAAGTATCTGTTATCTACATGTAAGCCATCCTATTACTAAAATCTCAGTCCCCAAATGCAGGGCTGTCTAGTTTTAGCTTTGTACCTTCCCTTAAGGCCAGTGCTCTGAACATGAGATACCTTATTTTTAGTTGAGAAAAAAAAAAAAAAGAATGATTTGATTTGAATTAAATTGAAATTTCCCAAATGCCTAACACAAACAGATTAAACTGTGAAGTAGAGAAAGTTCATCTATGTTGCTACTCCAGGCTTTAGGCATTTTCCCCTTTTCCTCTTTTCTTTTTAGTTTAGGGCTCTTATTGTCCTGTTGCCCTCTAAGCCTAATTCTGCCATTGTTTCTTAGGGTTTGCTGTTGCCTAATCCTCTTTCTTTGATTCTTTTTATTACAGTTATCCTCTCCCCTCCCAACCTAGAATATCTAAACTTAATATTATGCAATCACACTTTATCTCAAATTTCAGGTTGTCACCTAGCTAATGAAAGTGATAGTACTATTTATATTACAAAATATCCTCCAACCCTCACTCATTCCATGTTTTTGATGACACTGCTAGGAACTATACCATTGAGAATTCCAAGCCAGGTACATGAAAGACATACCATTCCTTGGAAGATGCAGTAAATTCTACCCTTAAATGTAATATTTTAATAAGACCCATTGGTTTGAGAAGATTGGAGAAATATGGTAGGGTCAGAGCAATGGAAAGAATGTGTTTGTGGTATAGGATTGAGGGATCCAGAGTGGGTATCTTATAGGAGTGCAGGCTATCATGCTGGGTATGGCATGATGGCGCTTGCTATCTGCAATTCTCCTTGATCGACTATCACATTTTGCCCTTCTCATCTATTTTTCTTCTCACCTTAATTATTAGATCCAAGAGAACAGGATTTATTTTCATATCACCTATGGTCCATGTGTCTCTCTGTCTCTGTATGTATGTGTGTGTCTCTCTGTGTGTGTATATATGTTCATTCATTGGTCCATTCATTTATTCACTTATTCAGTCATCTTTCTACTTTTAGAGAATCCTCCCAGGGCTGGGACTAGTCTGGATCCTAAAGGAGCTCAATGCTTGGCTATCCCAAAATACTGTTGAGTAATAAAAGTGAGCATCCAGGACCAGGCAAAAAAGAAGAGTTCTAAGTTATTTGGTATATTTTCTCTCACATATGAATTTAAATTAGGTACAATTTTTTTCCTGTATAAAAATAAACTTCCAAACCCCAGTGAATTTTAATTATTGCTTTTAAGGGGAAAAAGCTTTCTGGGAAAAATTCTAGCATAACAAAAGGATTTGGACAGTACTTTGGAATTATTGGTGAATGAAATCGATCTGCATGCATTAGACATGACTGCTTGGGATTTGTTGGAATGCACTGATGCAATACTCTTTCTTTCCACTTCTCCCACTACTTCTTTTTTAAATCTACCTTTCCCATCATTACAACATCTGGTGCTTTGATTCCTACCTCTCGTTTTGGTTTATCTCTGTACTTTCCTCCCTTTAATGTTTACTCTCTAATTAACCATTTAAATAATGTACTGTCTAACCTTCTCAGTCCTTACCCTTTTATCTTTGCATAAAAAACAAAACAAAACACTCAATAAATGTCCTTTCTCATATGAACTATTTAAGTACTCATAGATTAAATCAGGAAATGTCATGATTGAGTTGACTACAAATTCATGCTAACTTTGGCTGGGTCCTAGCTACTGCATCTCTAACTAGATCACCACTTTCTCCTGTAGAAACTTGTTCTATTTCTCACCCTTTCTTCCTCATATTCAATCTCTCCCTCTCTACTGGCTTCTTCACCTTTGTCTACAAATTTGTGGAGTTCTCTTCCAGATAAAATCTTTCCCTTGAGTTTGTGACCACCTCAAGCTTTTAGCTTTTATATTTCTTTCCCTTTTCTGCAGAAAGCAGTTTATACTTGATGTTGTAACTTCCTCGCTACCCTATCACCAATGAACTCCCCATAATCTGATGTTGCCTTGCCATTGTACTTGAACCATTCTTTCCAAGCTCTCAAGTGTTTTATTAATCGCCAAACTCAATAACCTCTCCTCATCTTTCCTGAACTTTTTCTAATATCTGATACTTTACTTTTTTTTTTATACTGGATCTTCTTATCCTACCCACACTGGAACTGCAGTGCCTACTCACTGTTGGACCAAACTGCTGATCCAAACAAAAATTTTGACCTTCTCCTTTCTGATCTAGGTTGGTTTACCCTCCTTAGGAATCCAGGTGACCATGACTCTCAATAGCTCACCATATTAATGCTGAACTTAATGTAATCATTTGATCAGTTTTAGCCTTACTAAAGTTTAAACTTAAGTGATGAAACAGCCTCACACTCCCCAATTATCAGGGACTTCAGGCATTTGACACCATATCTAGCTCTGACCACTCATTCTGAGTCTCATTTACTTGTCCATGTCACCCGTTCTACCCCCTAAGTGTAGATATCCTCTGAGTTTCAGTCTTTATTCTTCTTTTCTTTTCTCTTTTATCGTCATCAGTCTAGTCAGCCATAACCACTTTATATGTTTTATATATGTGCGTATGAATGTTTGTATATATGTATGTATGTATATACATACATATGCATATACACACTCACACACATGTGTACACAATATGTACATACATGCAAATGTATATGTTTATACACACATATATGTATATGTGTGTGTAGATCCGTACATATACATATAAAATCAGGTATGTGTGTGTATACACACACACACACATACACACACATCCTGATTAATCAGAATAGGAATTGTAGAGGGGGTAATCTATTGGAGAACATAGAATGAAATGGAATTACTTATATATTTAAAAAGATTTCCCTTCTCAAAGATAAAGGCCACCTTTTTATGTGAAACAGAAGAAGATTGTGAGGGAAGGTATATGAATGATGTGAGAAGAGGAGGAATGAAGAAAAGGGAGCTCTCAGCAAACGGTCTAACATTTTCAGGGAAATAGAGGAGAAAATAGTATAGGTATTCATATATATTCATATAAATAAAAAGAAAATCAATATAAATAAATGCATGCTTATTAACCACAAGGTAGTTAAAGAAGCCAGGACTTCCCCAATAGCTGATACCCTTTGATAATCCCCTAAATACTTCTCTTACTCTTATGAAAAATTGTAGTTGGGTTCAACAACCAGGTGCACTACTGTTAAATGATGATGAAGATAGCTAAATGAAAAGGTCCTCAACATATGTTTCAGCCTTGTTATCAACAGTTTTGGTAATATATAGGTCTCAGAAGGAAGAAACAGGCATTTGCAGCAAGCAATAAAATGGATGGGAGGATCGAAGAGTTCAATTTCCCTCCTGATTTGTCTAAATTACTCCTTCCCAACATACTACTACTGTAACATTCTGTGCAGTTCTTGTGTAATGTTGCTAGCTCACATTTATATATCACTTTACAAACTATTTTTATCACAATCACTCTGAGGTCAAGGTTGTATTTCATTTTGTTTTGATTTTTTATCTTTGCTTTCATTAAGCAGTTCAACAAACTGAGGGTCAGAAAAGTGCTATGACTTGTGAGAGCTTGTAAATCAGGTGCCTAGTAAATGTCAGAGACAGGATTTGGACCAAAGTATTCTGACTCCAAGTGCAAAGCTCTTTCTACTATACCATGACGCCATCCTACTCCCCTAGATGCTGTTTTTTTTTTAAAGTTGTCCTCCTTTGTGCCTACAATTAGTAACATATTGGTTTTTTTTTAATTGTTATCATTTTTTTCACTGCTTCATGCCGGCCACCAAGAAGTAACTGAGCGAAACCAATGTCCAATAAATGCATAACAAATAAAAGAAAAAAAACACAATAAAGACTTTGCTTGTGTAAGTAGCCTGAGGTAAGAATTAGTGGCTAGGTAGAAAGGTAGCATGAAGTAGGATTGAAGTGGGTAAGAAAACAATTTACTCTGGATGCTATACTAAATTCCTTGGGAACTGAACAATGAGTATATGAGCTGTACTAACATCGAATCATGGAATTTTAGTTGGAAAGAGTATATGAAGAACAGAGATATGTCCACATGATTATATTTCTGTGTTTACCTGAGATTCATTGCTACTGTTGAGTCAATGAATCAATGGCTGGGATTGGATTTTAAGCCAGGCCATAAAAATGTTATGACCATGTAGCTATTCATGCCAAGATATGCGTAATCGAGTCTTAGGTGCAGTATTTACACTCTGATTGTGGCAGGGATCGAAAGATTTCTTGCATTTTCAAATAAAGGTCTAAAGTGGTTTGTATATGTTTAGTCCCTCTGTAATAGCAATTTGATAGGAAGTCACCAAGCATTTCAAAATGTTACAGCCTTAGTGGGTGGTAAAATTACCAATGATGCAACGGAAGCATTAGATTAGGAGCCAGGATACTAGGATTTGATTCCTAGTTTCACCATTAACCTTGCCAAGTCACTTCAAGCATGTCATTTAAATTTTTTGAGCCTGTTTCCTCATCTTTAATGAGGGGCAATAATAGTCACCCAATCTACTTCCAAGACCTGTGGAGAGAATCAAAGGATAATGGCATTTGATTTGAGAGTTGCTTTTGCAAAGTGTTGTGAAAATATAATTGTGAAAATAATTTTCCTTTCTATAGCTCTTTAATGTTTATACAGTATCATGCCCTCAGCAACTCCAAGAAGGAATGTAAGTACAATGTTCCCTATTTTATGGACAAGAAAAATGGGGATCAAAAAAGTTGTGACTTTACCATAGTTACACAGAGAAAACTATCAGGCTCTTAAGCCCTATTAAGCAGGGACGGTTTTCCAAAGTTATTCACAGGAATGTCATCTTCAATGATTCTGAGGCATGAAGTCATTATAGATCAACTTCACTGTGGTAAAGCACATGCCCAGACCTTGGGTAAACTTGAAATATAGACACAGGCAAATGATGCATCCTTGAGGACATACATTTTAGTTCATGCCTGCACCATCCCAAGAATCAGGGCTGTTTTTTTTTCTTTTCCACTGCTGGTTTCAGAGCTTGTTCTGAAGATTTGAAAGCTTTTGGTACTTTCAAGGTAGTGTGAACAGAGGAATGTTTGATGTTTGGTCACTATTCCCTTGTAGCTTCAGGTGATACTGCTCCTCAGGGCCATTGCTCCTTTGTGACTGCAAACCCTTCTTTCTGTGCTGAAACTGTATCATGGAAGTCAGTATAGGCCAAACAGCTCCCTGTCCTGTACTCAGAGCTAGCATAGGCATCACTGGATGTCTCTTTCTGACCATTCGCCTGATTCCCTTAAATCCTCAGGTTCCAGAGCTCCTGCTGTTGTTACCACCATCCAGGCCCACTGTGGGTGTTGTTGCTAAATCGGCTCTTGCCCAGTCCCCACCCCAGTTTCACAGATCTCTTTTTCTGACCTCCTAAGTTGTTTGGGCTAGAAAAATGTCTCCCCCTGACCTTGTGCTTATTCTGCTGCTCCAGAATTCAAATTGAGGCATTATCTGAAAGTCATTTGGAGGAGAATGTTGGGAGAGCTTGGCTGCTTAACTTGGCTTTGACATTGGAAGTCTTATGATCTTGAAGAGTTACTATTTCTTAAAAATTCCTCATCCTATGGCCTGGTAATGAGCCTTTTCAAACCTATTTAAGTTGACTTCAGTTGACATGTAGAAGTCATTACTGGGTCCAGATTCAAAAGCTTTCCAGTGTCATAGCACATGCCAGAGTTTACTATTGGCATTGCCTTCAAAAACCCTTGGTGATTGCCACACCACAAGAAGATACTGGAAGAGAACATTATTATATTTTAAAATATGCTGATATAACATATATGAGCAGGGAGGTATTACTCAAATAGAAAAATATCAAAGATCCATGGAATCCCGGAGTTGGAATAGACTTGGGAAACCCACTAATCCAGGTGACCAGATGATGAATGAAGCCTATTACAATATGCCTAACAAATAGTTGTCCAACCTTTATTTGCTCAAATATTTCATGCTATAGTAAGAAAACTGTATTTTATTGCCAAGGGAAAATAAGTTGCAGAGATCTGAAAACAAATGCATTTTTGTCTCCTATGATTAAAATTACTAGGATGCATAGTGTAAATTGCTTAGCCTTGTTACTTGGCCAAGACTATAATTAGAGCTTAGCTATAATCAAAGATGTTTTTGTGTTTCAGTTGTATAATGATAAAAATTAAGTGGAGTACAGGAGCAGGAAGAGGCCATGTGGGAAAACTTTTTTTATAATATCTAGCTTTCATTATCACAAAAACACAGAAGTGAGAAGGGGAACAAAAAGAAATCCCTATGCCTCCCTGCCAGGTTCTCTTTTGGGATCACTGGATGAAGGACAACTCAATTGTTGGCTGCTGATTATCCATATAACTTGTTTGCAGAATTGCTCTACGGGGTCTTTCAAAAGTGCTGAATAAAATCCTTGCTGAAAGTTTCTTAGGTTGAGTATTTGGGCATGCCCCACAGCTCCATACTAAGGTCATATGTAATGTTGCAAGCCTTGAATGAAAAGACGGAAATCTTTCTTCCTTACATTTAGAACTTTCCTCAATACATCAAGAGGAAAATGGGCTCTGCTGTGTTTCCTGTGTAATAACTCAGAACACTCCATGATTATATTTTAGGTTATATAGATGATTAGATGATCAACATTATGGGGCATTTGACATAAAGAGGACAGAGGAAGGGGAATAAGCATAGCACCTACCGTGTGCCAGGCACTACGCTAAATATTTTTTGCAACTATTATCTTGTTTGATCCTCACGCCAACCCCTCAGGGTAAATGCTATTATTGTCACTATTTTACAGTTGAGGAAACTGAGGCAGACTGAAGTTAAGTGACTTGCCTAAAGTCACACAGCTTATTTATGTCTGAGGCCAGATTTGAAGTCAGGACTTCTTGAATCCAGGCCCAGCACTTTATCCACTGTGCTACCTAGCTACCTTGAGGATTGAATGCCCAGGATGGAATGGATATAGTTGCAATCTTCTACAAAGGAGTTCAGCAAAGAAATTATACCCTTCTTAACATAAGGAACTTCTTCAGCTGCCAGGATCTGAGTCAGCCCTTTGCCACATGTTTCTCTAATCTTGAGCCCAATTTCCCCTGACTCTGTTTATTCTTGTAAGAAAGTGTATTTCAGACTTTAGGGAGAATGTTTTATAATATATATTCAATTGCACTTTAATTTAACTTTTTTTTCTAAAAGCTTCTTAAGGTTGGCCGGATAAGTTTATATCCCGCTGATAACCATGGGAGAAAGCACAGGAGTGGAGGCTGGAGCTGATAGCAGTACAGAATCGTCCTAGACTCCTCAGGGGAACCACCACGACATTGAAGAAGAGAGGTAGCCCCTCTCTAGGGACCTGCCTCATTGAGTAGGGGAATAAAGAACCTCAGAGCATGCAAGGGTTACATATTTATCAGGGAAATAGAGAAAGAAGTTAGGAAACTATACAGTGTATATAGAATGATGATTGACAGCAGTCAATACAGTGGTGAAACTGATTGTATGTTACTTGGAATTAATACAAAAAATTGAGAAAGTCTGATACTATTTTTTTTGTACATGAAGAGGAAACCCTCTATTAGCCCGCATGGTCAGAGAATAAACTCTTCTGTTAAATCAAATATTTTTTTAATCGAGAGCTAGCAACTAGCCATATGTGGATTGAATATTTTCAAAGACTGCAAAAGAGTAAGATATAGTTAACATTAAAGATATATTGAGTAGTATTTATTTTTTCTTTGAAGATTGAGGTGTTTCAGAATCTTATTATGTGCTTGCATCACCATTATGACACCAATTTTTACCCTATTATAGGCATGCTGAAGTAGATGCTGAAATTCTTATCTTCCTTCAAGATTTAATTTATATACTAAAAGTGTTCCATTTCTCTTCAAATATTCCTATACCTTGCATCATGCTTGCCTGTCGAATGAGTCAGGAATCTTTGTTTCAGTCTTGAGGGCAAGAACACTTTTGTTTTAGTTTTTCTATCACTTATGACTAGTGTAGTACTTTGTACATATTAAGTCAAGGTTTGCAAAACACTTTATAAATTATTACTTCATTTGAACTTCACAATAACCTTGTGAGGTAGGTGCAATTATTACACATGGGGAAACTGAGGCTTAGAAACACTTGCTTGAGGTCACATAGGTAGTAAGTGCCAGAGGCAGGATTTGAATTCAGGTATTTGTGTCTCCATGTCCAGCACTCTATCCACTCTGCAAATTAGCTTTATAAGACCTCAGGGTGAAGAGCTATGTGAACATGGGAGTTAATATTTTCATATTCCCTCTACGTCAGAAACCTCTCTCTGCACCCATTTTAAAGATGCTTTTTTATGACTTTTATTTCTGAATATATCCTTCCTTACCTGCCCTACCCCCACCCAGTAAGCCATGCCTTTGAATAGAAGATTTAAGAAGAAAGAGATATGGAAGCAATTTGACACAATAGCCGACATGTTAACCACATATAGGTATCTGCAACATTCTGCACCCACTATTCCCCAATTCTTCAGTGGGGTGCATTTTATCACCTCTTCTTAGAAACTTCCTTTACTTTTTAAAATAGATTTACCTAAATTGTCCTTAGTTGATCAGCTGTAGTAAAAAACTACATTTATATAGTTTTCTGGAATTTTGATGTGGAATTACAACTGTGGCCTAGACACAATCAGACACAGGTAGGAAAATGTCTGTGAAGGATATAATTTCTTTATTTTTCACCAAGTGCCAAAAATTGTTGTTGATTTTCATAAGTACATTGAAATATATTTTCAAACTCCGCCTTTTTTCCTTAAAGACGTAAGGTTCACGGAAAAGAAACTACTTCATTGGTCTTCAGCATGAGATTATTTAATACTTTTGAAATTCTGCATCACCATAACGGACGCCAGAAGACAACTCTAATAATTATATAACTTTATTTCCTCCTCATTTTTAATGTGCCTCATTGCTGGTATACAGATGTTCATTTTGAAGAACATAGAAAAAAAAATCTCAGGGGACAGAGGTCTCTTGAGGATGCTAACAAATGTGTTGCCATTGAGCTGAGGAAGTAACTTAATTCTTCCAAGGGAGATACCAAGGTACCCAAAGGATTCTACCCACTAACTCTAATATCAAGGCATTCTTGGCAGAAGACAACTTGATTACAATTAGGTGGTGGGAGGAAACAGGACCTCCGAGACCAAGGAGCTTCTATTTTGAGGACAGAGATATCCAGGTAAACTAAAGGTATTCTACCTTAAAAGGGATTAATTTGCTACAGTTTCGTATGGGATCTCACTGTCTTGATCTTAAATTCATCCATGGCAGAGGCAGCTGATGGTACCATTGATAAAATCAATAAGCCTGGAATCAGAAAGAAGTAAATTCATTCTAGTCTTACACATTTACTACATGTATGACCCCCAGGAAGTCACTTAATCTGTGTTTGCCTGTTTCCTCATCTAAAATGGAGCTAATAATGACACCTACCTTGTTGTGAAGATCAAATGAGACAGTATTTATAAGTAGTGCTTAGCTCAGTGTCTGGCACATAGTAGGCGCTATGGAAGTGCTTATTGAATTCCATGATGCCATCCTTTTCCCAAAAGGTATTACTGTAATGACAGAAGTCCCCTTTCTACTCTTGAATATGACTTGTTTCCTGAATGGCTTTCTCCTGCTTATCTCCCAAACATACCAGGGCCATGAACCTCTATAATTTATAATGTGGGGACTTTTCTCTAGCTTTCTCAATTTATTGATTTTATTATCTCATTAATTAACCCTACCTTAACTGGACATGCCCATGATCTGAGTTCTGCCAGAAATCACAACCCAGATCAGTGTATGGTGAATCACTTTTGAAGTGGAATAGAAAAGTGTTTGTTATGCACTTACTTTGAGCCAAGCATTGTGCTAAGCACCAGAAATGGAAATACACAATGAAGACGGTCCCTGCTCACTTTAATTTGATATTCTACCTGGAAGAGGTTCCAAAGGATTAACATTTATTTTTAATTTGTGGAAGATGAAAAATCCAAGTAGTGGTTAGGAAGGGAAATTAACAAGATAGATAGCAAGGCAAAGAGAACCTTAGGGAATAACGCCAGGGCACATGGTCAGTCCTCTGCCAAGAGGATAGTAGGTTTAAGAGTTAGTGTAGAAATGATGAGCAAGATGATTTCAGAAAAACCTGGAAAGGTGTATATGAACTGCTGCTGAGTGAACTGAGCAGAAACAGGAGAACATTGTGCACAGTAACAGCCACAGTTTGCGATGACTGACTTTGATAGACCTAGTTCTTCTCAGCAATGGAAGAACCTAAGAAAACTCCAAAAGACTCATGATGGAAAATGCCATCCATATCCAGAGAAAGAGCCAGGGAGTCTGAATACAGATCGAAGCATACTATTTGGTCTCTTTTTTGTTTTGTTTTGTTCTTCTTTCTCATGGTTCCTCTCATTTGTTTTAATTCTTCTATACAACATGACTAATGTGAAAATATGTTTAAGAAGAATGTATATGGAGAGCCTATATTGAAAGGCATGTTGCCTTGGAGAGGGGGAGGGAAGGGAGGTGGAGAAAATTTAAAACTTGTGGAAGTAAATGTTGAAAACCAAAAAAATAAATTTTTTATTTATAAAAAAGAGTTAGAGTAAAGTGGGCTTCTGGAATATCTGCTGCAGAACCAGGGATCTGGGATTCAGTATCTAGCTGTCACTGGGAACTCTGCACCTATTAGGAAGTTGGCATTTGGGTAATAAGAACTGGGTTGGAGAATGAAAAAAAATAGGTGGCTCACATCAGAAACAGCAGGTTTTGCTGATTTCTTTTCGTGATGTACATTGGGGTGTGTGTGTGTGTGTGTGTGTGTGTGTGTGTGTGTGTGTGTAGGGGAGGCTTCACTTCTTCCATACCATGAGGCCGATGGGGTAGCTGGTTCTTGGTCATTTAATGGATATTCAGCAGACTGGGGTGGGTGAAGGGGGAGGTCTCTGATTTTCTGCCGAGGGGCTGGTGAAGGTGACTTGGCCCAAGTCATTGGTCCAGCAACTACATCTACATCCTAGAACTTCAGTCTTTTATGAATGTTCTCCCTACTAAGTGCATATGACTTAATCTTAGACTAATCACTAAGCGTACTGATTCACTACCCTCAAAGTCATTATAATATAACCTTGTTTACATGGAAATTTTTAGGAAGAAAAGTATTGGGTAAACATTAAGAATAAGATATCAAAAATGGTTAAATTTGAGCCTATATACTTTAATATGTATTCTACTTCAGATCTATGATTCTATCTGTGGTGCATACCTATACCAATGCCAATTATAACTCTTCCATTCCTGATTAGATGGCTTCATATTTTGCCATTTAAAACAAATTAATTATTGGTCAGCCTTCTCCAAATTTACCTAGGCTGGTCTTCAGATGATACATAGATTATCCATTGCTGGGCCCTCACTCAAAGACATTTCAGCTTTTAAGAATATACTAGATAATGGAAAATGCTATCCACATCCAAAGAAAGAACTGGAATCTGGATGCAGATTAGGGCACATTATTTTCACTTTTTTGTGTTTTTGTTTTTTTTTTTTGTTTTACATGGTTTCCCCCTTTTGTACTGTTTCTGCTTTCATAGTATTGCTAATGTGGAAGTACATTATCATGATTGCTTGTGCATAACCCATATCAGATTGCTTACCATCTGGGGAAGAGGGTAGGAGAGGAAGTAAGAAAAATTTGGAAATCAAAATCTTATAAAAATGAATGTTGAAAACTATTTTTATATGGAATCTGAAAAAAAATACTATTTAGAGAAAAAAGAATGTGCTAGAGTTTTGACAGACCAAAATTGCCTTCATGGTGGGATGAGTTGACAGAATAGACTTCTTAAATACATTACTGGATACTTTATGGATCCACAGCCCTATTTGTATAGGCATTCCCTTCACTAGTGCAGATTGCTGCCCATTGATGACTTCTCATATTGTGTAATTCTTGTCCTATTTTTCAATAAATATCCCACAGGGAATCTACTAGTATAGAGTATGTAGTAAATTTAGAAGAAATATTAACAGTATGTCCAAAGATTTTTACAGGAAGAATTACTGAAGTACTCTACCCTCTTTACCATCCTCTCTCATACTCTCTTCCAGCCATAGGCTGCCCCAGCACCCATTCAGGTCAGGCAGGTGGTGGGAAGAGCCACCAGAACCAGAAGTGTCCACCTCCTTACCTTCACCCCTTCCATGAGGATGCTTAACTGATCAAAGGACTTGTGGGATATGGAGTCAATGACTATAATTCCAATGAGATAGAAGACAATCCAAGCCTTGCTATCTACCTTTATTCTATTCCCTGCAGTCCCCAGCAGTACCATCTGACCTATTTCTGTAACATGAGTACCTCAGGGCTTTACCATTCACCCCTACTGCTGTCCCCTTGAGACTTTCAGGCTTTACATCTGCTCTGCAGCTGACCTTTTTTTTTGTTTTTTTTTTTAAAATGTGTTGTCTTCCCCAATTAGAATGTGAGATCAATTAGAACAGAGACTCTTTCATTTTTCTATTTGTATCCTCAGGATTTAGTACGTAATAAACATGCTTTTTCATTCATTCATACACAGTGGAAACGTGGAGGGAAAAAAAGAAGCTTCCCAGAGCTAAAACTTTAGATGTTGTATGTTAGAAGCTTTCCTCTGAGTGTTGTGATATTTCATGGCTCATTTATATATTATGTATGTGTATGTGCATGTATATGTGTATATATGTATGCATGTGTGTATATTTGCATATACACATATATGTATGAGTATGCATTTATGTTTGTTATCACTCACTTCTTTCCTGACCAATTCTCCACCTTTACTGATCATATGTGTCCTTAACAATGTTTTATGCCACTTTTGGTACACGTGTCCTTTTTTGTAATATGTTGCAGCCGACTTACAGCTAGCATACATGTAAACTTTACCTTTTGGGCTAATTATTAGTCTGATACTTCAGAGATTTGTTTTTATTTTTTAAAATAAATATATGTATATGTGCATAAAATATACACAAATATATACACAGGCACATAATTATACATGTATATGTACATGTGTGCATTACACTCAAGCATGTATGCATGCATATTACAGCACGTTCATATATGTATACTAGCATGTGTACCATATGTACATGCTTATGTGGACAGATATATGTGTTTGTATATATGCACATGAGCACATTTCTTTTTCCAATAACAATGAGCTTCTGGAGGGCAAGATCATCTTTGGTTAACTTGTCTTGTATAGTGCCCAGAATAGTGCTGTACTTATGGGTACTTAAAATATGCATTTGAAAATGTTGCCAATATTGACATCTCAATTTGATAGAACCTTTTTAAAAATTTCCCTGAGGGTGGAGAAAGCAATCAGAAGCAATGGAAAACAGATCTACTATTTCCACATGTCAAGTTTCATGTATTTTTTTTTCAACAAAATTGTTTTCACTGAGTATCTACCATCTTCCCAGTACTTATGTATTTATGTGTTCTTGGGGATAGAAACAAGGAACAACAAAAGGAGGTTCTAATAACTCCTCAAGGAGATAAAAATCTCACCGGGAAGAGGAAGTATGCTAAACCACGTAATACTGGTTTTTATTTTTTGTTTTGTTTTGTTTTTAAATAGAATTTCAGAGAAGATTCATGCTTCAGATAGTGGTGAGGCAGGAAGTCTTTAAGGTCCTCACTAGTGTGAGATTCTAGGATGCTGCCACATAAGAGAAGAGAGTGATGGTTGTAGGTAGAGGTTGTTAGGAAAACCACCTTGAAAGATCTATGACTTGATCTTGGTTTTTTAAGCCCATGTTAAATCAGGAATCTTGTACTTGACTCCTGAGGCTTTAAATAGGCCAATTTATCCTTATGAGAGTATTGGAGGATTGAAATGGAGTTGATTTCTATTAAACGGGAGCTAGCATAGCCTAGTGGATAATGAGCTTGTCTTGAAACTAGAAAGACCTGCGTTCAAGTCTCACCATCTCTGAAACTACACATTGTGCAACTCTAGGCAAGTCACTTATACTCTCAGTGTTCTAGGCAATTCTCTAATACTATAAATTATAGAAAAATATGTTTTCCTTAACCAGAAGTTCCATACGCTAACTAAATCGCAGGTCCCCTTTCATTTCAAATAGAGAACTTTCTGCCTGGAGCATCTATAAATAGGTATAGGTAGAAATCACCAAATGCATAAATGAGGAAAGATACTGAAATAGAAATGGAATAACTGCTCAGTTCCAGATTCTGTATTAAATAAACTTTTTTTCCCCAAAAGATCATTGGAAACTATGAAGATTGCTGGTATCCAATTGCTTCTCTTCATGTTTGCAGTATTTTGACTACAAACATCCATTGCTGCTAAATTACATTCACAATTTATAGATGTAACACTGATAGACCAACTAGGAATACATTTATGGTTAGGGAAATGAATAGCCAAGAACGAGTAACATGCCACATTTAAATAACAAATTCTAAGCAAATAAGTTACTTCAAAAAATTCAAAAGACTAATCATTTTGATTATTTTTTAATAGCAAAGTGGAATTCTGCATTTATCGCCTGATAGAACTCCTGAAATGCATTGTGTTGCCTGAAAAGGAGTCTAGGCTTCTGAATAGGCCACTATAAACCTGATTTCAACATATTGAAAACAAGATGTGACAAGCACTTTGACACTGGCCCTCCACTAATTTCCGCTGTTTGTAAAGAGGCACATCTGAATGGACATGGCTCAGTAGAATGGGTCAGTATGGTTGAGTCCATGTCAGTCCACTCATAAAACTTGAGTAGAGGGAAAAATAAGCAGCCATTGATTTCCAGTGAAAGCCCCCAGAGCCTGGGGAAAGCAGCCAAAATGAGGCACCAACTGCTCTCTGCTGGAAATCTTTTGTGGTCGAGAGAGAGGGCTGAGAGAAAAATAGAGAAAGCTGGTGGGTCTGAAAGGGGCAGAAAGACAGGAATCAGGATGGAAGAGGTGGCAAGGATTGCCTCAGCAATGCTTCCTTCCCCAAAGCTTAATACACTCCTTTCTCAGAGAGTGGAAAAGGAGTGGGGGCTGGGGCTGGGGGGGAGGAAACTTCAACAAACCCTACCTTTCTTTATGCAGCACATTGGGAACCATTCCAATGGGAATTTCTCAGGCTCTTTCAGATTCCCAGAATTCATTTGTTGGTATTTGTTGGTGGTGGGTTTTTTTTTTAACTACTCTGATCTAATGAGTATATGCTTCGAAAACAGAACAAACACTCAGTGTGATTGCAGCTCCTCATTTACATAATTGCATTATGACAACAATTTGAAGAAGATAATAAATGAGGAATATTTTGTTTGAAGTTTGTTGCCTGAAAATACAAAAGTTTTTCCCCACCCCTTTGCTTTTTTCTTTTTGTTTTTGTTTTAACACCTCTGTAACATTTGTCCTCCCTAAATGAGAATGAAAACCTCTTTAAAGTTTGGACAGTGGATAATGATTCTTTTGTTTTCTGACTTAAACACTAACCCCCATGCATCTTGTTATATAATAAATTATTCCTAAAACTGCCCCCAACTGAGCATGGATGAGTAAGTTTCAAATGGCCTCCGAAGTTTGAAATACATGGTGGTATTTCTGAGCTTATCAGTATTAGCTTCTAGCACTGCTTTAAGGAGAAGTTGGCTGGATTTGACAGGTATTTCTGTCCAAAGCCACTTGGGCATACGCCTGGAAAGTCATTGGGAAAAGATGGATGATTCCAATGTCAAAACTGCCCTACAGTTTAAATGGCAAGCCATTGGGAAAAAATATAGGTTCCAGAAAGCCAACAGGACAACACATCAGAAACTGAGCCCTGGTGGTTCAGCAGCATTCCAGTTTTGATGGTTTTGCCATAGTTTATTTAATATTTTTTGTTGCTTCACTGGAGGGATTAAAAATAAAAAAATAAACAAACCTTATTTCTTGAAAGAAAAAACCTGCCTCACAGAGAGAAACATTTCAACATCATTATAAAGCTAACCACATTAATTTGGATTTATAATTTGGTTTAATTTGGTACAGACTGGCCTACAGTTTGCTTTTTTTAAAAAAAAATCTATAAAAGTAGTTTGTTGAGCAGGGTCATAGTAAAAACAAACTGCAGGAGGGATGTTGGCAATTTTTTAAAGTGCATGCTATTAAACCCATTGGTTAGTGATAGAGAGAATAAATATTTGTCAAATTGTATCAAAATACACCTCGACAATCAGCTAGGTCCATCTCTATACAATGAATGTACTGGCTAATAGAAATGTTCCTCATCTTTTCTATATACTAATCTGTAAGGATCTCTACCTGGCAGTACTGCTTTAGCAATTCTTCATTCTGCTCTAGGTATTGAGAAGTGATAAAGTAAGTTCCCTGAGAGAATCAAATGAATCAGACTTTTCACTAATTCAGACTAGTTTCCCATGAATTAGTGAAATTCTACAGTGCTGCAGTCACCAGGGCTTCTTATGCATGATTCTCTCAGCTTGTTACTTTCCCAGTCTCTTTTTCTCTCCCTGCAGGAGGTGTGGGCTCCTGACTCTCCTTTCTTTACTCACCTATTAATGTGGATATGAAACAGATTCAGTGATAAGTGGAACAGCCAAGACATTGGAGCTGACAGTGAGCCTGAGATAGCAGTGTATGAATGAGCCTTTTCTTCAAGGATGAGGATATCAAAAAGATGTGTTTCTAAAAAACCAGGGAGCATGACTTGGAGCGCTGAATCCCAGAGGGAAAACAGGCTTTGTCTACAAAGTCTAAAAACAAATAGCAGTCCTAAAAAAGAAAAAGACACAGTTTAAGTTAAATTAAGGTATTATTTTATATCTCCTCAAACAGCAGAATGGGGATAATGAAGAAGCAAGTTAAATTTTTGACTCTGACCTTAAGGACAAGTCAACTTAACCTCAATTTCTCCATTTGTAAAATGGAATTGAGTATAATTCATAAGTAGTGAGGAAAATGATTTGTAATTCCCAAAGTGCTGTAGAAATGGGAATTGATTAGAAAAAAATACATTCATATAGGAGTAGCCTTTGGCCTACCTACTCTAGATGTCTTTTTTGGTGGGTTTTAACAGCCCTAACCCTTCTCTGGATCTTCTTGGACATCCTAGGGTTGCCTAATGTGTATATCAGGACCTGAGTCCTGTACCAACCCCTGACTCTGTGGATCTCATTTGGTATCAAGCTTTGGGGAAAGAAGGGACCCCATTCTAATCCTCTAAGGCCAAGATTCTAGCACCATTTTCTGCCTGAGGGAGACTCATCTCAGGGGTGTACCTCCTCTTTCTTGAGATGCTGCTGGTCCTAAGCATGTGCTCAATAAACCTGCTTACTCAAATCCTTCCTGACTTCCCCAGTGTTCACAGCTTTCTAAGTACTTCTCAGTAATTACCCTTTGTTAAACCAATCAATAGCACCAGATCAGGTGGTTCCCTTTCCTGCTGACCTCAGAAGCAGAAGCAGAAGGCTGAAGGAGACATACATGCAAATGTAACACTCTCTCTGATCTACACCCCCAACATTTACTTGTACTTTGAGATTGGGTGTCAGAATAAATACTACCTTCGGGTTCTGGCTACTTCTGACTACTAGGAGCCACTCTTATCACTATACTTCAAGAGTCTCTAATGGTGAGCTGATTAATAACTAATAATTTAATTAATTCTTAGCAAAGACATTTAGGTTGTGCAGTGGATAAAGGGCCAGACCTGGTGTCAGGAAGACCTGAATTCAGATCCTGCCATAGATACTTATTAGCTTTGTGACTCCTCACAAGTCACTTCATCTTTGTTTGCCTCAGTTTCCATATCTATAAAATGGGGATAATAATATCACCTACCTCCGTGCAAATGAGATAATAATTGTAAAGCACGGTGTCTGGCACAGAGTAAGTTCTACATGAATCTTAGTAACGATAATAATGGTAAAAATTTATAACAAAATATTCACCTGTCAAAAACAAACAAAAAACAAAGCAAAACAAACAAACAAAAATGGAGATTACTAGCCTGCAAAACATGTATCATTTATGGGAAAAGTGAGTTCAACTTTACAATACAAAAGAAATGATGCAAACAGGTAGGATTGTTGTATTGCAAAATGCCCAACTCTTCCTTTTCATTCATTCATTCATTCATTCGTTTGTTTATTAATTTATTAATTAATTTATTTATTTATTGTCTTCCCCCTAGGTAGAAGCTAGATGGTGCTTTAGATAGAACACCATACTAGCTGTATGACCTTGGACAAGTCATTCAACCAGGGTTTTCTTTTTTCAATTTTCTCATCTATAAAATGAACCAGAGAGGGAAATGGCAAAGCATCCCACCATCTTTGTCAAGAAAACCCCAAATGAGGTTATGGAGGGTGTAATGCCATTGTGATATTCACGTGCCTGTGGTGGCTATGAATATGCTTGTGTAGTTCTGAATTGCAAAATGTAACAGACTCTACATGGAAGAAAGAACCAAAACAATTATTCGAACACCAGAAAGCTGAATCCCAACACCAGAAAGCCAAATACATTATAGCAACAAAGAAACCTATACACATTAGCAATGCAGGGGTCACCAACATCGCCAAGCCTTCCCTCTGTTAGGGCCTTCCCACAAATGAACCACCTCCAGTAAAATCACTCCCTGGTTCTCACTCATGCTAGCTGCTGCTCTTTGCCTGCCTCCTCTCTCTCCAAGCTGCAACTCCACACTGTCTCTCTCCCAGCTGACTTCAGCTCTGCTCGACACTTCCTATTCCTCCCGTTCAGCAAGCTCCTCCCACTACAGGATTCATGTGACTCAAACACATGTGACTTAGGCTTCCATGTGACTTATGCAGGTCACATGGGCCTATTAATGGATGGGAGAGATCTTCTCATTGCGTTAACAATATATTCAATACATTAGCAATACAGAGAGTCAGACACAACTGAAACAACTCAATAGCCACCCCTTAGATATGTGATCTTTTCTGGGTGAGTTGCTCAGCTGTGTTCCCAGTATCTGTTCCTCTTTATTGTTAACTTTCCATTGCTAAGGAGTAGATCCTTGCAGCAAAATCCCGCCTTTCGGTGACCATATTTGTTCCTGTCTTGAGCATTTGTCTCTGCTCTCTTCTGGATATAGTGTCTCTCACTGGCCCAATAGCTCTGAAGACTTGGAGAGTGGGGGAGATAGAGAAAATCCCTCAATGCACTTGCTGACTCACCTTTAGTTAAGTACAAGGATCTCCCACCACAACTCCCTCTATTTCCCAAACTGGAACTCAAATAGATGAGATTCATCCAACTTTAATTATAAAGACTCCTCCCATTCCCCTCTCACCAGTCATCCCCACCCCAGAGGCATGGCAAGCTTGTTTGTTCAGACAACTGTGCTAGCTATGCCCTTTTTGACTCAATTAAAGAAGTTTATACCTCAAAAACAGATCATAGAACATTAAGCATCTTGTTTATAAACCACATTAAAAGCATGTAATGTGATTATAACAGCTAAGGTAGAAGGGGAATTGCATCTCCTTTTCTTTAGATATATTGTAAATCAGGGCTGTCCAAAATGTGGCCTGCAGTGGGATTTCTACATATGTACATATACATATAATGGGGATGGAGTGACATATGAGAACTAGTCCCTGAAGCATTTAAAGTTATTCGCTTCTTGCTTCCAATCTAAATAATCATGTTGAAAATTGGAGTAATCCTCTTCTGTCCATGTGTAACTGAGGCACTGGGACTATGTCAAAAAAATGACCAAAAAAGTATTCTGTTGACTTTAGAACCCAAAGAACTGAAGACTCAGAGACTTCTAAGTCAGAACCCAGGGAGCATGCAAAAGAGGTGTCTTGCCCACTTTTGCATCTACTCCAAGCTGTTCTCTAAAGTCATGTGGGTAAGGAACGATATTCTTTTCTCCCACTCAGCCATAGCAGCTGTGAAGACATGACCAACTTTGACCTTTTCTTAAGTCATTCTGTTCTTAGACGAATATGTACTCTGAGGTTGAAGTGCCCAGATGATGTTGTGAGTTCCAGAAATTCAGAAATCTCATCAAAAAAGCTGAATGCAGGGGGAGGGGGTTGCTGGTAGAAGAGATGATAGATTTGGGGAGGCAGTATAAGAAGCAAAACACTTTTGAGGAGGGACAGGATGAGAGGAGAAAGAGAGATTAAAATAAATGGGGGGTGTGGAATAGGATAGAGGAAATATAGTTAGCAATTATAACTCTGAAAAAATTTTGAAGCAAGTTTCTCTGATAAAGGCCTCATTTGTCAAATACATAGGGAACTGAGACAAATTTAGAAAAATAAGAGCCATCCCCCAATTGACAAATGATTAAAAAATATGAACTCAATTTTCACATGAAGTAATCAAATCTATAGCCACTTGAAAAAAAATGCTCTAAATCACTATTGTTGGAGAAATGCAAATTAAAACAATTCTGGTGTCCTATCTCATACTTGTTAGATTGACTAATAAGGACAAAAAAGGAAAATGACAAATCTTGAAGGGGATATGGGAAAATTGAGACACCAATGCACTGTTAGTGGAGTTGTGAACTGATTTAACCATTATGTAGAACAATTTGAAACTATGCCCACAGGGCTATAAAACTATACATACCTTCTGACCCAACAAAACCACTACTGTATCTCAAAAGAGATTAAAAAAAAGAAAGGCAAAAGACCTATATGTATGAAAGCTATTTGTAGCAGTTCTTTTCAACTGGCAAAGAATTGGACATTGAGGCACTGCCCATCAGCTAGACTGAGAATGGCTGAACAAATTGTGGTATATTATGATGGAATAATATTGTGCTTTAAGAAATGATGAGCAGGTAGATTTCAGAAAAGCCTGGAAAGATTTACATGAACCAATGGCAAGTGAAATGCACAGAACCAGGAGAATTGTTATTGCATATAATAACAGCAACACCATAAGATGATCAACTGCAGTACAATGATCCAAAACAACTCTGAAGGACATGATGAAAAATAGTATTCATCCCTAGAGAATGTTCAGATGGAGAATGCAGATGGAAGCATACTTTGTTTTTTACTTTCTTTATTTTTCTTGGATTTGTTTTTGTTCTGTATTTTCTTTTACAACATGACAAATTGTTTCCACAATCTGGCTAGCAGCTTCTGTGTGGGGGGAAAGATCCACCCACAGCCAGCACCCAGAAAGCTGCCAATAGCACAGGTTCTTTTGATGTGCTTTAATAAGGAGAGCAAGGTTAAGGGGTTGGCAAGCTTACTTTAATTCAGCACACAAATATCATTTACTTAGTTCAGGGGAAAAAGCCAGCACCCTGAACTTCAGAGCAAAATACAAACAAATTACAAACATCAACAGACAGACCTTGTCTGATTCAAATCCAAATACATAGTTACCAGAGTTCAACAAAGTCTCAGCATCCGAGTTTACAAGTTGGGGGGCTCCTTAGCTACAGCTGCCCGGAGTCTCTTTATCAACACCATCTCAAGAGCCCTTAAACAAATTACAAACAGACAGACCCAATACAATTCATAGTTACCAACATCTAGTTTCAGCCTGGGAGCTCAAAACAAGGGCTGGCCCAGATTCACATGCCATCACTGCTGCAGCAAAGAGCTCTGAGGAAGCTGAGACCAACCCCTGATTTTTATATCTTTGTCAGCATCAGGGGTGAGCCACACATGCGACTCACCCACGTGACCTAGAATCACCACAAAGAGTGACTTAAATCCACTTGGTGTAAAAGCCTCTGCTGTCCCAGACATGTCACTCAAACTCATGTCTAAACTAAGCCCTCCGCTGAGGCAAGGAGGCACCAAGGACACCCAAATCTTGGGCCTGGGGCTTAGCACGTAGCAAGATTCAATGAAATAGCTGAATTACTCAAGACAAACAAAAGCCAAACTCTTCAAGGGCATTTGTTGAACTAGGTTTAAGTGCTAAGGAGCCCATTTTGCTTCCCAACACACAAATACAGAAATATGTTTTGTATAACTGTACGTGTATAACCAATATTGAATTGTTTGCCTTCTCAATGAAGGGGAGAGGGAGAGAATTTGTAAATTAAAATTTTTTAAATGAATGTTAAAAATTGTTTTTACATGTAACTTGGGAAAACAAAATACTCAAGAAATAATGTAAAAGTTAAAAAAATAAAACTGAATGGTAGCAATGGCAGCTTTCACCCATGTAGTAGTGGTGATGGCAGTGGAGGTGGCTTTATTGGGAGCAAAGCGATAGTCACCACAGGAAAGACAGCTTCAGGGACTCACATTCCCCTTTTTGATATCTGTCCATTGAAAATTTTAAGGGTCCTAATCAGTTACCACTCCCTTTTAAGTCAACTACTTATTCCTCTCCCTGAATCTACTTTGCATTTATTGAATTATTTTATACACATATTGTATTCGCTTCTCTGTGTACGAGTATCTTCCACATTCCTCTATCCCCTAAAGCTACCTGAGGACAGGGACACTTTTTTTTTTCTCTTGTCATCTCCAGTGCCTAGTTAGTAATAGATTCTGGCCATATACTAGTTGAATTCAAATCATTGAATTGAAGATTATATAATATAAAAATAACACGGTTAAAAAAATGTTAACCCAGGGGTGGGGAACCTGAGGCATAGAGGCCTCATGTGGTCTTCTTGATTTTTGGGTGCAGCCTTTTGCCTGAGTCCAAATTTTACAGAACAAATCCTTTTATTAAGGGGATTTGTTCTGTAAGGTTCAGATTCAGTCAAAAGGCTGCACTTGAGGACCTAGAGGGCCACATGTGGCCTCCAGGTCACAGGTTCCCCGCCCCTGGACTGAATGAAGTAACCAAGTTATTAGGAAATCCTGACTAAAAGATGGCCACAGCTTCCTACAGGTTTCATTGCAAAAAGGATGGAAGCCAAAAATACTAAATCAAGCAGTTCTTAACTAAGTCTAAATAGTAAAAAAGGTAAAGTAAAAAAGAAGTCACTAGCCAGCTGAAATCCAAGGCCCTCTGTAATTGTTATAAAAAGAAATAGTTAATACTGACTATTTTAACTAAACTCTCTTGGACTCCTTAAAAGCACTAAAAAAAATGCTTTTCTGACAACCAAATAGAATGTTTAGAACACGGCTTGTATTATAAGACAAATACTTTTGAGGATCTGTTTTTGTCATTGACTTCTGTTGTTTCCCTTTCTATAACGGTAACAATAGTGATGTTAAGGATAATAATAACTCATGTATATTTCACTTAAGGATTGTAAAGCTCTTCCAACAATGCTGTGAGGTAAGTAGTATAATTTTTATTTTTATCCTCATTTTTTAGATTAGGAAATTAGGCTTAGCAATTAAGTCACTTGTCTTTCTTACACAATGGCTAGTGAGTGGCAGTACCTGCTGTTCATTTCTCAGAAAGTAGAGGAAGTGATACGGGATACTTCTTTGTTATACTTGGCTCTGACCAATGATGTGAGTGGAAAGAACAAGAAAGTGGCAGGGCGGGGCCAAAATGGTGGAGTAAAAGCAGGGACTTGCTTGAGCTCTCTCCCAAACCCCTCCAAATACCTGTATAAATGACTCCAAACAAATTCTAGAGCAGCAGAACCCACAAAAAGACAGGATAAAATGAATTTCCAGCCCAAGACAGAAAAGGCCTGTTGTATCAGGTTGGGAGAGGAGTACAGTCCAGCGTGGACCAAGACGTAATAGACCTGGGCCCCAACAAACCCAGAGCAAACCTCAGGGAACTAAATCACTTTCCAGACTAAATACTTTCCACTAAATCACTTCCAGACTTCTCAACCCACAAAAATCAAAGACAACTTAGAAGATCAGTGGGGAAGATCTGTCAGATCTGGGTAAGAGAGGAGTACAGATCAGTTGCAGCCTTGGGGTGGCAGTGGTGGCAGCAGCATCAGCTATTTGCTTCCAGGGCCCTTAGTCCACAGGTGGTAAGAAGATCAAACAACTGATCAGGAGATTACAGGAATCCCTTTGCTGGTACCGAGGCAGGATTCTGTAGTTTTTCTCATACTTAGATCTGGGACAGCCCTAGGGGTCAGTCCTGGGGTGAAGAAGAGCACTAGCATAGCAGAGCTTTTGGCAGCAGTAGAGAAGGAACCCTCCTCACAGTTCTAGCGCATAGAATGGTTATTGCAGTGACTCAGTAACCAGAGCACAGGCCAGGAGAAGAGTAAACACCTGTCCTTAGATCATGCCACCTTACAAGAACTGAAAACTTACAGGTCTCTAGAAGCGTCTCTGAAAACAGCTGCACAAAGCACTTGAAGTTTGCAACAGTACACCCTCCACACCGAAAGCAGAGCCCTACCTTAACAAAGATTTAAAAAGCCAAGTAATTGGCTGGGAAAATGAGCAAACAGTGGAAAAAAATCAGACTATACAATCTTACTTTGGTGACAAGGAAAATCAAAACATACACTCAGAAGAAGACAACAAAGTCAAATTTCTTACATCCAAAGCCTCCAAGAAAAATATGAATTGGTCTCAGGCCATGGGAGAGCTCAAAAAGGATTTTGAAAATCAAGTAAGAGAAGTAGAGGAAAAATTGGGAAGAGAAATGAGAGTGATTCGAGAAAATCATGAAAAATGAGTCAACGGCTTGCTAAAGGAGACCCAAAAATTACTGAAGAGAATGAAAACTTAAAAAAGAGACTAGACCAAATGGCAAAAGGTGTGCAAAAAGCCAATGAAGAGAAGAATGCATTAAAAAGCAGAATAAGCCAAATGGAAAAGGAGGTCTGAAATCTAACTGAAGAAAATAATTCCTTAAAAATCAGAATGAAGCAAATAGAAGCTGATGACTTTATGAGAAATCATGAAGTTATAAAACAGAACCAAAAGAATGACAAAAAGAAGGCAATGTAAATATCTCATTGGAAAAGCAACTGACCTGGGAAATAGATCCAGGAGATTTAATTTAAAGATTATTGCACTACCTGAAAGCCAGGATCAAAAAAAGAGCTTAGCCATCATCTTTCAAGAAATTATCAAGGAAAACTGCCTTGATATTGTAGAATCAGAGGAGAAAATAGAAATCAAAAGAATCACTGATCACCTCCTAAAAGAGACTCTAAAATGAAAAGTCTCAGGAATGTTTTATATATATATATATATATATATATATATATATATATATATATATATATATATATATATATATATACACATATATATATATATGTGTGTGTGTGTGTGTGTGTGTGTGTGTGTGTGTATGTATGTATGTATGTATGTATATATCTCCAAATTCCAGATTTCCCAGGTCAAGGATAAAATATTGCAAACAGCCAGAAAGAAACAATTCAAGTATTGTTGAACCACAATAAGGATAACCCAAGATTTAGCAGCTTCTACAGCAAGAGATTACAGGACTTGGAATATGATATTCCAAAGGTCAAAGGAGCTAGATTAAAACAAATAATTATTTCCCCAGTAAAACTGAGTATAATACATCATGGGGAAAATAGATTTTTGATGAAATAAAGGACTTTCAAGCATTCTTGATGAAAAGACCAGAGCTGAATAGAAAATTTGATTTTCAAGTATAAGACTCAAGCATGAAAAAGTAAACAGGAAAGGGAAATCATAAGGGACTTCTTAAAGTTGAACTGTTTGTATTCCTACATGGAAAGATGATCCAACTCATGAGATCTTTCTCATTATTAGGGTAGTTGGAGGGAACACACACACACACACACACACACACACACACACAGAGGGCACAAGGTGAGTTGAATATGAAGGGCTAATATCTTAAAAATAAAATTAAGGGATGACAGAGGAACATACTGGGAGAAGGAGCAAGGGAGAGGTAGAATGAGATAAATTATCTCACAGAAAAGAGGCAAAAAAAGGAGAGGAAATGGGGAGAGGGGAGAGGGAATGAGTGAACCTTACTCTCATCAGAACTGGATTAAGGAGAAATAACATATACACTCAACTGAGTATGGGAAACTGTCTTACCCTACAGGAAAGTAGAAGGAAGGGGATAAGAGACGGGGGTGTGGTATAGAAGGGAGGACTGATTAGGGGAGGTTGTAATCAGAAGCAAAGACTTTTGAGGAGGGACAGGGTCAAAGAGCATAGAAAAAACAAGGGGTGGGATAGGATGGAGGTAGATATAGTTAGTCTTTCACAACATGACTATTATGGAAGTATTTTGCATGACTACGCATGTACAACCTATATCAAGTTGCTTGCTTTCTCAATGAAGATGAGTGGGAAGGGAGGAAGGGAAAGAACTTGGAACTCAAAGTTTTGCAAAACATATGTTGAAAATTGTTTTTACATTCAACTGAGAAATGAGATGCATAGGCAATGGGGTATAGAAATCTAGCTTACCCTATAGAAAAATCTAAAGGGAAGGGGATAAGGGTGGGCAGTTTGGTAGAAGGAGCAATCAGAATGCGTGCTATCATGGGGTGTGGGTGGGGAGAGGAGAGATGGGGAGAGAATTTGGAACTCAAAATCTTGTGGAAGTGAATGTTGAAAATGATAATAAATAAATTGAAAAAAATGAAAAGTAAGTTAGGAAAGAGTGAAAACACCATGTTAGAGCCTGTGATGGAGAGGGTAGAGAATACTGAGCATTGCCACACATATGTACTAGACTTTTGGAGAACAGAGGTCAGTTGGTCATTCAATAAACATTTATTAAGTGCCTTCTATGTGCTAGGCACTGTGTTAAGTGCTGGGGATACAAAGAAAGGTAAAAGACAGTTCCTGCATTAGAGGAGCTCACAAGCTAATGGGAGAGACAACATGAAAATAACTATATATAAATAAACTGTATACAGTATAAACTGGAAGCAATCAACAGTGAGAAGACACCAGAGAATAAAGAAAGGCTTCCTGAGGTAGGATTTTAGCTGAGTCAGTGAGAACAGAAATTTTTTTTTTCCCCTTTCATTGTATCTCCAGCATGTAGAACAGTGCCTGGGTGATAGGCATTTAATAAAAGCTAGTTTACTGATTGTTAATATAGAGAGACATAACCAGATTTCCTTAGGTTTGAGGTAATAGATCAGTATCAGCTTCAAGGGGCTCAGTGGAATGCCACGTAACTCTCTCCATGATCCTGTTCTGTTATTTTTTTCAAAGACTTAAATGAAGGTATAGGTTATCAAACATACTTATCGAATTTACAGATACGGTGAAGTAAGAAGGGATAGACAATATATTGGACTTAAAAAGAATGCTAACAGGCTGGATCAGTGGGCTGAAGGTAACAAGATAAAATTTAACACAAAGCTTTCCTATCCCCTTTCAGGTGACCATTTGTGCTAATTCAGGGATGACAAATTCCCTGACTGTTTTCAGCTAGCCGTGGTGACTTAGCACTGAAGGGGATGAAAAAGGAATGCCTTTATCAATGACTGAGCAGGAAGAGCCAATACTTCTGTGGACCTATAAAAAGAGAATGACTCTTCTTTAGATTTGCCCTTTCTTTATCCCTCCAAGTGGCATCATGCAATTCTGTGACTTTTTGTGAGGAGTAAAAGATGGCTAGCCCTTCTCCAACCCAGCAAAACAGTGATCACTTCTATATGACAGCTAGATGAAAAGGACTAGACAAGGGAACCTTGGGCCTGGGACCCTATGGAAATTTTCTGATTTGCATTTCCCTCCCCAAGTAGATGACTGAACATTGATTTTGAGATAGATGTACCCAAGTTTAGATGTGACCTTTTGAGTTCAAGAGGTACAGAGGTGGAGCTGACTTGTCTCAGCAAAAGTTTCTACATCAGATAAGACAATCTACTCAATGAGGGGAAAGCCCAAGCCCTCTCAAACTTGCCAGAATACACAGATTGGGAGTTTTTTGTAAAGTGTAGAATGGAAGTGAAATGGGAAAGTGATGACTCAGCACTTCTACAAACTGCTTTATTTTCTGATGAGGTTTAAATATCCAACTCTCAAGGGAGTATGATTGTAGCAATTAAGTAATTGACTCTTAGTGTAAGTCTTTCTGTCAATGACCACTTGTGAAATATTTATTTTTAGCATTTCTTTTGTATGTAAGAAATATATACTTGTCCCATGCCTGATTTATATTACACACAGTGAGCACCTTTGTACTAACCCCTTTGGGGAGGCACCATGCATGAGCCAAAATTAAATGTTAAGCAAATTTTCCAAAGGACATAAATAATAAGTGTGAGAAAAAAAGTCTGACCTTTCTTTAATCAGAATCCCTACCCTTAATCTATCCTAGTCACTGTATACACGAGTAGAGTTAAATGCGATGCCTTAAGGAATAAGGAGTGAGAATAGGGCTCCAAACCCTTGCACCTAGCAGTGGAAGAGAATGGACTACCTTTGAAATTTCAACATCACTAGTCTTTCCACCTATTTCATTTCCTCTCTTTTTGGGTAGAACTTACTTTCTAATCTCTAATTTTGACCTCACTCCCTTGTTAGGATGAGCTTTATGAACATGCCTGAAAGGAAAACAGTGAGGGAAGGACCATGTGACTATAATAACAAAAACAAAACAAAAGAACAAAAAAAAGCCTTAAACTGAACTTATAAAATCACTGAATCTATCAGACAGCCAAATTGTGTGTATATGTGTTTTAAATTCATATTGCCTGTAGCCTGTGCGGGGGAGGGGGGGGTGGGGGGGGTGAGGATTTGATCCACATGGCTTGATGTATTTCTGCTTTTTGAGACTGTATAAAATACTCTTTCTAATATAACTCAGGAGTCCTGGTCAGGACAGAATTCTGACAATTAATAAAGAAGCTCTGAAACTCTCTCTCTCTCTGTCTCTCTCTCTCTTTCAGCACATACATATTATCACATAAATTATAACATATATGCAAGATATGTTACACACACATATATGTATATATACATGTACAACATTCATATATTATATACAAAGTATATAAGCCATTGTTTTTTCCTCTCATTTGTAATTCCTTACTCACAAATAATGAAGCATTCAAACCAGAGCATCTCTAATCATTTTATATAGCTGACAAATTAAAATTAAGTAGAAGTGATAAGTGGAACTTTAAAGAATAGGAAAACTTTTGATTTTACCCTCTAGGGCAGAAAGAGAGGGTGGGAGAGGAAGTAGGCCATTTCACTGCATGAGTTTTGTGTCTGGAGAAATTCAGCACCAATCAGATTGGCCTCTGGCTACAGGTTGTTCCATCAAGCCTTAGCGATAAGGATGTGGCAGTGGCAAAGGTGTAGTCTAGTCATAGGTACCAGCCATATCAACTGTCCATCTCTAGTTTGTCTCTGTCTCCTCACTCTCATTCACTCAACTCCTAATCCAATGGAGCGATTTACCCCACACCTTGTACTTACTCTATGATCCAGCAGCATTGTTCTCCTTGCTCTTTTTTCTTATAACCAAAGCATCCTAAATATTTGTGTAAAATATTTTTTAAAAAAGTGATATATATGTACATATATACAGTATATATATATTTACACACATATACATATATGTGAGTGTATGTGTGTATATATGTATATATAAATGTATATATATATATATA
>CM053622.1:401566462-401584809 GCA_028646595.1 Phalanger gymnotis
AAAGGGGATGGGAGGGGAGTGGGATGATAGAAGGGACGGCTGACTGGGGAACAGGGCAACCAGAATATATACCATCTTGGAGTGTGGGGGGGTAGAAATGGGGAGAAAATTTGTAATTCAAACTCCTGTGAAAAGTAATGCTGAAAATTAAACATATTAAATAAAAAGAAAAAAATTAAAAAAATATTAGCAAAAAGATTGCAGCAATTTGTTTTGAAAATAATACACTACAACCAGGTAGGATTTATTCCAGGAATGCAAGGCTGGTTCAATATTAGGAAAACTATAAGCATAATTGATCATATCAATAACAAAACTAGCAGAAACCATATGATTATCTCAATAGATGCAGAAAAAGCTTCTGACAAAATACAACACCCATTCCTATTACACTAGAAAGCATAGGAATAAACAGAGACTTCCTTAAAATCATAAATAGCATCTACCTAAAACCATTAGCAAGCATTATATGTAATGGGGATAAGCTAGATGCATTCCCAATAAAATCCAGGGTGAAACAAGAATGTACATTATCACCCCTGCTATTCAATTTGGTACTAGAAACGTTAGCTTTAGCATTAAGAGAAGAAAAAGAAATGGAAGGAATTAGAATAGACAAAGAAGAAACTAAGTTACCACTTTTTGCAGATGATATGATAATTTACTTAGAGAATCAAGTAAAAAACTACTTGAAATAATAAACAACTTTAGCAAAGTTGCAGGATATAAAATAAACCCACATAAATCCTCAGCATTCCTATACATTACTAACAAAGCCCAACAGCAAGAGATAGAAAGAGAAATTCCATTTAAAGTTACTATAGACAGTATAAAATATTTTGTAGTCTACCTTCCAAGACAAACCCAGGGCCTATATGATCACAATTACAAAACATTCATCATACAAATAAAGTCAGATATAATTAAATGGAATAGCATCAGTTGCTCATGGTTAGGCCGAGCTAATATAATAAAAATGACAATTTTACCTTCATTAATTTACTTATTCAGTGCTATACCAATTGAACTACCAAAAATTATTTTACAGAGCTGGAAAAAATAATAACAAAATTCACCTGGAAGAACAAAAAGTCCAGAATTTCAAGGGAATTAATGAACAGAAATTCTAGAGAAGTTGGCATAGCCATACCAGATATCAAACTGTACTGTAAAGCAGCAGTCATCAAAACTACCTGATACTGGCTAAGAAACAGAGTGGTAGATCAGTGGAATAGGTTAGGTACACAAGATGCAGTAGTCAACAACTACAGCAATCTACTCTTTGATAAAACTAAAGAATACAGCTTCTGGGTTAAGAATTCACTGTTTTATAAAAACTGTTGGGAAAATTGGAAAATAGTATGGCAGAAACTGGGCATAGACCCGTATCTTACACCATATACCAAAATAAAGTCAAAATGGGTTCACGATTTAGGAATAAAGGCTAATACTATAAGCAATTTGAGAGAAGAAGGAATAGTTTACTTGTCAGATTTATGGGAAAGGGAACAATTCATGACCCAACAAGAAATAGAGAGCATTATAAAATGAAAAATGGATAGTTTTGATTATGCTAAACTGAAGAGTTTTTATATAAACAAAACCAAATTCAAGAAAGATTAGGAGGGAAGCAGAAAATTGGGAGAAAATCTTTACAGCCAATGTCTCTGATAAAGGCTTCTTCTCTAAAATATACAGGGAACTGAGCCAAATTTATAGGAATAAAAGTCGTTCCCCAATTGAGAAATGGTCAAAGGATATGAACAGGCAGTTTTCAGAGGAAGAAATTGAAGATATCTATAGGCATGTGAAAAAATGCTCTAAATCATTATTGATTAGAGAAATGAAAATCAAAACAACTCTTAGGTGCCCCATCTCTCCTGTCAGATTGACTAACATGACAAAACAGGAAAATGATAAATGCTGGAGAGAATGTGGGAAAATTGGAACGTTAATGTATTGTTGGTGGAGTTGTGATCAGATCCAGCCATTTTGGAGAGCAATTTGGAACTGTGCCCAAAGGGCTATAAAAATGTTCCTACCCTTTGACCCAGCAATACCATTTCTGTGGCTATACCCCAAAGAGATCACACAAGTGTGAAAGAGACCTGTATGTACAAAAACATTTATAGCTGCTCTTTTTGTGGTGGCAAAAATTGGAAATCAAGAGGATGCCCATCAATTGGGGAATGGCTGAACAAGTTGTGTTATATGAATGTAATGGAATACTATTTGATGTAAGAAATGGGGAAGATACAGACTTCATAATAACTTGGAAAGACCTATATGATCTGATGCTGAGTGAGAGTAGCAGAGCCAGTAGAACATTATACACAAGCACAGACATATGGATTCTATGATGACTAATTTCGATAGACTTGCCTCTCCTCCACAATACAAGGCTCAAAGACAGCTCTAAAGGACTCATGTTGGAAAAAGCTAGCTACATCCAGAGAAAGAACTGTCAAATCTGAATACAGATTGAGGCAAACTATTTGTTCTATCTTTTTTTCCTCTATTTTTGATTTTGTTTCTTCTTTCTCATGATTCATTCCATTGGTCATAAATCTTCTTTGCAACTTGACTATTGTGTAAATAAGTTTAATGCAAAGGTTTATATAGAATGTATATTTGACTGCATGTCATCTTGGGTGGGAGGGGGGAAGAAAATTTGAAACTCAAGAACATGTAAAACCAAGTGTTGTAAACTAAAAACAAAAAAATCTTATTTAAAAAAGAAAAAAATAGAAAAAGGAAACAGGTTCTCTTATGATCATCTCAGGGTAGGGGTTGGGGGTGAAGTCTCTCTCTTAGTCGTTGCTGGCAATGTTCTTGCCAGAGTCCTCCTTAATAGGCTGATCCTTCAGCTGGAAGATAGTCATCTACCTAGGAGCCAGAGTGGCTTCAGAATGGGCCCAACAATTCCAGGAGAATGCCAGGAGCAGAACAGAGGTCTGTATACAACAATTCATCTATCTGACCAAGGCCTCTGATTTTCTTAGTCATTGTAACAACAGTGCTACTTGCTGCTACTGTGGCTGTGTAAGACCAACAACACCAGCACACAGAGGGCTACTAGCCTAGGTTCTTTGGTCTGCATTTCTAAGAAAAGCAACTTTAAGGGGTTTACAATCTCACTTTACTTAATCATACACATATATATCATTCACTTAGTTCAGAGGGGGAAAAGTCAGCACCCTGAACTTCAGAGAAAACACAAATAGAAATTACAAATAGAAATTACATAAACAGAGCAAAATAACACAAATCAATGGACAGGCTTCTAGCTGTCTGTCTAAGACATTACATATGAAGTTACCAGAGAGAGAAGCACCAACATCTGGGTTTTTCAAAGCTGGGGTGGGGTCCTTAACGAGTACCCAAAGTCTCATCTGATCAAATCAGAGGACACTCTTCCAGTGAGTGAGCCCCAAACAAATTACTAACTTCAGAGTATATATACATTTCTTCAGGGTCAGAGAGCTTCGCACCTCTGGAGAGCTTCATACCTCTTGAAGGCTTCACACCTCATGGGACCTAATTAGCATAAGGGTGGGGGCCTTTCTACAAACAATGGCAAGAATCAATCAAAGCCACTTGATTGCCTTAGTGCTAAGAAGGGCTCTAAAAGAAAAAAGTAAAAAGTCCCACTTTGCTTGCCCTTACAGGCATAAGGGCTTGTGGAAGATCAAGACAAAATTTGGTTGAAGGGAAAAATTCATCGGTATTGTACGTTTGTTTCCTGATGGCACGCTTGCATGGGTTCTGGATAATTGTAGATGCTTTTTCACTTTCCCAGTCACCAGTGGGATGAAGCAGGGCTGTGTGTTTATTCCCACTCTTTTTAGCATGATGTTTTCAGTGATGTTGTCAGATGCCTTCAACAATAATGAAAATGGCATCAAGGGCAGCTGCTACACTGATGGTGAATTATTCAATTTGAAAAGGCTACAAGCCAAGACTAAAGTGGAGGGAGAGTTAGTATATGACTTTTTATTTGAAGATGATTATGTACTCAGTGTAGCCTCTGAGACTGATATGCAATAGAGTATGGATTAATTCTCTGCTGCTTGCTCTAATTTTGGTTTGACAACTAATACCAAGAAATCAAAGGTTCTCAATCAGCCAGCATTGTACTATCTGTACATGGAATCATCAGTTACAGAAAATGGAGAAATTTTGAATGTTGTAAATAAGTTTACTTAGCTTGGAAGTATAATTTCCAGGGATGTACACATAAATGATGAGGTTGATGCAGAGAACTTGTTCAGTGTTTGGGAGGCTCCAAAGGAAAGGGTGGGAGAGAAGAGTTATTAGACTGCCTACCAAACCGAAGGTCTACAGAGCCATTTCACTGACGTTGTTGTATGCTTGCAAAACCTAGAAAATATGCCAGCAACACGCCAAGAAACCAAATCACTTCCATTTGAATTGTCTTAGGAAGATTTTGAAGATCACCTGGCCAGTTAAGGTACAGGCAGTTGAGGTCCTTTCTCAAGCTAAACTGCCAAATATTCAAACCCTATGACAGAAAGTGAAACTCCAATGTTCTGGTTACCTTGTTTGAACACCAAAAAGTACACTTGACTAAAAGACTATTTTACAGAAAACTCACAAGTCAAGAACTCACATGGAGTTCAGAAAAAAAAAAAAACAATCAAAGTGATGGGGTGTAGAATCTGAAAACCCCCTTGAACTCTCCTTGAATCTTCCCACTTGATCTGGCCTTCTCCTGAGGCCATAAACTTTCTAACATCACTAGGCCCAAATCTCTATTACCTCAGGATTGCCTCCCTCAGCTTTCCACCCTTGATCCTATCAAAATCCCAGTCTTGGTTCCTGATGCCTGACCTCTAGTCACCCCAGTCCCATCACAATCCTCCTTAGACTTCCCCTCAAGAGCCTCCCTAAACCCCTCTCCTCATTACCCCAGACTACTTGACCTCCCCTCAATCCCTCCCACAGTCTTTTCTGTATATAAGATCAATCTCACCTCCACGAAGGTGCTCAGACCCTATCTAGCCTGCTTATAAAGACTCAAGAGTCAATCTGGCTGGCTGGAATTAGTGATGCAAAAGCTTAGGATCCTTAAAACTCTACCCAGTATGGCAAATCTTTAATAAACTTTGTTTCCTTTGGCTGTAAGAAGGCTTGGGTCGAATTCATTTGGGCAGGACCTGGTGTGTTGGTATTTTGGGGTCCCCAGCACCTGTAAAACATCAACATAAGGACACTTTCAATGTCTTTCTTAAGAACTTTGGAATTGATTGTGAGATGTGGCAAACTCTGGCAAAGGACTGCCCAGCATGACATGTCCACATCAAAAAAGACACTTTGCTCTATCAGCAAAGTAGAATTGCTTTGTGAGATTCACAAATTTAGAGCCATATCCACTTCAAATGTTCATATGGACTATTTGCACCTGCCCTGTGGTAGCATTTTCAAAGCTCAAATTAGTCTGATCAGCCACACACAAACACACTGTACTTTGACTCCAGTGTAGAGATGTCATTTTGGTCCTCTTTAAGTATAAAGGACTGACTGACTCACTGGCTGACTGGTAATAGGAATAGGCCTCTTTCCACTTGGGAAAATCAAACTATGGGATGAAAAATAGAACAAGTTTCCTTTATGTCAGGATCAGAATAGTTGTTATTCCTTTCACTTAAAACTAGTTTGAGTTTGAATTATAATTCCTCAAGGCATCATCTGGGTTTCAATTACATTAAAAAGGAGCACATTTGTTGTTCTTGAGGCTAGTTCTCTCACACACTGGTTATATTTTCTTTTTTTTTTTTTACTTTTCATGCGTCCTACCCTTGAGAAAGAGCCCTGATAATGAACTAAACTCACAAATAGTTATCCTTTCAAACAATACTTCAATATTAAAAATATAAGGAGATTCCTTAAAGATAGTTTTCTGTCTAGAAGAGGAAGGAATTTAAGTTTCCTAATCCTTTTAACTTCTCTTTCATGGGTCTACTTTTCCAGAGTCAAAAGGCTATGTTTACATTCTCTGCATGAGTCTGAGTGGAGTCCACATGTCAAAATGGAACAGTGTAACAATGTTTTGTGTTCTGGAAATATAAAATGAACTCCTACAATGGGCTGAGCACTATATGGAATCCACCTGGTCCTGGATCTGTCAGAGTTTACCACCAAAAGAGTCATGTCAATCACTTAGACATTACATATGTCAACATAGGCAGGACCTCAGGCATAATTTTCTTTTGATTTCTATTCTTTCTAGCTAATTCTTATTTCTTTTTTAACCTTGGCACATTTGAAGTCATTCTAATTTGGAAAGGCTTCCTGCATGGGAATGGAATTTGAGAAGAGTCTTTAATGAGAGGAGGAAATTGGCATTTAAATTTCAGTTTGTTACTACACCTTTGCCAAATATAACTGAATTTATATCCCTTTTACACAAGGGAAGAATCAGGTTCAATGTAATTTTTTAAAAAAATTTAAATTCTAAAAAGTCAGAGAATCTGCAGGTGTAGTTTATATGAGCAGTGCCTTGATCTGAGTTTTATGCAAGGTAATGTAATTGAAGAGGACTGAAAAATCAAACTTTTATGCAGATCTTATAACAGGCCGTCAAATACAAAACATTTTGGGGCTTTCTTTGAAAGTTTCCTTGTGTCATTAATGTATTTTAATTCTTTACAACATTCACTCGGGCTGGTCATTTGAATCATTATGGAATTTTAGAAGGTATCCAGTTCCTTGCTCTGAAGGTCTGTTATGAAAAAACCCTTGGAGATCTCAGGCTATTCAGGTTTAGATTACAGATGTTTTGACATTATTTGATCACAAGCAGGTCAAATTATACATATCTGTCAGCACACTCCACTTAGAATAAGCCTGACTAGCTCTGGGATTTTTTATGCATTTATATAATAGAACATATTCTTTTCCTAATAAACATCATAAAGATAACATTTGCAATGCAAAAATATAAAATATCCAAAGATAATGTGAATATATAAGGCAGCTTAAATCTCCTTATAAAATTATCATACTATTAGAATAAATATTAGGAAGAAAAGTGAAAAATGTTTCCAATTTAAATTGAAAGACAACGAACATGTCTTTAAAGTAGGTCCTATATGTAATGCATCATAGAAGGTGCTAAAAGATACAAAGGCAAATAAACCAGGATCATGTAAGAAAATTCATGGACTCAAATGTCTCTACCAGATTTCATAATTCATAGGTAATAGACAATGAAGAAGTGATCCTATACAAGGAAGCAAACCTGTTGGATATGAAAGAAGGATAATAGCATGAGAATTATGACTGCAATATGGGTCTAGTAGGTTCTCATTAAAATAAAACTAGGATTGGTAAGGGGATAAAGAGGTGGGAGTGGAAGTGGTGGGATGAAGTAAAGTAGTATTGTATTTAAGAAGATAGGCTCATATGAAAATCAAGAAGCAAAGAACATTTGTACATTATTATAATATAACAGAAGAAATAGATCATCACAAGTACAGAATCACTATAGTGATAGCTTACTTCAATTATCCAGTTATATGCTGAAGCTCTCTGCTAAAGGCAAGGCACGTAATAATTTCTTGACTTACCGTCATAATTTCATCCTTTAAATAGTCAAGGAATAAACAAGGACTTTATTATCATTCTGATCCTTACCAAACTGGCTCCTGGTGTGTAAATGATAGGACCCTAGAGGAAAAAAGATTACTCCTTTTTAGAATTTGTAATAGAGAAGGGAAGACAGCTTTAACATGCAACCTACATTTGGTGAAAACAAATTTCAAAGTATTAAGAGGATTGGGAGGATCTTTTAGACTAAACTTCAATAGGAAAATTCTGTTCCAGTGAGATGAAAATCTTTGAGGAATGAAATTTCAAAAACACTAGGAGAATGTTTTCAATGAGGAGGAAAAAAAGAGGAGCTGTCTAGGGAAACCAGTATGGATTCCTCCACCAGCTTTTACTAAAATAAGAAATGTGCAAGTAATAAGAGATAAATACAGAAACTTAATATTGGCCTAGAAAATAGTGTCTAAAGTGCTAAAAGTCATGTGTTGAGGCTGGCAAATGAAGCTAAGGTTAATTTTAAAAAGGCATTGGATTTTATTGGGTTTTGTATTTTAGTTTTATTGGGGGCAAGCGAAGGATAAAAGAAATCACAGGATCTCTGCTTATAGTGGATGCGATAATAACAACTGAGTACAGAGAGCAGTAAGAGTTTAAATCTCATTTTTCTCCTGTTCTTTTTTTTCAGAGCAAAATGATTTTGGGGGCTGAAAAGAACAGTTCTATGGCTAATAGGAAGTTGATGCCCAAGGAAGGAGATAGTAAAAGAGCACCTAGATGATCTTGCTGGCTCCACATAACCTTATCATATCCTAAGATACTGAAATCATTGGAACATGTAATTATTGAGCCACAGTCAGTGATGTTTCAAAGACTATAAAGAACAAAGTTCCCACAGGATTGGAGAGTGGCAAATATGACAATTTTCACAAAGCAAAAAAGATCAGAATATGCAGATCTTGACTTCGTGTTCCAGGGGGGAAATCTAGAATGTATTATTAATTGGGTGGCTTGTGAATATCTAGAAAGAGAAGTGGTGATCACAAATAACCAGAATGAATTAATCAAGAACTGTTTACATTAAACAGTCATTTGATAGTTACTAGATTAGTCATTTCATAGTCTTTTGATCAGTAGATAAATAGAATGTTATAAATGACATTTATCTAGCAAAACACTGAATTCGTATACCTTGTATTTGGTGGATGATTATAATCTCCAAATCCACTAGGTAATGTAGATTTGGTCCTTCCTTAAAGACTATAAATTTGGGGAATGTCTTAGAACCATACCAAATGGACTGATTGGGATTTGGATACTGAATTTGGGTGGCAATTAAAAATTCTGCCAATTAGACTTCATTAAGACTCAGTAAAGGCACTGAGGGATATACTTGAAAAGATAATACTAAAACCTCTTTTGGACCCCAAAGAAATCTGTAGAATTTGTGATTTCAAAATATGCGTCAAATGCTTCCATCAGTAGGACCTTGGGCTACTTCTAGTAAGTCATATATAGTGTTTAGAACCAAAAGACCTAGCACTTTGGAATAATTAAGCAAACCCTAAGAGGTTATTTGGGCATGGTCCCTCCATGATTGCAGCAGAGGTATTGTGTCAGTTTAAAAGGAGACATAGCTTCTCTTTAAAATGAAAGATAATTATCTTCCTGGATTCATAATAGTTTAAAAGTAAAATTTTAGAAAGGGAACCACTAAAAATTGAAGGTGTCTTATAAAAGCTTTTTCATCCTTCTTTCCTAAAAGTAAAGTAGAAGGTCTACCTCCTCTCTGGCCTAATTTTCTGTCAATTGAGTAGGTGAAACTAACAGTTCCACCATTTTAACAGAGCATCGATTGCTAGAAATGTACCCTTAAAGGGTGAGAGATATAAAGAAAGCTTCAATAAAACCAAAATATGCATTGTATCTTTTTTTTGGTTGAATCGAAGAACTGGGAACAAAGTAAATACTAGCAATTAGAGAATGGCTTAAAAACATGGTACATAAACTACCTCTAGGAATATTGAAAAGCAGACTGTCAGAGATGAAGTTTAGATAAGTGTATCACACCATATAATACAAAGAGGTACAAGCGATAAATGACCTAAGTGCAGAAAGGCATATCATAAACAAATTAGGGGAAAAAGAGGAGATAACATTCCCAGTTATATATGGGGGAAATTCTTATCTAAACTAGGGATAGAAAGTTCGTAGAAGATAAAATGAACATTTTTAATCACTGAATTGTAAAGCTTTTTCACAAGCAAAATAAATTATCTTAGAATCAGAAAATAAATAGATCAAATACCTTTGACAGCTATGGCTATGGGAGCTGGGAAGACAATCAAAAAGTCAGAGATTATAAAATGAAATAAAACCAATAAGAATAAATTTATCATTTCTATTTTTAAAATATTTATTTATAATGTTGATATTCCCAGTATCTAGTTCATGATTTATAGTTTTAAAGGTCACAGATTCCAGGATTGGAGAAAGGCAAATATCTCAATTTTCAGAAAAGGTCAAAAATAAGAATATGCAGACCATGTGACCTTGACTTCAAGTCCTAAAAAAAAAATTTAGAATGCATTATTAATTGTAGTTATCAGAAAGGGAAGCAGTAATCACAAATAAGAATAGATTCATTCAGAATAGGTCATGTTAAACTAATGTTATTTCCTGTGTTGAAAGTTATTAGATCAGCAGATAAGGAGAATACTATAGACAGCATTTCCCTAAATGCTGCATTTTTTTTATTCAGAAGATGCCACATATCCTTTAACACTAAATGATCATTATGTCCCCACTTCCCATTGTGATATATGGTGTGACATGTTTGTCTAAACCTGATTTCTGACTGACTACTTTCCTTATATTCCTGATCTCAGTATCTCTAGGAGCAGAGAGATTGAGGATTGAAGAAAAGTTTTCTGTTAAACTGGACAGTGAATACCTATCGTCAATTATATTCCAACAATTTCATAAAAGCCTTTTGCTGGCTGTATCTCTTTAACCACAAGGTAGCATTGATAACTACTATCCTGGAACCATGCAACTGGAAGAATCAGATTTTAGGCCAGTCTAATGTTCACTCTAGCAAACAAAAGTGTTAGGATAGTTCCAGGCTCTCTACAGCCCCTTGAGAGTGAATCACAATCTTTCTTCCAGCTTTATTTCTTTTTGTGCAGGCAAATCAACTGTTATTTAGGCAATGTGGATTGCTGTTGATTCACCCAATCACAATCATTTTTAATCACCTTACTATAGCAAAATCTTTCCTCCTCTCTGAACTTATAGTCATGAGACCTTCACATAATGGAATCACTTTCCCATGGAAAGAGACAAAATATGCTTAGCTATTTCCAGTGCTTTACTCTTGACAGAGGATCAATAAAAGCAATAACTAACACATAATAAAACACCTACCTTTCATTCTGCCCTGCAATCTCTCCCAGACTCCAGCAGTTTCTAAATTGTATATAAGCTATTCTGAATCCAGGAATTTTATGGAATTTCCAGTTTACTTTGCTTATCCTGAACAGTAAATTTTGTAAGAATGTTAAGTAGTATAGATAATACAACATAGTTTGCAATTGATGATCTACTTATACAATGCTGCTGTTCAGTCATTTTTGTCATGTCCAACTCTTCATGAGCCCATGTGGGGTTTTCTTGGCAAAGATAATGGTGTAATTTGGCATTTACTTCTCTAGCTCATTTTATAGGTGAGGAAAATGGAGCCAACAAGGTTAAATGCCTTGCTCGGGGTCACATCGTTAGTAAATTTCTAAGGCTGAAATTAAACTTAGGTCTTCCTGACTCCAGACCCATTGTTCTATTCACTGCACCATCCAGGAGAAATGGTTGATAGTATAATTTGAATGGATCATAACATATATTGAAATTTGTAATTTAAGATGAGCCTCTAGGATTTGGGTGGTGACAGATTGCAGTGGGCCCTGAAAACACCAAACAAAAGAGTTCAAACTTTATTTAGTTGGCTACAAAGAATAGCTGAAGTCAACTTTGGAACAGTTAAAAAATCCACATAAGATAACAGAAACGACGAGATCTATGAATGAGAAAGATCCAATGTGTATGAGACAAAGCAAAATTTGTAGAGGAGAGACAGTACAATTGGAAAGAATCTGGGGGGGGGGTCTTTAAAAATAACATGGAGATCATAATAGGGGTCTATAAAAGGGTAGTGGTGATGGGAATGCAGAGGAAGGTATGAAAGGTAATGTGGATATAGAAGACACAAGAACTGGAAACAAATTGGTCATGGAATGAGGGGAGAGTTGAAATTAATAACCAAAATTTCAAACATGAATGAATTAGGTAGAGATGCCACTGGTAGAAAGAGCGATGAGTAAGAAAAGTGGGTTTGAGGGGACAAAAGTAATAACTTCATTTTGAGACCTCTTTACTTGGAAATGCCAATGTGGCATATTGGAAGAAATGTCCTGCAAGCAGGTGAAAATGAGGACCTAGAGCTGAGGAGAGGTTATTGATCATGAAACCATTAAAGATTTAAAATAAGCAAATGTGAGCTTTTATTTTGGGATTAAGTAGGTGATCATCTGATTTTTCCTTGTACTTTAGAATGAATTTCTTTTTGTGGTAGGACACAGGGGTTTGTATTCTATTGACTAATTTTACAAAAAAAAACAACAATAACACAGAATTAAAAGGTAAATGTAATACAAATATTAAAACTTCTGTAGCTTTCAGTCCTTTTTAACACAAGTCAAAATTAATTCACCATTATGTCTATAGTTCATTGTTTTGTAGCTATGATAGCTTATAAATTTATTTCAAATTATTTTTAATATTTACCAGGTGTAACATACTGTTATAATAATTAGCTAACTTTAAGCCATAGTTGTTATATAATGACCCCCCAAAGGTCCACTTGCCTCACTTCTTTTCAGGTCTAGGGAATATGCTTTAGAAGCAAAGTTATAAGATTAATCACAGTAACTACAATCCCCCAATTAGTGACCTGAGGTTGGGCTCACTGCCTAATTTAACATTTGTATCTATCTCTAGTTAAGCCCTAACTTGTTTGTGACTATGGGAAAAAATAAAATTTGTTGGAAACATTTGGGTAATGAAACATCAGATTACAGTATAGCTCCTATTAACATATAAGCACCAGGACTGGAAGTTGTTGAACGAGCAGAGATTTTCTCAGGACTTTGTTCAGCCCTGGCCTTCTGTTATGAAATGCCTGTAGAACTAATGACACATTCTTATATCTCATCTTCACCACAAATGAGTTCTACCTTTGCTCCCTTAGCTCCAACCAGTATGCTTCCAGCCCTCCATATCTCTCCTCCTGTTTCTGAAACAATTACATCCTTTTTGTATAAATTCCTTAGTGTGAGACCAAGTCTCTCACACAATAACTTTGTTTGTTTTAAATTAATATACACACCTTGTTCATGAGAGTTTCTAATTGGTTAATTCAATCAAGACATATTGACAAAGTTATTTTTTTTCTAAAAAGGTAGAATAATCATTGAAGACTAACTTTTAAACAAGTTTGTTACTAATACTGGACCTCATATAAACAATAATTTCATCTTTTTTAAAACTTCATTAGAGTGGATGTATAATACATACATGTGTATTACGTATATAATGAAAAGCAACTTTGAAAAATTTAAGATCTCTGAAAAATGCTGTGACCAAGTACAGTTATAGAGGACCAATAATGAAGAATACTACCCATCTCTTGACTCAAAGAGTAGAATGTGATACAAATTTTGGATATGGCCAATGTGGAACTTTTGTTTTGTTTGACCATGTATATGGCCAAACACATAGTATCCCATGTATTTGGGATAAAGGTTTAGTTTAGTTTTGTTTGTTTTTTTTTTTAATTTCTGTTTCTTCTTGGAGAGAAGGGTGGACAAAGGGATTCTAGTGATAGATTTGGTCAAAAAGATGAAAGAAAGAAAAGAAATAAAAGGTGATTATTTTTAAAAAATCCACATAAGATAACAGAAAAAGCCTAGAAGGAGACAAATAAGAAAACAGCTTTGAAATGTATATGAATTTAATATATACTTAAAAGGAAAGCAAGATTATACATAATAGAGGTATGAAGTTTCATGCACTATCATATAAGCATATATTACATATATATATACATGGAAACGATCATTTTATTTGGTTTGTTACATTCATAATAAAAGGAAGTGAAGATATTGCAGTGAAGAAGACAGAGAAGAAGAGGAAGAAGAGGGAAAGGAAGAAGGAGAGGAAGAGGGTGGGAAGGAAAGGAGAAAAAGAAAGGGAGCCCCATGAAAGAGCAGAAGAATAAGCATACTCACATAGATTTTCATATGCCCTGAATCCACTTTGCCTCATCCTGCCCTGTCTCAGGTCAACCAATCCATACTTTCAAACTATTTGCTAATGTCTTACCCTATACACATTCTAACTGGGCAGCTGTAAAAACAGACCTGAAAAGACAAAAAACTTCCCCAAACATGTAATTTACCAATACCATGGGAAACAATATTCTATGAATTTTGGGTCCAAAGCTATCCAGATGCTTGGAACTATGTTGCCTATGAAAACATAGTTATGCTTAACTCTAGTCCAGTCATTGATGAAAGGGAAGTTCAACAGTAAACTACCCATACAGGAACTGAGAAAACTCCTGAACTTTTTTTTTCTAAATATCATTCCAACAGACTTAAAGGTCACTCTATCCTTTTGCTTAATTGAAGTTTTCATGCTTCTCTACCATTCCATCTAATGTTGCAGGTGACCAGGTTCTACTCCACTTATGTCTACTTGTGAAATAGAAAAATCTAAATGAGTCATGATAACTGCAGACACCAAGGTGAGAGTCTTTCTGATATGATAAGTCTCTGGATGACATCCCAGAGGATTGTCATTCTGACAACTAAATTATGTTTTACATAATGTTCAATCTGCTGTTAGTAATAGGATACATGACAGGAAGATATACTTTCCATGTAATCTTGGCTTATTACCACAAAGACAGAGCACATATAGTTCTAGCCTGGATAAGGAATGCAGATTTTTATTGGAATATGTAATATTTAGCTACAGTTATTTAAAAATTGAGTGTGGTCATCCTGGAGGAAGAAGGAACAATCCTAAGAAACCGTTAGAATGTCGATGCCTCTAAGAAGACCACTTATGTAGATAATTAGCTGCTGGGCTCATTCATGATGCTATGGTCTTTATTTTACCTATTTCCAGAAGCATTTAAAGAGTGATTTGATACAGTCTTTACTTATAAAAAAAAAGTTATAAAAAAAGTACTTAAAAACCCTCAACAAAAAAGCAAATGAACTTATAAAATAAGGCGTAAAATATTACATAAAACCGTTAGCATTTAACAAACTGGACTTGTATAAATTAACTGACAACACATAAAAAAAAATCATTTACCGAGTCCCCTTTCAAGAATAGCTGAAGCATCTCCTTCCACGGCTGGGAATTTCCAACTCATAGAAAGTCGTTAGGCCCAAGCTGGATGACTGCTTATCTGAAATAATACAGTGAGGATTTCTTTCAAGTCATACTAGATCTTTTCTATGGTCCCTTCTGACTGTGAAATTCTGTGATTCTGTCTGTTTTATTTTATACTTATTGGTGTATGTGTGTAACATTGTAGGTGATGTACAGAGTTCTGATTCTGCTACCTTTGTTTTATATTGCTTCAAAAAAGATCTTTCTGTATTTATATTAATTTTATGTATAAAATATTACAATTTGATTTATTCAACCATTTTCTAGTCACTGAACAACAAGTTGTTTTCTGTTTTTTTGTTGTTATTATTACAAATATTTGTATATTTGTTACAAGAATTTTTTTGTAGTGGGGTAGGGAGTGGTTGGAAGAGGAAATAGATTTATACTTTCATGGTTTCGTTTTTTTGGAATTTTTGGTTTTTTTTTGTTTACTAGAAAGGTGAGGGGATGATAAAGCTATATGTTGTGTGTTCTTTCAGGTGAAGCTACTGCATTAAGCATTTTACTTAACTGCTTTACTTTGTTAAAAGACTCTCACAAAGCTGGAATAATCATAAATATCTGAAAAGAAAAATACTAAATCAATAAAACTGAAAGCAATAAAAAAAACCAAATAGATGGATACCAAAAAAAAAATCAGCTATGTCTTTTTTCTTTTTCTTTCTAAAAATAGAAAAAAAATTAAAACAAAGTTCTAACAAGAGAAACTCTGGGTCAAAAGGCTTTATTTGTTATTCTTTATATACATTGTCATAGTATTTCCTAAAACACTTGTAGCAGTCTAAATTTCCAACAATAAATACAGTTCTTTATGAACAATGAGAAATTAAAAAAATACAAATAACACACCAATTTTTGACTTTTAGATGGTTTCAGGATTCTTCCTGTTTTGTTTCACTTATTCTCTGCCTATTTGGGACTAGATTTTCTTGGGATGGGATAGATAAGATCCAGCTCACTCAGGAACTGATTCACAGTCAATCTCATCAATTGCATACAGTGCTGCCCTGTCTGCAAGGGGTTGGAGTCAAGATGGCAGCTGAAAAGCAGGGACTTCCTTAAGCTCTGCCCCAGGTCCCCTCAAACACCTATGAAAAATGGCTCTGAACAAATTCTAGAGCTGCAGAACACATGAAATAGCAAAGGAAAGAAGGGCTCCAGCCCAGTACAGCTTGGATGGTCTCTGGGAAGGGTCTATCACATGGAGCTGGGAGCTGAGCAGAGCAGAGCCCAGCCTGGGCCACCACAGGACCCAACCAGACTGAGAGCTGGACAAAATAGGGGTAGCGCCCTGAATCAGTGAGCTCTGGCAGTTACCAGACTTCTCAACCCATAAACACCAAAGACAACAGAGAAAGTTAGTGGGAAAAGCTGCTGGAACAGGGTGAAAGGAGTTTGTGGTAGGCCACCACCCTGGGGGTGGTGGAGGTGGTGCAGCTCTGAGGCTGCTTCCAGAGCTACGGCTGCAGTTGCTTCCAGCCCCAGGCCCACCTGGTGGGAGGAATTAAGCAGTGGATTAGAGTGGGAGTGAAAATCCTGCTTTGCCCTGCCTGGATTTGGGCTGTAATACTTTTTGGTGGTTCTTGGGGGAAAAGTAGCTCTGGTGTGGCAGAGCTTGCTGTGTAGAAGTACCTCTGAAAATAGCAGCCCAGCCTCTCAAGATTGGAACAAAGTACTGTCTACTCTACAAGCAATTCTACCCTGACGAAAAGCTCAAGGGTCAAGTAGTTGCCTGGGAACATGACCAGGCAGCGAAAACAGTCTCAGATTCAGACTCAGACTTTGGAATATTTTTATAGTGACAAAGAAGACCAAAGCATACAGCCAGAAGAAGTCAACAAAGTCAAGTAGCCAACATCAAAAGCTTCCAAGAAAAATACGAATTGGTCTCAGGTGGTGGAAGAGCTCAAAAAGGATTTGGAAAAGCAAATAAGAGAAGTAGAGGAAAAATTGAGAAGAGAATTGAGGGTGATATGAAAAAAACATGAAAAACAAGTCAATGACTTTCTAAAAGAGACCCAAAAAGTACTGAAGAAAATAACACCTTAAAAAATAGACTAACTCAAATGGCAAAAGAGCTCCAAAAAGTCAATGAGGAGAAGAATGCCTTGAAAGGCAAAATTAGCCAAATGGAAAAGGAGGTCCAAAAGACCCCTGAAGAAAATACTACCTTAGAAATTAGATTTCAGCAGGTAGAAGCTAGTGACTTTATGAGAAATCAAGATATTATAAAACAGAACCAAAGGAAGGAAAAATGGAAGACTGTGAAATATCTCATTGGAAAAACCACTGACCTGGAGAATAGATCCAGGAGAGATAATTTAAAAATTATTGGACTACCTGAAATCCATGATGACAAAAGGAGCCTAGATATCATCTTTCAAGAAATTATCAAGGAGAACTGCTCTAATATTCTTGTGCCAGAGGGTAAAATAGAAATTGAAAGAATACACCAATCGCCTCCTCAAAGAGATCCCAAAAAGAAATCTCCTAGGAATATTGTCACCAAATTGCAGAGCTCCCAGGTCAAGGAGAAAATACTGCAAGCAGCCAGAAAGAAACAATTTGAGTATTGTGGAAACACAATCAGAATAACCCAAGATCTAGCAGCTTCTACATTAAGAGATCGAAGGGCTTGGAATATGATATTCCAGAGGTCAATGGAGCAAGGACTAAAACCAAGAATCACCTACCCAGCAAAACTGAGTATCATGCCCCAAGGCAAAATATGGATTTTCAATAAAATAGAAGACTTTCAAGCTTTCTCAGTGAAAAGACCAGAGCTGAATAGAAAACTTGACTTTCAAACACAAGAATCAAGAGCAGAATGAAAAGGTAAACAAGAAAGAGAAATAATAAGGGACTTACTAAAGTTGAACTGCTTAGTTTACATTCCTACAGAGAAAGATGATGTGTGAGACCTCAGTATTAGGGTAGCTGAAGGAAATATACATATATATATATATATATATATATATACATATATATATGGAGAGAGAGAGAGAGAGATTATATTATGCATATATTATATACATATATATTCATAGGGCACAAGGTGAGGTGAAAATGAGGTGAATATGAAGGGATGATATCTACATATATAAAATCAAATTAAGGGATGAGAGAGGAATATATTGAGAGAGGGGGAAAGGGATAGATAGAATGGGGTAAATTATCTCACATAAAAGTGGCAAGAAAAAGCAGTCTTTTGGAAGGGAAGAGAGGACAGGTGAGGGGGAACGAGTGAATCTTGCTCTCAT
>CM053622.1:401585309-401607773 GCA_028646595.1 Phalanger gymnotis
TTTTTTTTTAATAAGGGATAATATTTTGGGTGAGAAAAAAGAAAAGGACATGTTGGGGAAATAAAAATGATATAAAATCAAAAGTTATCAGCAATGCTTTTGAAAAGTGAACCTTTATTACATGGGGTCAGATTTGTGGGGTGTGGGTTTATGACTATATATGTGCATGTGTTAAATATATGTTAAAAATACTACTCAAAGATATTTGCCATCCTAGAAATGGCCAGCATATTCAGAATATTTGTCTGTAAAAAATGTTTAGCATCTTTAAGTTTAACATTTTTAATCACTTTGTCAAGGAGTTAAGCAGAAAAACCTTTACGTGAAACAAAAGACTTTCATGGTCATTCCCAAACTCAATACATTGACATACTGCTACTTAAAAAGTGACTAAAGTTTGAGTGAGATAGAAAGCATGACCATTTCAACTAAAAGAAAATCTCTGAGTGTACACTGAGAATAGGGGAAGATTTGTAAGTAATAGTTAATTGTGAAGAAGCAATAATTCAGCAAATTGATCAGTGAAGTTAGCTAAGCAGGCAAATGTCTTATTTTATATAATATTAATACAAAATACATCATAAAGTAATTAAATAATTACTGACAGCCAGTAAACTTAACAATTTTTCAGCAGGAATCATGATTCCCCATGAATAAACGTTTATTTTATATAATGCAAAAAGTGTAAGCAAAAGTGAAGTGACTCTGATATCAACTAAGCAGAATGTTTTCCATTTACTTTATTCTTCTTTCTTTGTACCATCCAATACATATATAACATCTTAACTTATTTTTCTATTCTTATTTAAGTGGTTTACTTTTATTTTTACATGAATATATCTGGCTCAGGGAGAGCAATATATTTCATCTGGTCACCTAAGTGTCACAACAATTGGGAAAAGAGTATGTGTGATGTGTAGGGCAAGAAATCATCACCTATTTTCAATAATACTAAGGAGGGACTCTGTGTCTCTGTCTCTGTCTTTTCTGTTTCTCTTTGTCTCTATCTCTCTGTCATTGTTTGTCTTTCTATTTCTTTCTCTTTGTCTTTTTGTCTCTATCTTTCTATTTCTGTTTCTCTTTGTCTCTCTCCATCTCAGTCTCTCTCTCTCTGTCTTTATCTGTCTGTCACTCTCTCTTATTCTTAAGACTGACTATGAAAAAAGCAGGGAGAGCCCAGAAATCTGGAATGTTATTTAAATTGTTTTATCATGCCATTGTGGCAGGGCAGTGTTTTCATAGCCTGGAAAGGCAAGACAGCCTGGTCAGACCCTTCCAGTAGAGTAATGTGCTGCTAGGGAATCTAAGAATCTGGGTGAATTTCCTTGTGTTATGTGTGATGCCTGGCTTGTGCATCAGGATGTGCAACTGCTTTGAAATCTAAAGCAAAAGATAAAGCAAAAAGTAGCACAGAAATGATTCTATGCCCTAAGGTCAACAATAGATGCATCCTTGATAATACCATCTGAGCCCTACCCCCTTCTCTTAGTAGTGTCTATGTCAAGGTTACATTAGCAGTCAGGCTAAAAAAGTAGTTTTCTCTGAACAGCCTGCCAATGTTTATTAGCTAAAGGGCAAATATGCTTCTTTTTCTCTACTTTCTTTTTTATTTATATGTGGACCCTTCAGAAAATTTCTAAGCACCCCATAAATTGCATATGGTATTGAACATTTATTTACCCCCTCCTGGATGTTTCAAAAACACATTACTTTTGGATATTGACAAAAATATGGATAAAAATAACATACATTTAATACACAATTCTGTAATTTTGAATTTTTTATCCCTTTTATATGGAATTTTAGGAGTTCAAAGTAATGTAGTTGGACTTTGCCATTGTCATTTTGCGTAGTGCTAAGTGGAGGCTGCCAACATATATCTCTAATTACCTGCATATTAATTTTTCTTAGGGTACTTCATACATGCTTTATTTATGGTATTTTGGCTCATGCAAAAATGTGGGGAAATGTAATATTTTTGTGGGGGCAAAAATTTTTCAAGGGCTTTTCATTTGTTTTGATAGCATTTCCAAATAAATGCATTTTGATGATATATGTTTTATTTTCTTCCTTTATATGAATATGGAACTCTGTAAATATTTTTCAGTATTACTCTGTGTCTCTTGTTATATCTTTAAAATACCTTTTTCTTATGGCTTATTTCATGAATTCAAGGATTCAGCCAAGTTTATAGATACTGAAACCCAGCATGTGAATTTCAGTGCAGAAAAATCACTCTCTCTTACCAAAAATGAAAGAGGTGCCAACAGTGACATTTTTACTAACTTCAGAACACAGCCACAGAGGCAGGCTCCCTTTATAGTACTACAGGAAGGTGATCTGGAAAGCAGAGTGTGCTTAGAATGGTTGGGGGTGACAATTTCCCCCAAAGTGTCTCTGCATAACTTCTACAAGTTTCTCTGTTATTACAAAAGCGGCCAAGCAGCCCAACCCAGATAAAGAATGGGAAGATGGAGAAAGACAGAGAATTATGGCAGTAGTTCTGGTAGTTGGAAGAGTTAAGAGTAGGAGGTGTTTAATGTTTAGTGAATGAAAGGTATGGTAGGGTTTTGTATGACACATGGTTTGCTATTGGCTGTTGTGGCAAACATAGCATGCAAGCTATCTTGGAATCTGTTGATCCCTCACTTTTATGCTTTATTTCCTATGCTTCTAGGAGTTTGGGAATCCTACTTTGGAGACCATTGACCTAAAACAGAATTGGTAGCTCATTGAGCTATGTAGGGAACATGACTATCACGGCACTTTCTAATTCATGGGGGCAGTGCCTAATGTCAGAAAGATGAGTGGAGAAGCCCTGAAGATGTTGAATTGAGTAGGCTCTATCCACTGATTTGTCTTTCTTCATATTTCCTCATTGGTGATCTATGTTTCATAACTGGCCCCTAATTTAATCCATCTATTTCTTGCAAGTCTAAGTTCCTGGTGGGTGGTAGTGTTGAGTGGAATGAGGCATATAGACACACATATGGGCCCTGTGGAGTGTGTGTGTGTGTGTGTGTGTGCACGTGTATGCGTGTGTGAAAGAATTTAAATATTGAGCAAGATTAGCAAGAGCTACTGCTGTCTAAACAGGACCAAGGTGCCTTCAGGCAATAATGATGACTGCTCTCATACTATGTGACTTTTATTCTTGTTTCCTTTATAAGTTTTGCTTATCTCTGCATTCAAAGGGAAAAGCCTTGTGTACCAAACCTCTAAGACATGCCCAGATTACCTAAGATGGAGAAATCCATGTGGGAGATATTAGAGACTTGCTTTTGATAGAAGAGTGTACATTTACCTAACAGGTAGGTAAGAGCAGCCATTTTCCATTGGCATCTGGAGATGACTTCTTTACTAAAGTTGTCACTTTAGACAGCTTCTCTCTCTCCCTTTCTCTCTCTGCCTGTCTCCCTCTGTCTCTGTCTCTGCTTTCTCTCTGTCTCTTTGTATGTCAGTCTCTGTCTCTCTCTGTCTCACTGTCTCTCTCAGTCTCTCTGTCTCTGCCTCTCTGTCCCTCTGTCTTCCCCCTCTCCTTCTTCCACTCCCTCTCATTCTCCCTCTTTCTTCTTCCCTGGGTAAAATCTAGATGAGGAGTGGTGAAGAGTCACATTCCCATTTATTTAAGCCCTGTGGCCCCAAGAAATGGGCTTGGGGTTTTGGTCTTTCATTTGTCCTCTTCAGTTCAAGGTTTAAGGAGTAGAGTCCCTGGACCTGGAAACTTCAGCCATAATGACCTTGGAGCCAGGATTCATAGATATCTGCCTACATACACTATGAACAACTCAAATAACCATAAACCCTGGTGATGAGCACATTTCATCTCTCACCACTTGTAATCTGTAAAGAGACAATAAGGGGCAAAGAGAGGAAAAAGTTTATGAACAGGATGGGAGGAAATATCTAATCAGCTACCATGTCTATGAATGTGAATGGGATGAACTCAGTTATAAAATGAAAGAATAGAAAGCAGTCCTGATTGGAAAGTAGAATCCAACAATTGTTCATTTATAAGGAACTCACTTGAAACATGCATATGGCCTTTGACTGCTTGTGGTCAGCCAAAGGATTTCAGGTGGACCATGAAAAATGTAGAGGAAAACACTTTTTGTAGGTAGAGGAAATGATTTGGTGGGCCCAAGGGGCCTAATGGCCATAAGCAGCCAGCAAGTTATGCAGGCCTGCTCTAGTAGAATATATGAGGTGCTTAAAAATTCTTGTTTGCTTTTTCGATTAGGGAATTTTTATAATGCTATGCATTGGACTTAATGGCCAAGGAGATATTTTCCAAGTTTGAAACTCTTTACTTCTGTAATTTTGTGATTAGACTTAATTTTCTTATCTTTAGAGGAGAGCCAAAATCTATATGGGGTAGAAATTTTAAGAAGGTAGATGAATAATGAGATGGATCCAACAATGGAATGTGTTCTCTTCACTACAAGTGTTAGAAGATAAATTGGCTTACTAGCAGAGATGCTTTAGGAGTCACTACTACATTGGAGAAGTTGGCAAAGAGAAACTTTAGTATTCCTACCCACTTAAAATTAACTAGGATTCCATGGTGCCACAAAGAGAAGGATTTTTTTTAAGGAAAAAGTAATATTTAGTCAGTTTCTTTCTTATTTGTCTATTATAGGGATATTAAATCTCTTTCTCTTCTGTCACCATAATTTTTTCATGTCTGTCCTGGACCAGGGAAAGCAAATAGCTTTATGATTCCCCTAAATGTGAACATGCCTGATTCAAAAGAACTTAGGCTCCATGGGGCTGGAATTGGCCTTTTATAGCTTTGTGATCCAGGAGAGGTGTCTGGAGCTTTAAATTGCTAACCAACTGCTGAACAATGTTGTCAACTACTATTTCAACAACCTAAACCTGTTGTGAATTTGTAACTAACAAACCTGAACTGGACGCTTCTAGATTTGTCAATAGATCAGCCTGAAGCAGAATCAGATCTACTCAGGATGTTTCATGAGACAATTATATATTCATTATACAATATCAAAAATTAAGATTTCCCCGGTAACAATGGTATCTATCTATCTATCTATCTATCTATCTATCTATCTATCTATCTATCTAATTTAAAATGAAGAAGAGATGAAGACAAGAAAATAAACTTTAAAAGTGAAGAGAAAGAAAAATATATTAGATTAATAAAATTTATTTATTTAGTGTTTGTGGTTTAGTGTGTTTTCCCATAAGATATTCCACAGGACTGTTCAAGGCAGTAGGGTGTCAGAATATGGTTCTGTTGGGAATTGATTTTATAGCTTCTTCATTTCACAGTTGGGCATGTGTGTTTATCTTTTTGAGCTCAGATTTAATGTAGAGAAACAAGTTCCTGAATATCAGAGCAGAAGCAAAAAAAAAGTGCCATACCAAAACAAACCTGTTATTGATTCAGGATTTGTCCCAAAGTAAAAATAGGCTAATCTCTCAGCAATGAAGTAAAGCTTCAGACAACTAATCATCTACCTAGTAATTGAGATTCCAAATTTCCAAAGATAAAGTCAACAAAGATTTCTGCTTCTCTTATATAATATATATTTAAATAAATGAACATTTATTGTGTACCTACCATGTGCAAGGCCCAGTGCTAAGTACTGGGAATACAATGATGAAAAATATCCTGGTCCTGCTCTCAAGGAATTATATCATCCATATGACAGGTAAACACATAAGAAAAATGCAAGGTAGGATATGATAAAGGTGGAGGAAAAATCCATGTAAAGTTCCACAAGAAAATTGGAAGAGAGCAAGAACAGTTTCAGGGAGATGAAGGGAGGCCTCATGAATGAGGTAACTATTAACCTGAGCCTTGAGGAAGAGAAGCATTTCAATAGATAGAAATAACAAGAAAAGTATTTGTGGCATAAGGGATAGCCTGTATGATGCCCAGAGATGAGAAATTGAAGATGAAACTGGGAAATAACTTGGTTGGATTACATAGGCATGGATGGAATTCAATTAAACAATTTCTTTAACAAACAATATGTGCAAAACACTGGTCAGTGCTGGGCATACAAGGGAAAAATATCTTGGTCGAAAGGAACTTACATTCTTCTGGGAAGATACAAATAGACAAATAAATATACCACAAGTGAAGGGAGGGGGTTCTGTACCTCCTATCTCAATTAATCAGAGTGAGGATATAATAAAGTTTTATTTCCCTCCAGTTGCATTGCTTGGATTCAACTCCACCATCCTTATGCCACCCCCCCCCCCCCAGGAAAAGCTCATCACCAAGAAACTCATCATCACTGAGACATATCAGCTTTGACACTGACCCCAGTATCTTTATTTGCCAATATTCCTCTTATTTGAGGGCAGGAGGGAGAAGCAAATCAATCCTCCTAGACCTCTATTTAAAGAAGGATCTGTAGGCCAACCAACTCTTCCTTTCTTACCATCTATATTGCTTGGATTCTACTGCATAATCATCATGCCCATGCTCTGGGTAACTCCACACCCTCCTCCCTGCCTGCTTCTAAGTTTTCTTTTGCCTGTTGTCTCTCTCCCACCCCACCCCACCCTACCATTAGATTGAAAATTCCTTGAGCACTGGGATTGTAATTTTTTTTTCTTATTTGTATCCCCAGCTTAGTTCAATTCTTAGCAAATAGTAGGCACTTAATAAATGTGTATCATGTTGTGTTTTACTATATTAAGATATTCCTTACCCTTCTGTCTCTCTGTGAATTGTGACCCACTTTGATTAGGTAAAAATGGGAATAGCTACTTGGCTAATCACACAGGATAACCATATCTCTAGAGACTTTAAACAGCTGGAAAGATTTCAGCAAGGAGCCAGCCTAGTTTAAAGGCCATGTAAGTGGTGGATCAGGCTAGGGATGGAAAGTTCCATGTCAGGGGATTCCAGGTTAAGTGAAGGCCCTGAGAGGGAATCATTCTTGATGTGTGAGTGGGTGGTGGGAAGTAAGATGGTGAAAGGAATGTGTCTCTCCTCTTCAATGTCCTTTGCCCTTGTCCTTAGAGAGACTGCACCAGGTGACAATTATTGCAATAATGAGCAATAGTCATCCAAATAAAGGCACTTTCAAGGAGCATGACTGGTCAAGCCCAGAGAGTCATGCTAGCTACAAACTCTAGGAAGGCACAAACCCTCAAAGGCTAGCAAAGTGCTACAACAAAGGGAAACTTCATGATGACTCTACAAAGGGAGAAAGGGATTTTCAGTTACCAAGGGTTGTGTTACCTTTTTGCCACATGCCTACCTAATGACGCCTATATTTTGTTCTGTCTTTCCTCAAGGTTCTGTTGTGAGTAAAAAAAAAATGAGAGAGAGTTTCTGGGTAAATTATAATCAATGTTATCAACCACTGCTAGTAAGTAGGTTAACAAAAGGGCTAGTTTTTCCTCTTGATGACCAAAGAGGACTAACTTTTGAAACCTTTAATACTTATAAAGCCTTTGGAAAAGAGAGTGCACCTGAGAGTGGAAAGCAATTCTGATTCATTAATAAATCATGACAAGAATGAATACTGTAATTTGAGGCAGGTTTATTCTAATGAGGGTCTGGGGGAACCTGACTCTGATGACTCAGTATTGTTCAAAGAGAATTATCTATATTCATATCAACCATTTGATAAAAGGGAGAATCTGTATTTTCCCAAATCTGTCGGAGTAAAACACAATGTACTAGAATCCACTCACCTAACTTTACCTTTTGAAGAGATCTGAGTTCTCCCTCTCTCAGTATCAGCCCTGCACTTTGCAGGCTGCCTGAATAACTTACAGGGGATAATTTCTAAATGAGGAAGTAGAGAAGGGGTAAAACCTTGGTCCTAATTCAATAACTAGTTGATAAAAGAGAAATAATCATTTCAGTCCATTTGTGTATTTGTGAGATAATGTGCCCCACACTTTTGAGGTGAATATTTTGGTGCCTACTGTTTTTCCTATACCATCTTAGTAAATGTCTTTCTTTGCTAAAAAAAAAAACAAAAAAAAACTAATAAAGTCTATCAGTAGAAAGTACATTCACTGGTAAAGGCTTGCCAGTGACAGTACTAGGAACCCTACTCCTTAATGATGGGACCCAGGTTCCTCCTATGTTCCCAAAACAAAGATTGACTTTCTCTAAAAGGTGGCAAAGCTGACCCTAGGAATTGATTGACCTTTGCCTTCTTTGACACAACTTCTTGTTTACCTAAGAGCAAACAAGTACTACTCATGGATTCATGTCCCTTCTAATTTGGTGAATGCATGAAGACAACAAGAGTCATCACATCCTATTCTACTGGTCAAATGTATTTCTACATGGAGACGGGTGGGGGTGGGATGCATCTAGAGAAATTGAATGCCACTGTATTCTTGTATATCCTTGCTATATTTGGACAAAGTACACTTCCTTCTGTTAAATGTTCAATGATTCTCAAGAGCCTCATTTTAACCCAACATCAAATTTGAACTGGTTTTCAGGTTAGGCCTGCTACTAACATCTCTGGGAACCCTAAGAGAGAAGTATCAGCCACCTCTCTGGGGAACTCAACTTGTGAATGCCCAAGGAGGGGAGTAGCATCCAATGCCAATGCCCCTACCCAGAGAGCCAGAGTGTTCTAAGACTGGGAAATCAGAGAGGTAAATATTATTAGGGACATTAATTCACTGTTAGTGGAACTATGAACTGAATCAAACATTTTGGAGAGCAGTCTGGAATTATTAACAAAGTTATTAAACTGCTGATACACTTTGACCCAGTAATACCACTACTAGGCCTGTTTCCCAAGATGATTAAGGAAAAAGGAAAGAAACCTATATGTTCTAAAAATATTTATAGCAGCTCTCCTTTGTGGTGGCAAAGAAGTGGAAATTACAGGGATGCTTGTCATCTGGGTAACAACTGAACAAGTTGTGGTATATGAGTGTGATGGAATACTACTGTGCTGTAAGAAAGTATGAGCTTGATGATCTTAGAAAACATGGGTAGACTTGCATGAAATAATGAAGAGAGAAATGAGCAGAACCAAACTAATGCTGTATATAGTAACAATAATATTGTTTTAGGAACAACTGGAGTGACTAAGTCATTTTTAGTATTATAAGTATGCCAATTACCTATAAAAGACATATGAAGGAAGATGCTATCCGTATCCATAGAAAGAACTAATAAATAGAAGTATATATAGTATGGTCCTACATATATACATATATATATATATTTGTGTCTAATGGTGGCTGTCTCTAGGGTGAGGGGAAGGGAAAAAAGAAAAAAGTTACATGATAACTTCATTACGTACATAAAAGGAATAACAAGTTATGCATAATAGATTTGCAGTTTCATGTACAATCTTTTTTCTCTGTTCCATGTTATTGAAAGGCTTTTGTTTCATATCTCAAGTACAGAATAAAGTCGTTAAAATCAAAATTTTAAAAATGAGAGAGGGCTTTATGAGATTGGGGATTAGAGAGTAGGCAAGTTCATTACTTTTAAGCCAAAAATTTCATACATGGAATAGCTCTTTAAGAGTTCATGTATTACTCTTCTTCTCTATTTCCAGTTAGTGGTGAAGATTTGCAGATTTCACTCCTACAATGTATTTCATATTCTACCCTTCTTTATAATACAATTTAAGATCTAGTATGGCTAGGCCACCTTCCCTAGCATTTCTTTTCAATAATGCCCTTGGAAAAACCTTTTGTTTTTCCAAATGAATTTTGTTATTATTTTTTTCTAGCTGTATAAAATAATTTTTGGTAGTTTGATTTGCATGGCACTGAATAAGTAAATTAATTTAAGTAAAATTGTCATTTTTATTACAGTAGCTTGGCCTACCCATGAGCAGCTGATGTGTTTTTCCAATTATTTGGATCTGACTTTATTTGTGTGAAAAGTGTTTTGTAATTGTGTTTATATAGTTCCTGGCTTTGTTTGGCATGTAGACTCCCAAATATTTTGTAGTGTCTACAGTAACTTTAAATGGAATTTCTCTTTCTATCTCTTGCTCTTGGGCTTTGTTAGTAATATATAGGAATGCTGAGGATTTATTTTATATCCTGCAACTTTGCTAAAGTTATTTGTTATTTTGAGTAGTTTTTTACCTGATTCTCTAGGATTCTCTAAGGAAATCATTATATCATCTGCAAAGAGTGATAACTTAGTTTCCTCTTTGCCTATTCTAATTCCTTCAATTACTTTTTCTTCTCTTTTTGCTGCAGTTAATATTTCTAGTACCATATTGAAAAACAGTGGTGATAATAGACATCCTTGTTTCACCCCCAATCTTATTGGAAATGCTACTAGCTTGTTCCCAGTATATATAATACTGGCTCTAGGTAGATGCTACTTATCATTTTAAGGAAGACTCCATTTATTCTTATGCTTTGTAGTATATTTAAAAGGAATGGCTGTTGCACTTAATCAAATGATTTTTTCTGCATCTATTGAGATAATCACATAGTTTCTGTTAGTTTTGATGTTGATATAGTCTACTATGCTGATAGATTTTATAATATTGAAGAAATCTTGCATTCCTGGAATGAATCCTACCTGGTCATAGTGTATTATTCTCATGATAAGTTGCTGTAATTTTGATAATATTTTATTTAAAATTTTTGCATCTGTATGCACTAGGGAAATTAGTCTGTAATTTTATTTCTTTCTGTTTTGATGTTTCCTGGTTTATGTATCAGTACTATATTTGTATTCTAAAAAGAATTTGGTAGGACTCCTTCTTTGCCCATTTTCCCAAATGGTCTATATAGTATTGGAATTAAATTTTCTTTAAATGTTTGATAGAATTTGCTTAAAAATCCATCTGGCCCTGGAGATTTTTTTCCTAGAGAATTCATTGATACTTGTTCAATTTCTTTATCTGATATTGGGGTTATTTACATATTTACTTCCTCTTCTGTTAATCTGGGCAATTTATATTTTTGTAAATATTTATCCATTTCAATAAGAATGTCAAATTTATAGGCATAGAGTTCAGCAAAATAGTTCTTAATAATTGTTTTAATTTCCTCTTCACTGGTGGTGAATTGTAATATTAATTAAGTTGGGACTTTTTTTTACTGTTTTCTCTTTTAGCGCTTATTTAACCAAGTGCCCCTGAAGAGTTTGGCCTTTGTTTCCTTTATTAAATTAGGAGTCCTTGATGACCTCCTTGCCTTAAGGAAAAGCCTAGTTTACATGGGTTTGAGTGACATGTTAGTGACATCAGAGGCTTTTAGACCATGTGGGTTTGTCACATTTTTGTGATGCTTTTAGGTCACATGGGTGAGTTGCATGTGTAACTCACCTTTGACCCTCAACAAGATATATAAACCCAGAGGCTGGTGTTCTCTCTTGGGCCTCTGAGCCACAGGAGGAGTGAAACATGACTCTGGGCCAACCGTTGTTATGAGCTCCCTGGTTCATGAACCCAGATGTTGATAGTTGATTGGTAACTATGAATTGTGATCTGGTCTGTTTATATTGCATATGTTTATAATTTGTACTTGCTCCCAGGTTGCTGGCTTTTCCTCCTGAACTAAGCGAGTTTATATGTATATGTTACATTAAAGTAAATTTGTTAACCCCTTAACACTACTTTCCTTAGTAAAGCAGATCAAAAGAATTTGTGCTGGCATCATTCTTGTTGTTGGGCTTGTGTTGGTTTTTCACCCCCACAACAGCTACTAGCTGATTTAGTGCAACATGAATTCATCCTTTTAATTTTTGATATTGGTAATTTGGTTTTCTTCTTGCTTTTTAAATCAAATTAACCAAAGGTTTATCTATTATCTATTTAACTAGCATTTAATTTTATTTTTTAGTTCAATAGTTTTCTTAATTTCAATTTTATTTATCTCTCCTTTGGTTTTCAGAAATTCTTATTTGGTATTTAATTGGAGATTTTATTTTTTTTTCTTTTTCTAGCTTTTTTAGTTGCATGCCCAATTCATCGATCTCCTCTTTCTCTATTTTATTCATGTAAGTGTTTAGAGAAAATCTAGCCTAGTTGAAGTAAAGTGGTTCCCAAAGGGAGATAAAGGAGATAATATGTCCCTGATAGGTCAAACTACTACCACGAGACTGCTTTTTCCTTAGGACTTAGATGGGAACAGGTCCCAGACTATGAATCTAGGAGCACTGAGAGTAGCAGTGCCTCATAGTCCAACCATAATGCTATGATTACAATGTGTTATGACCTGCTCATGGCACCACACAACATTCCATTGCTTTTTATGGCATCCTCAATGTCATTTCTTCTGAGTATTTATGGAAAGAATTAACTAAGATTCAAAAAGATGATGTGACTTAAGGGAATAAAATAGGTACCAATGAAATAAATACCCATGCCCATGTACATACAATAAATCGTAACTTTACCAAAGTTTTTGACTGGTAAAAGCTAAAATCTTGTTATTAAAAAAAGACAAGATCTAGGACACTCTTTGGAGTCCAAGTATTGGGGGATATTATTTTTAGCTAGCTCTACCTACATGTTTTTGTAAAAATAAACTGCTAAATGCCTATTTTTGGAGCTACATCAGTTAAACAAATAAATGAGGGCACACCTCAGTGGGTCCAGATAATTCTAGAAGTGATCTACAATTTTTGGGTAAATCTGAGTAAGCTTGTTTTAACATAGAATCTTTAACTAAATTAAAGAAATTTTCCTATGCAACTTTCTGTGACAATGCCAACTGCCTTCCTTTCCCAGATGCTATAATTTTAGTGAATCCTAAATGCTCCTACTGTTGCTGATTCATCCTTTTTTTTTCTTTCACTGAATTTAAAATTTTGGGTAAATAGAATTACCGTCTCATTTATTGCAACAGTTCATGAAAATTAAGGTTCTTAATTGAAAACATAATTTAGAGAGAATAGGGTTTTATTAACTTGTCAAGTATATAGAATTTTTAATTTTTGTAATATATAACAGTAATGGAATATTTCATTCTTTAGAATGACTTTTTTTAAAGATTTTTCATAACTCAGGTGACCAAATCATTCTTGGACATATTCTGATATATTCTATTTCAGAGGTGTCAAACACATGGGTGGTCCACAACATTTCCAAATGTGGGCCAAACCAGATTACAATGTAATTGAGAAATAGTATAACAATATAAATAAAAATATAATAAAACATAGATAATATTAATATGTGGTTTTCTAAGTCAATGTGGAGTCTGCAAGTATTCTTATGTATGTTTCTATTTGAGTTTGATACTGCTGTTTTATTCGATTGCTATTTGGGAGCTAATCTGCAATGAGATACTTAGATGTGTCCAGTTTCTTTGTTTTCTGACAAAAAGGTAGTGAAGAAAACCAAACTTAAAATTAGGAGCACTGACTTGGACTCTATATATATGACCATTGGTGGTTGTAGTAGTAATAATAAAAATAAAATAAAGAAACAACTAGGATTTATATAATATTTTAGATAACACTTTGCATGTTAATTTCATTTCATCCCCACCTTATGAAATAGGTGTGATTATTATCCTCAAGATAATAAGCCTGAAAGACACAGTGACTTAACTGAATTGAATTAATCATTCATTTCTTTCTTCAGTAAGTATCCATTTATTATGTTGTCTAAGACTGGCCACTAGCTAATGGATTGTTTGGACAAGACAATTCAGTCATTAGAGTATAAGCTCTGTGAAGGCAGGGATTGTCATTTGCTCATTTTTTAAAATGCTTAATGTTTAGTATAACACCTAGAGCATAGTAAATGCTCTACTAATTGATCAAGTCAGTGAAGAGGAATAGCACTATGAATTCATAGAAAGAGTGTCCACACCTATGAAATCTCAGATCTTATAAAGTATAAAAAATACTGGCACTCTTATCCATAGGTTATTCAGGAACTTCTTGGTTTAGATAAGATTACAGTTAGCACTAGACAGACAGAATTCTATTTTTTAAAACTATCTGAGGAAGATAGTTCCACAATTTTTTATTGATGATCATTTTGCCAGCCATAAGAATTTTTAAAAATAGAAAACTGCTTTCTCTATGTAACTTGGATCATTTATTCTTCAATTTGAGCTAACTTCTTTTGCCTCTGCTTTCATGGGAGGCAGGGGAAAATGGTCACTATCATGTATAGGATAACTCTTTTGTTGTCGTTGTGCTTTTTTTTTTTTTGGAGAGGGGAAGGCAGGGCAATTGGGGTTAACTGACTTACCCAAGGTCACACAGCTAGTAAGTGTCAAGTGTCAAGATTCCAGATTTGAATTCAGGTCCTCCTGACTCCAGGACCAGTGCTCTACTCACTGTGCCACCTAGTTGCCCCTATAAGATAATGCTTGAAAACAGTTGGGTTAACATTCAAGTTTCTTTTGTCTAGGTTAGATAACTTTAAATTTTATAAAATATTATTATTTTATTAATGTTGCCTAAATAAAATATAATTCAGCCCCAAATAAAACTTAGACACTTTGCATTTTAATATAAATAATAATATACTCTGCTGAACATTTTAACTGATCCTCTTCCTGTCCATTTAGTTATAAAGTTTTACGGCCCTTTTAAATTTCAGTTTCCTTAATCTCTTTCGGTGTCATCATTTTTGTCCCCCACGGAAGGGGAGGTTTCCTCTATATAGGGATTCTTAATCTGAGATCCATGAACTTTGTAATTATTGAATTTCAATATAATTTGTTTCCTTTTTAATTTTATGTATTTTATTTTATGCACTTTAAATCATTATTCTCAGAGCAGGCATGGGAGTGTATATCTCATAGTCTCTGCTACTAGAGAAAGTTGAGGCTGATAGACTAAGTTTGGAACTTCTGAGCTGCAAAAGAATAAAAGATGATCTGGTGTCCGTACTAAGCCTGGTACAAATATGGTGAGCTTCCAGCAGTAGGGAGCCACCATCCTACATTAAGAAGTGTAAATGTGCCCAAATCAGAAATGGAACAGTTAAATGTTTCCATGTCAATTACTATTAGGATCGACTAATGAGTGACCTACTTCTAGCCTAGGTATGATAGGGAGACCCAAACTCAAATTAACGAACCAACCAACTAAGAAACTAAAAAAAAAAAAACAAAAAAAAACCAAAAAAACAAAAAACTGAATGAACAGCACAGTAAATAAACAAACAAATAAGTACATAAGTAACAATAAAAATATTGTTCTGAGAAGGGAGCTGCAGATTTCTCTAGTTTACCAAAAGGTTCATGACATATACAGAAAAATGTAACACCTTTCCTGTACTATAAAATATGTTATCACATTATTAAATATTGAGTTGCACTTTCTTTTGTAGTCAAGTGATTTGTCATTGATAGTATATTATAAAAAAATTAAGTAACAAAGTAGATAAGATCCAACATATCAACTATGAACCACAGTCTTGGACTTAACATAGTTTTGTTGAAATTGAGGTGAAAATCTTTGGTTGCCAAGGCCAGCCTAACTTAGTAACACTTGGGTGGGGGGAGGAGAGAAACAGCAAGATGTTGCAGTTGTCTTTCATCTTTATTAGTGCAATGAATCACATTTATGAAGACATTACAAAGTTATAAACAGTTATAATGTAACACTGCAGAGTGATCCAACCCAGATACTCAACATATAGCAATTTTATTACTGCAGTGGCTCGACATTACAATTAATAAGGACAAGGGCTACACATAAGTTATTTTGAGACAAAAAAAAATATTGGTCATAGAAGGTCAACATTCCATAGTACTTTAAATGCATTTTTTAATAAGTCCTACATATTTATATCTCAAATAGTGTAAAAGCTGAATTCAGATTCTTAGAGGAACTCTATACTTTGTAATACTCTACTTAATACCACATACAATTTATCATTTCAATGATGAGGTGTTTTGGTATTAGGCCTACTTAATGTATTCTGTCATGAAAAAGGCACAAGAAATTTCACTTCCACTTCACGACAAGAAAATTTCTGCATATCTTCCTATCTCACCAAATATATCCATGCCATCCAAACATCTGTCAGTCACTGCATTTGAACTTCTTGGTGGAGCCTCTGAACCTCTAACTGATTCTGCCTGAATTTATCTCTGCCCGTGGATGATATCCTGCTTACTTTTCACTTATCACCTTGTTCTATACACTTAAATGATCCATCTTACTAGGGCAGACTATGATGATAAGCGATAAGGCTACCATATCAAGAAATTCAATATAATCACCTCTCAAGTTCTGTATGTTGGGTCTTCCAGGAGTGAAGTCAAGATGGTATAGAAGAGAAAGCTGAGCTCTCCCAACATTACCCTCCAAATAACTTTAAAATTATGTGTGAAATTGAATTCTGGAGTGGCAAACACACAAAAAAGATCAGAGTGAGATTTTCTTTCAGTTCAAGACAGATAGGAGGTCAGCAAGTGACATCTGAGATGAGGGAGAGGAGAGGGGAAGAAGTCTGCCCCAAACAAAACCCATGTAGACAAAAGACTAGTGGTGGGACTAGGTGGTGATGATAGAAACAGCAGCACCTTCACGAGCTCTCAAGCCAGAGATGGTAAATACAACTGGCAACTGATCAGAAAGAGATTACCAGTTACTTCTATGATAGCAATGGATATAGGACCAGATGTTGTTTGGCATCTCTATTGCCTATATTCCCTTCTGGATCATAGTTCAAGGGCAGGAAAGAGCACTTTCAGTTAAGAGAGAGGGAAATCTTTGAGAGGCAGTTATCACTTCCTGCCCCAAGGGAATTAAGGACCTTGAGGAACAACAATGTGAACTGTTCAGATTAACAGAAAAGAAAATAGAATACTTAAACATACTATGTTAGAAAATAATTTGAATAAGCTATCAATGAGGTCCCTAAGAAAAAGTCTCCAGAAGCAGATAAAATTGACATTTGAATTCTAGCAAACATTTATGGAAAAATAAGTCACAATATTGTATAAATTATTTGAAAAAAATAGTGTCCTCCAAATCCCTTTTATGACACAAATATACCTAAACCAAAGAGACCAAAAAATATAGAAAGAAAATTACAGACAAATTTCCTTAATAAATATCAATCTAAAATTTTTAAATAAAATACTAGCAAGGAGATTACAGCACTACATCACAAAGATTATGCACTATGACCAGGTAGGATTTCTAACAGGAAAGCAGGGCTGGTTCAATAGCAGTAAAAGTATCAGCATAATGGATCATATCAATAAGAATCACAAGAAAAATGATATAAATATATTAATACATGATAAAAATATCCTTTTACAAAATACAATTTCCATTCCTCTTAAAAACACTAGAAAGCACAGGATTCAATGGAATATTTCTTAAAATAATAAGTGATATCTATCTGAAACCAAGACCAAGAACTATTTGTAATGAGGATCAAATTGATACCTTCCCAAAGAGATCAGGAATGAAGTAAGGATATCCATTATCACCACTATTATTCACTATTATACTAGAAATGCTAACTGTAGCAATGAAAAAGAAAAAAGAATTGAAGGAATAAAAATAGGCAATGAGGAAACAAAAATGTCACTCTGCAAATGATATGATGGTCTTCTTAGAGACCTAGAGGATCAATTAAAAAAATCTAGTTGAAACAATTAAGAACTTTTGCAAAGTTGCAGGATATAAAATAAAGCCACATAAATCATCAGCATTTCAATATATTACCAATAAAGTCCAGCAGGAAGAGGTAAAAACAGAAATTCCACTTAAAATAAGTACAGCCAAAATAACATACTTGGGAATCTACCTGCCAAGACAAACTCAGGGATTAGATGAACACAATTTACAAAGCAATTTTTTTATGCAAATAAAGACAGATCTAACCGACCTGAGAAACATTCATTACCCATAGATAGGCTGAACAATTATAATAACAATGAAAAGCCGACCTAGGTTAATTTACATATTCAGTGCCATACCAGTCAAATCACCAAATAATTATTTTACAAAGCTAAAAAAATAGTAACAAAATTCTTCTGGAAGAAGAAACAGTCAACAATATCAAAGGAAGCAAAAAAAAAATACAAGGAAGTAAGAGTAGCAGTTTCAGATTTCAAACTATTACAAAGTGGCAATCATCAAAACAATCAGGTACTGGCTAACAAATAGAGTGGTAGATCACTGGAATAAATTAGGGTCACAATACACAATAGTAAATAACCATAGTAATGTAGTGTTTGATACACCCAAAGATTCAAGTTTTTAGGGTAGGAACTCACCATTTCCCAATGTTGGGAAAACTGCAAAAGCAGTATGGTAGAAAGTAGGCTTTAGTGACCAACACCCCACAGCATATGTGAAGATAAAGTTAAATGAGTAAATACTTTAGATGTAACGGGTCATGCTATAAGTAAAATAGGGGAATTTTGAAAAATATATGTTAGATCTGTGGAAACAGGGAAGAGTTTATAAGAAAAAAACAGAGGAGATTTTGGGAAGTAAAATAGATAATTTTGATTACCTGGAAATAAAAAAAAAAAGCTTTTGTACAAACAAAACTTACAGCCAAAATTAAGAGGAACACAGATAACTGGGGAGGGGGATTTGAGGCAGTTTCTCTGACAAAGGCCTCATTTCTCAAATGTATATGGAACTGAGCCAAATTTATTAAAACAAGAAAGAGCCATCCCTATTTGATAAAGAGTCAAAGGATATAAACAGGCAGTTTTCAGAAGTCAAAGCTATTAATACTCACATTAAAAATGCTTGAAATCACGATGGATTAGACAAACACAAATTAACATGCTTCACACTATCAGATGAGCTACAATAACAGAAAAGGAAAATGACAAATGGTGGTGAGGATGTAGAAAAATTGGAACTCTAATTCACTGTTGGGGAAGTTGTGAACTAGTCCAACCATTCTTGAGATCAATTTGGACCAAGTTATTCAACAATACCACTACTAAGTCTATATCTCAAAGAGATCAAAAAAAAAAAAAAGAGAAAGGAGCCACATGTACAAAACTATCTATAACAACAATCTTTGTGTTGGGAAAGAATTGGAAATTGAGAAGATGGCCATCACTTAGGGAATGGATTTGTGGTATATGATTGTGATGGGATACTATCGTGCTACAAGAAGTCATGAGCAGAAAAATCTCGGGAAGACTTATATGAACACAAACAAAGTGAAGTGGGCAAACCCAGCAGACATGATGTAGAGTGAAAGCAAAATTGTGAAGGTGATCACCGGTGAAAGATTTAGCTATTCTAATAAAGGCATTCTTCTCAGATATTTCCAAAGGACCAATGGTGAAAGATGCTAACCCACCTCCAGAGAGTGAACTGCTGAACACTGGATGCAGACTGATGCACACTTTTAGAAAATTTCTTTATCTTTATTGTTTTATTTTCTTTGTGTCTTCCTCTGTGACATGGCTCATATGCATCACCTTACATGTATAATTAAAATCAAATCGCTTACCTGCTCAAGGAAGAGGGCTGGCTGGGAGGGAAAGTGAGAATTTTAAACAATTTTTTTTTAAAAAAAGTTGTTATAAATTGTTTTACATATATTTGGGGAATATTTTATGAATTAAATTAAAAATAATTTAATAACTTTTTTGTATTTTGACTCTTCAAGACAGTTTCAGGTTTTAGCATTATCTTGCGTGTATTTTATGACGTGACTATTATTGGTACAGGTGAAGAGTACCATGATTTGATAATTCTCAAAATCATTCAGCAGCATATAGGACATACCTTGAGTCAGGAAGACTTGGATTCAAATTCTGCTTGTGGCATTTTTCAGCAATAGGATCCCAGTCAAATCACGTAAATTCCAAAACCCTTAGACAGGATTAATCTGCATTGACTTGACTATGGGAGTTCTCATCTCCTGGGGCAAAAACCATAGATTCATCATTTAAAATGTTTCATGAGAATGTGATCAGTAAAATTCAGATTTTTAGGCATTTACCCCTTACTTTGAAGGCCTTTTCAATGACCTAAAGAAACATCATAAACAAATACTTGTTTAACTTAACATATACCAAACTTAATATATCCTATTTAATATAATACATTAAACAATAATTTTGTAGCTTTTGTTTTGTTTTTTTTTTAATGGAGGGGATAAACTATCTAGAGCATTTTACTTTCTTAAAAAATGCCTTTTGTCCTACACTTGAGGTTCATAATCTGGTATATATGATCTTGTTTCATATATGTGTATATACACATACATATGTGGACATATATCCATGCATACATACACATATTTATATATGAAACATATGTGTGTATACATGTCTGCATTTTTATATAATTTGTTTACTTTGTAACACTATGTATTTTATATTATGAATTTGAAGCCATTGTTTTGTGAATGAGGTTCATCAATCTACCAAAGACATCCATGTCACAAAAACATTTTAGAATGCTTTATTTTTTTTCTTTTTTTTTAAATTTTTGGTTTACAACACCCTGTTCCACATAGCTTTGAGTTCCAGATTTTCTTCCCCCCTTACCCTCTCCCTCTCCAAGATGGCATGGAATCCAATATATCTTCTACATATAACTTCACATTGAACTTATTTACACACTAGTCAAGTTGTGAAGAAGAATTATGATCAATGGAATGAATCATGAGAAAGAAGAAACAGAACCAAAAAAACCCAAAAAAAACAAAAGAGAGAAAAAAGGGGGGAAAAGGGTGGACATGAAGTGTGCCTCAATCTGCATTCATACTTCATAGTTCTTTGTCTGGATGTATATAACATTCTCCATCATAAATCCTTTGGAATTGTCTTTGCACCTTGTGTTGCTGAGAAGAGCAAAGTCTATCAGGGTTAGTCCTCATAGAATCCATATATCTGTGGTTGTGTATAATGTTCTCCTGGTTCTGCTCTGCTCACTCAGCATTATATCATATAGGTTTTTCGAGGTCGTTACGTGTCTGTATCATCCCCATTTCCTATAGCACAATAGTATTCCATTACCTTCATATACCACAACTTGTTCAGCCATTCCCCAATTGATGGGCATCCCCTTGATTTCCATTCTTAGCTGCTACAAAAAGAGCCACTATAAATATTTTTCTACATATGAGTCCTTTCCCCACCTGTGTGATCTCTTTGGGATACAACCCTAGAAGTGATATTGCTGGGTCAAAGGGTATGAACATTTTTATAGTCCTTTGGGCATAGTTTCAAATTGCTCTCCAGAATGGCTGAATCAGTTTGCAACTCTACCAGCAATGTAAGAATGTTCTAATTTTCCCACGTCCTGTCCAGCATTTATCATTTTCCTCTTTGGTCGTTTTAGCCAATCTGACAGGAGAGATGTGGTACCCAAGAGTTGTTTTGATTTGCATTTCTCTAATCAATAGTGATTTAGAACATTTTTTCATATGCCTATAGATATCTTTAATTTTGTCCTCTGAAAAGTGCCTATTCATATCCTTTGACCATTTCTCAATTGGGGAATGAATTATATTCCTATATATTTGGCTCAGTTACCTTTATGTTTTAGAGATTAGGCCTTTATCAGAGACACTCGTAAAGATTTTCTCTTAGTTTTCTGCTTCCAATATAATCTTTGTTGCATTGGCTTTTTTATACAAAAACATTTCAATTTAACATAGTCAAAATGATCTGTTTTGCATTTTGTAAGGCTCTCTATCTCTTGTTGGGTCATGAATTCTTTGCTTTTCCATAAATCTGATAGGTAAACTATTCTTTGCTCTCCCAAATTGCTTATAGTATCAGCCTTTATTCCTAAATCATGAACACATTTTGACTTTATTTTGCATCTGGGTTAAGATATTGGTCTATGCCCCATTTCTGCCCTACCATTTTCCAATTTCCCTAGCAGTTTTTGTGAAATAATGATTCTTAACCCAGAAGCTGGATTCTTTGGGTTTAACAAATGGTAGATTGCTATAGTTGTTGACTTCTCCATCTTCTGTACTTATCCTATTCCACTGATCCACGAATCTGTTCCTTAGCCAGTACCAGGTAGTTTTGATGACTGCTGCATTATAATATAGTTTAATATCTCATATGGCAAGGCCACCATCCCTTGCATTTCTTTTCATTAATGCTCTAGATATTCTAGACCTCTCGTTCTTCCAGATGAATTGTGGTATTATTTTATCCAGCTCTGTAAAATATTTTTTGGTAGTTGAAATGGTATGGCACTGAATAGGTAAAATTGTCATTTTTATTATATTACCACTCCCTAACCATGAGCAAATGATATTTTTCCATTTATTTAGATCTGACTTTATTCACATGAAAACTGTTTCATAATTATATTCATATAAGCTCTGGGTTTGTCTTGGCAGAGAGACTCTCAATTATTTCATAGTGTCTACAGTAACTTTGAATGGAATTTCTCTTTCTATCTCTTGCTGTTGGTCTTTGTTAGTAATGTATAGGAATGCTGAGGATTTATGTGGGTTTATTTTATATGCTGCAACTTTGCTAGAGTTGTTTATTATTTCAAGTAGTTTTTTTACTCAATTCGCTAGGATTTTCTAAGTAAATCGTCATATCACCTGCAAAAAGTGATAATTTATTTTCTTCTTT
>CM053622.1:401608273-401628062 GCA_028646595.1 Phalanger gymnotis
TATTTTCGAGGTCAGTTGTTTTTTGAATGAGATATATCACATTTTTTCCTGTTTTTTCATTCTTTATATTTTCTTTGACTAGTTCGTGATGCCTCATAGAGTCATTACCTTTCACTTGCTCAATTCTAATTTTTAATGAGTTGCTGTCTTCATTTTGATTTTGAGTCTCCTTTTCCAATTGCCTGATTTTACCTCTCAGGGTGTCATTTTCTCTACTTAGATTCTGAATCTCCATAGCTAATTCACCAATCTTACTTTTCAAGGACTTGATTTCATCAGTGTTTTTTTTTTTCCATTTTCTCTTTTACCTCCCTAATTTGGTTTTTAAAATCCTCCTTTAGCTCTTCCAGTAATGCTTTTTGGGCTTGAGACCAGTTCATATTCCCTTTTAATGTATCAGATGTGGGTATAGTGTCATTGCTATCCTCTTCCAAACTGGTATTTTGATCATGCCTATCTCCATAAAAAGAATCAATAGTCCTTGGGTTTTTTGTGTTCTTCTCCATGTTGGTTAGACTTTTCCTGGCTTTACAATGAATTTATGCTTTGGGGCTCAGGTCTTTCTATCCAGGTTTCTTATTCTGGGGATTAGGAGTCTAATTAACTGGCTTTGTGTATTATAGCCTTCAGTTTCCTGAGGTGCAGGGGAGGGGTCTGGCTGCCTGAGGTCTCCTCTTCCCCTGGGGTTGCTCGCCAGCACTGTTGCTCTTCAACAATGGTTTCAGCTGTTTGTTGTTTGTGCTTGTGTCTGGCACTTCTCCTGGGGGTGTAATGGTATGTCTGGGCTCCTAGTGTTGACCCCTGCTGGCTCTGCCCCTCTGGGACTCAGGAACTCCCAGTGCTTGGCCACTGAAGCCCTACTTCTGTCTCTTCTACTCCAGAGTTTTTTCCCTGAGGAATTCTCTGGGTTGGGGTGGGGGGAGGGATTAGAGCTGTTTACTTGGCCATAATTATGTCTCCCGGAAGTTCAAGAAGAAGGGTTTCATACCTTTGGGCTGCAAGCCTCAGGTCTTGATATCTCATTGCCTGTGGCATTGCACTGCTGCCTCTCATCCTGTGTTGGGAGGCCTGGAGATCTCCACCAGTTTTGGGAGCCCAGTTTTCTCCCAGCCTGTCTCGCACATTGGTTTCTGCAGCTGCTTCTGCTTTGGTGTTGTCTGTAGCAGACCTGCATGCCAAGCATTCTCTCAGCCTACGGATTCATCCTGTTGGCCTTTCGGACTCTCCTGGCTTGGAAATTTGCGTCACTTAGACTGCTCCTGGTTTCTGACTCTCTCAAATCTGCTCAGATTCACTTTTTTTATAGGAATCTGACAGAACTTGTGAGAGAGCTCTGGTAACACCCTATTTTCACATGACCATCTTGGCTCTGCCCTAGAACCTTTTCCTTAAGTGAACTTTGGTCCCATATGTATAATACTCCCTATTTTAAATAATTATTTTATTCTAGTATACCAAGTCAAAGCCATATAGTGACTTATTTTTGTTTCTTTTATTTGAATGAGCATGTGATTATTATCTCCATTTACTATAATCTTTCCAAGAAGGTTATGAAGCCAGAGTAGATGACTCAGATCCCGGTAAAGTGGAGAGTATCCTTTTTCAATCCACTTTTCAATTCAAATCCCATATCAGACATCACTAGTTGTGTATTGTTTGAAACCTCACTTGGTCTGTGTAGGCCTATTTCTTTGTCTGTAAAAATAAAGAGGGGTTGATTCTACAACTTCTGAGGTTCTCTTTTTAGCTCTATGTCAATTATCCTATGACTCTATAGCTAGGATATCTATCTATATCTATAGATATAGATATCTATCTATATCTATAGATATCTATGGTATCTATAGATAGATATCTGTGATATCTATATCTATAGACTCTATATCTATCTATCTATCTATCTATCTATCTATCTATCTATCTATCTATCTATCTATCTATCTATCTATCCGTTATATCTATGACTCCTATCCTCACAGCACATATAGCTACTGTAGAACAAGTATATGGAAATATTCAATATTTGGTCCCAATCTAATGCATAGGAACTCTCTGAGAAGCTTTTCCTGATTACGAGGGATCTCTTCTTTTTCTCATCTCTAACAGGGCCTACTGCATACAGTACTAATTTGGAATTTATTATATAATACCTTGACACCCAACTCACATCTTTTTAAGAAATAAAAATTGATCGAATGTTACCTTTTATTGTTTTGGTAGTAGAATTATATCGAATCCTCAAGAATATTAAAGAAACTCCCTATTAATTGATGCTCCTCCAACAATTGTTCCTTCAACCTCTGCTTCAGTTGCAGTTATGGGATATTCACTACCTAAAGGATTAGAAAGCCTGTATCAGTTTTAATGGCTCTAATTGTTATAGCTTATATTGAGTTAAACTCTTCCTAGTTTATATTCTCTTTTTAGCATTTCACATGTAAACTAAACAAATATTTAAGTAAATCTGTCTTTCCTCCAATCTTTCTTTTTTGCAGGGTGGAAGGCAGGGCAATTGGGGTTAAGTAACTTGCCCAAAGTCACACAGCTAATAACTGTGTCAAGAATCTGAGGCCAGATTTGAAATCAGGTCCTCTTGACTCCAGGGCTGGTGCTCTACTCACTGAGCCAGCTAGCTGCCCCACTTTCCTCCAATCTTAGGGGGTCCCTCATTCCAAACACACTTTAGGCTAAATACCCCACTTTCTTAAATTGTTCTTCCATTATATAGTTTTGTATTCTCTTGACATTCAGGTCATCATCTTTTTTTATTTCTTAATTTTAACACCTACTTCTAGCATTTGTAGTAGGAATGGGTGTTATATTTTGTCTGAAACTTTTTTTTTCCACACTGGGTGGTATAATCATATGATTATACCAAAACTGAATGCATTGCTCTAGATGTGGTTTGATTAGGGCTAAGTAAAGCAAGATTAAAACTTACTTTACTGTGAACTTTTTATACCTTCTACAAGCTGCCTAAGTTTACTTTTTTGGGTGGAGGGAGAGGCTATGTTGTATTGATTACCTATATTGAGCTTATAGTCTGTTAATATTCCATGGTCCTTTCCACTAGAACTATTTACTCTCCAGCCAAGTCTTTCCCAGTTTCTGGATGTTTACAACTGATTTTTTAAAGTTCAATTTCAAGACTACATTAGTGCCAATTAAACTACATCTTGCTAGTTCTGAACCACAATGTTCTAATTAGAGTTGTTTGAAAAGATTAACAAATTGCCTTAGGAGGAGCACACTCCTCCCTCCCTCCATGCTTCCCCTTTTTTAGGTCTTCCACTGAAGGCTGTATGATCACATGCAGTAGTGCCATTGCTATACAGGTGAACTTGGTGCTAGATGACATTTGAGGTTCATTCTAACTGACATCATGTAATTGTCCCTGTTGTCAAAATTTTTCAAGATCCAAATCTTAAAAGTACAAATGAATGATTCTTGAATAATTTTACCACCTTCTCTTTATATGAGTTAATGATACAATGTAAGTACATTCACTAAAAAGTGTGTATTCTATTAATCTTTGTATTTACATTTATCTTTGTATCTATGTTTATGTAGAGAGTATGACTAAAATACGCCTTTTAAGGCCATCTGGAATCCCCTCAAGTCTCCCTAATGATGAGTTAATCCTTTGACTAGGTTGCTTTTTAATGACGAATGAACTTCTCTTGTCCTTGCAATTGTCATATTAAGGATGATTCATTGATTCTTCACCTGTTCTCAAACCTGAGCGCCATCTTCAGACTTGGAAATAGGAGACCAGAAATAGCTGGAGAAATGAAATGTTAGGATTAAAGGATCTGTACCCGAAGAGCCAACCTTGTTTCCTGAAGGAGCAGTTACTTCTGTGTAGCCCCTCTGAAGCATCACACAACCCCTGGAGAGAAAGAACCACATGGCTCCCTAATTAACAATTTAGAGGGATTAAGATTTCCTAATGTGAACTACAGAAACATAAGCTGGCAACAGTGAACTGTCAGTAGTAGAGAGAATGAAAAGTTACTTAGCCAAAGCACCTGGACCCAGAAGAGCAGGTTGTGGACTAAAAAGGAATTAAAATTACATTCTCAAAGGAAACCCTGTGGGGCATGAGGAGAAAGATGTGGTTATATGAGAAAACCTGATCTGAAACTGGTCTATGTAACTCATTAACTTCTGCCATGGCTTACCTTTTAGGGGCTCGTTCAGGACATTTTCAATCTTTTTTTTTTAATGATGTATGGGTTACCATCGCTAGTAGCCAGGATACGTGGGCCACATTTTGCTGTATTTTACTTTGTCTGAATTCTAAACTTTCTGAACTAGTAGCAGTTGAATTTGGATAGACTTGTAATCACAAGGCAAGCAGGAGTCTACAGGAACACTGGAGAATTATGTGTTGCTTGTGACTGTACAAATGTACACCAGAAGAACTTATTTTGTATATATTTTGCACAGACTTTTGTATACACATGCCTACTGACAGAATGTAAGATTCATGATGATGAAGACCTTTTTATTTGTCTTTATATCCGTACTATTTAATAATAATTGTTGATTGATATATAGATTTATGTTTCTATAAGTATATGGTTGTGCATATCTGTGTCCTTCTTTAATAAAATTAAGTTATATACACAGGAGTACATGTCTTATGCCTCTTTAGATTCCCCATTGTGCCTAGGAAATGGGAGGTGCTTGCAAAATGTTTACTAATCATGATATTACTAAAATAAAAAATGGGATGTGATGCTTTTACTTATGTAAGTAGTAGGAAAGACCCGATGAATACTTGATTTTAATGAAATGAAGTTATCCCATCAGCACATTTAGTTTTCTTTTGGCAATAAGACCACTGTATATGGTGAGGCAACTAAGTAGTACAAGGGATAAAATACTATGCCTTGAGTTAGGAAGACCTGACTTCAGATGCTTACTAGCTATGTGACTCTGAGCAAGTCTTTTAACCATGGTCTGCTTCAGTTTCCTCAACTATAAAATAGGGATAACAATAGCAACTCCTATATTTTCCGGTTGTTATTAGGATAAAATGATATAATAGTAATAAAACATTTAACATTATGCCTGGCACATAGTAAGTGATATTAAAATACCAGCCATTATTGCATAATGTGAAACCCATTCAACCAAAGGATTTAAAGAGCTGGAAATTATACTACTTGGGGCAGAAATCTTTGGTTTCTTTTTGTGTCCCTAACTAAAGAAATGATAATATTTAAAGACAGAGTACTGACTATCCTCTATTCCTGGAAAAGTGATGCAAAAGGTAAAATGTGTATGGGCATGAGGCTGGGCCTGAATGCTTGAAAAGTTTTGAGAGACTTGTACATTTATAGAGATATCAGTTGGTTCTAGAATTTGAGTAGTCGCTAAATGATAGACCTGCTACTCCTGCCGCTTCTACCTTCCATGGCTAGGAAAGAATGGAGACTGATAGGGGGTGTGTATCTGAGTGAACCAATTATTACTTAATTTTCATTTGGGAGTACTATCAGATGGTGATTTTACCTGTCCCTCTTTCCTTGCTTTCTGCTCAGAGTAGCATAGGTTAAGTTGAAAGACTGTGAAGTTGTTTATATTTCTGTTCAATTATTGTTAAAAACCAGCAGAAGATAAAGGTATAGATGACCATGGGAAATTCTGATTTGTATTGGTTCATTAATAGGCATGAGATTCAAGAAGGAAAGGTGGTGACTAGCATAGAATGGATGTTCATATGTGTGTATTATATAACTATATCTATCTAAATCTGTATATCTCTTTATATTTATATATAACTACATATGTATAGATATAGATATGAATATAGAGGAGGGAGGGGGAGAGAGAAAGACAGAGAGAAAGAGACAGAGAGAGACAGACAGAGAGAGACAGACAGAGAGAGAGACAGAGAGAGAGATGGAGAGAAAGACAGAAAGAGAGACAGAGAGAGAGAAATGAAGAAGAAGAAGAAGAAGAAGAAGAAGAAGAAGAAGAAGAAGAAGAAGAAGAAGAAGAAGAAGTAAAATATGTCAGCAATTCCTGGGAATCATCCCAAATAGAGGCTAGGGAACAAAATGCAAGGGAATCTCTGATTTATATATCATAAATTACTGAAGTGAGGCAAAAGCATGATTTATTTTCCCCTTATCATAAGGTTAACTCAACAATAGTTCTTGTCTTATAGGAGCTGGGACAAGCTGTGGATCACTTTTTTTTTCTTTTTTACTCCTCACATGTTCAAATCTCCCCTATGGGGAGATAATAGAGAGAAGATTATGTCTCATAAAAAATGAAAGTCTGGAAAACACCAGTGATGCCCACATTTCAAAAGTGGGTGTGAGAGTAATGTGAGAATAACTTAAGTAAAAATGTTCCTAATCTTTCCTCTCACAAAAACTGAGCAGAATTTTTTTTTCACTTTATAGAAATAGTATTTCATGGAGACCCAGAAACACATGAAGATCTGATATTGGACTATTCATTTGAACTTTAAAAAGGAATACTTTCTTTTCCCCTTTCCTTTAGAAGCTTAATATGTCTTCCTAATTCTTTTAAAGCAGATTTTTCCTGTATTGCTGCTAATAGTATTGCAGATTACCTAGATTATTTTTTAATTCTGTTTTATTAATGTAAGTTATTTTTTTCTCTGAATTATTTGGGTTTAGAATTGAATTTAGCCCTGCAGTCCTGATATTTTGAGGGACATTTCTTGCCTGATGAATTTTACAGTTTTGGCTTGCTGTTTGTTAGACTTCATACTTAGAATACATAATATTATTCCTTTTTTGAAATACACTTTTTTCCTTAATATTTTCTTTTTTTTTGAAGATTTTGGTATGGTTCTCCTTTTAAATTTATTTATTTTTTTGTTTTGTTTTTTCTATTTTCTTGGCACAGTGGATAAAGTGCTGGGCTTAGAGTGAAAAAGAAGTAATTTCAAAACCAGTCTAGGATACTTATCAGCTATGTGACCATAAGCAAGTCACTTCACCTCTGTTTGCCTCAGTTTCTTCATCTACAAAATTATAATAACACCTGCTTCCCAAAGTTGTTGTAAGGATCAAATGAGATATTTGGAGTTTTTAATATATATTATTTTATTTTTCCCCAATTACATGTTAAATAATATTTTAACATTTGTTCTTTTTTTTTTTAAGTTTTGAGTTCCTGATTGCATCCCTCCTTTACTCCCTACCCTTTCCCTTTCTGAGATGGTAAAAAATCAGATATAGGTTATATATGTGCAATCATGTAAAACATTTTTATAATCGGTCATTTTGTACAATAAGACTTGAATGAAATAAAATAAAAGTGAAAAATAGCATGCTTTAGTCTGTATTCAGACAGTATTAGTTCTTTTTCTCGAGCTGATACTATGTTTCATCATTAGTGCTTTGAGATTGTCTTGGATCATCAAATTTCTGACAATAGCTTAGTCATTCACAATTCTTCATTGTAAAAAAAATGCCTTCACTGTGTAAGTGATAACACATTTACACAAGATCATGTATAAAACATTATTCTGGTTATGCTCACTTCACTTTGCATCAGTTCATGTAAATCTTTCCAGGTTTTTCTTAAAGCATCCTGCTCAATGTTTCTTATAGCACAATACTATTTGTTTCCACAATCCGGCTAGCAGCTTCTGTGGGGGTGAAAGATCTACTCACAGCCAGCACCCAGAAAGCTGCCAACAGCACAAGTTCTTTTGATCTGCTTAACTAAGGAAAGCAAGGTGAAGGGGTTGGCAAGCTTACTTTAATTCAGCATACAAATATCATTCACTTAGTTCAGGGGAAAAAGCCAGCACATTGAACTTCAGAGCAAAATACAAACCAATTACAAACATCAACAGACAGACCCAATACAATTCATAGTTACCAACATCTAGGTTCAGCCCCGGAGCTCAGAACAAGGGCTGGCCCAGAGTCACATGCCATCACTGCTGCAGCAAAGAGCTCTAAGGAAGAAGAGGCCAACCCTTGGTTTTTATAACTTTGTCAGTGTCAGGGGTGAGTCACACATGCGACTCACCCACATGACCTAAAATAGTCACAAAGAGGGGGACTTAAACCCACATGGTCTAAGAGCCTCTGCTGTCCCAGACATGTAAACTAGGCCCTTCCTGGAGTTAGCCCCACCTTGGGCCACACCTTAGTTGCCAGTCCATACGCACATAGATTTTACACCTAATAGGGGTTTGGGCCTGAGGCTTACAGTTAGTAAGATTCAATGAAATAGCTGAATTACTGAAAGCAAACAAAAGCCAAACTCTTCAAGGGCACTTGTTGAGCTAAATGCTAAGGAGCCCATTTTGCTTACCAACACACTGTTCCATCACAATCGTATACCACATGTTGGTTGCCATTTCCCGAATAATGGATATCCCTTCAATTTCCATTGCTTAGCAACCACAAAAAGCGCTATTACAAATATTTTGCACAAATAGGTCCTCCCCACTTTTTTGATGAAATAATATTTGTAAAAGGCACTTAGTACTGTGCTTGGTACATAATAAGTGCCATTTAATGTAGTTGTTACTGATGATGATGATTTAGTTTTTCAATCTCTTTCCATGTAATAATCCCCATTTCACCTGTTCTTTGACACCATTTCTTTGCATTTGAAATTAAATTAAATAAAAGATTATTACTTAATGCACTAAGCTTTGATGATTTATTTGCTGTTGGTGTGCCAAAAGAGTGTTCTTATTGTATTCTACTTTGCATATTTACTCTAGTTTTACTTTTTCTCCATCAGTTGTTTAGACTATTGCTTTATATTTTCTTTGTGATATAGAACTGTATAGTGAGGTCTTTTTCATTTTTTAATTGACTGAATTTATGACTGTGACTCAATATATTTCAATGTATATTTTATATGAACTGTGTTGGCATTTAATGGGCATTAATGTCCATAGGGGACTTCTGGTTTTTAAGTAGACCATGTGTATAAAGGTGAAGATATTCATTGTTGGTTATTGTCCTTTACCAAAGAGGACCAAAATGACATCACTATTCTAGATTCAAGTTTTAATGAGTCAGACTGTGGCTGATCAGATCAAGAGGAACTCAGAATGCTCTACCATAGGTTGGGCACAAATAATCCATGTGACCATTTTGGGTGGGTACTCTAAACTTGCACATTCTGTGCTTCCTTTGAGCTGTTTCAATTCTGCTTTGCTCTTGGAGCACAACATCTTCTCTGATGTGGGCACACCATGCTGAGAGGTCCTTTACCAGTGTCTCCCATGTAACACAATCAATTCCAAATTTCTTGAGAGAGACCTTGAGAGTATCCTTGTATCACTTCTTCTGACCACCATGTGAATGCTTGCCCTGTGTGAGTTCTCCATAAAACAGTCTTTTTGGCAAGTATGCTTTTTGCATTCAAACAGCATGGCCAGGACTTTGGAGTTGCTCTCTCTGGAAGAGAGTTTGAATGCTTGGCAGTTTAGTTCAAGTAAGGACCTGAGTGTCTGGTACTTTATCCTGCCAGGTGATCTTCAGAATCTTCCTAAGACAATTCAACTGGAAGAGATTCAATTCCCTGGACTGTTGCTGATATGCTGTCCAGGTTTCACAGGCATACAACAATGAGCACAATGGCTCTGTAGACTCAGTTTGGTAGTCAGTCTCATACCCCTTCTCTCCCACACTTTCCTTCAGAGTCTCACAAACACTGAGCTAGCTCTGGCAATGCATGTGGTCAACCTCTATCAATGTGAACATCCTTTGAAAGTACACTATCAAGGTAAATGAACTTATCCATAGCATTCAAAACTTCTCCATTTTCTGTAACTGATGGTTCCCCATATGGATGGTGTGGTGGTGGCTGATGGAGCACCTGAGTTTTATTGATGTTAATTGTTAGGGCAAAAATCAACACAAGCTGCAGAGAATTGATCCATACTTTGTTACGTCTCAGCATCAGAGGCTGCACTGAGTGCACAATCATCTGCAAATAGAAAATAATGCACCACCACTCCCTCCACTTTGGTCTTGGCTTGTAGCCTTTTCAAGTTGAAGAATTTATCATCAATGTGGTAGCTGACCTTGATGCTGTATTCATATTCATTGAAAGCATTTGACAACATGGCTGAAAACATCGTGCTAAAAAGTATGGTTGCAAACACGTAGTCCTGTTTCACTCCATTGGTGACTGGGAAAGCACAAGAGCATTGTCCCTTATCTAGAACTTGGGCAATCATGCTGTAATGAAATTGACATATGATGCTGATTAACTTCTCTGGGCAAGTAAATTTTGACATGATTTTCCATAAGCCCTCATTACTAACAGTATCAAAGGCCTTGGTCAGATATATAAATGTTGTGTACAGACCTCTGTTCTGCTCCTGGCATGAGGATATCACAAAAGGATTGAAGGAAATGGTTAAAAATTTGGGGTGAAAATAGAATTGTTTAAAATGGAGTGAGGGCAGGAGAATCCACTAAGAATATACTCTTTGAATTACTGCATTCAATCAACCAGTCCAAATTTCCTGACATCCTTGAAGTACTTGAGGTTGGACTTGTAATCCTACCCCTGAAGGAGAACAGTTCAATATTAGTTGTAGTAGTAATAGCAGTAGTGGTGGTGGTGGTGGCGGTGGCAGTGGTGGTGGAGGTGGCAGGGGTGGCAGCACCAACAATAGCAGCAGCAGGAGAAGTAGTATTAATAAGTAACAGTAATAATAGCATTCATGGAAATGATGCAGCCTAGGTCTTATCTGTAGAGAGGGCAGAGGCAAGATGCTTGGCATCATAAAGACATCACAGAAAGTGACAGTTTACCTGTGTACCAAATCTAGGTCTCTGATGGTGTAAAGAAATGCTAATCTTTTTATCAGCCAATGTTTAGACATTTAAGTGGCACAGAGAAGCCTCATTTGTGAACTGGTCTAAGACTTGCTGTCTTTTTAGGGGTGCCAATAATAGCCTAAAATAGAAACTTTCTCAGGAATCAATTCTTACTACCTTGGGAAAAGCAAGCAGAAGGACAGAGGGCTGTCTCAGTCTCTGAAATCATTGAGCATGACTTTACAAACATTGCAACTTATGTCATCCAATTGGAATCATGGAACCTGACACAGAGTTGATGATGAAGCTTATAAATGTGGACTGCTTTGCTTTCCTAGGCAGACATGCCTATAAAAAAGCTTTACAGTCTCTTGAAGGATTTGGATTTATAGGAGTAAGTATCCAGAACAAACAAACAAACAAATAACCTATACTTGGAATACATTGAATTGACCAAAATTTACTAAGGAATTTTCTATCATTAACTTGGTACTGGACACCTTCTACTTTTACCCTAGCTCTGCTACATCCAACCCCATTTGTCTATCAACAGAATGTTAATTTCAATCAGGAGCAATTTTCAGTTTTTTCAGTATGTTACAAGTATTACAGTTCAGTGTCTGCCCATACCAAACTGTTGGGGTTTCATGATGTGTTATGGTGGAACCATCTCAAAGAATTCAGTCACACAACCTCTGATCCAAGTATAGGCAGTAGTTGAAATTGAAGCCTCTCATGAAGTGGGCTAAGTTTCAAGAGGAACCAACAACTTCAGGGAAAGCAAGATGGATTTTTATAGGGTAAAGATGTTGATTACATAATCAAAATTTAGATAGAGTATAGGAATATGATTAATATTAAAAAGGAAGGAGGAGTTTGATAAGGGATTAAGTTATGGCAGAGGAGTCCCAACCACAGTGGAATTGCACATGTGATTACCCATGATGCATAGAGTAAAACCCAATCGGGGGCCATGTATGTATGATAATGATATTATAATTAGCTTCTCTATATCACAAGTTCACCTAAAGGACAGCTTTTGTTATTATTGCACAGGTGTCTACTTAGGGAAAGTCCCTTCTATTGCTTTGGAGTCCACATAATGCTTAGGTATCTTGGTGGTGCTGTTGTCTGATTGACTAGCTATTATGGTCCTGTCTGCTCAAGATGGATGGCATAGTTGAGGCTGAGTGCGTGGACACACCTGTTTCTGTGGGAATGGGTCTGCAGGCAGTGCCTAACTAGACATCCCATAATATGGATGTGTCTGCTGTTTCTGTGAGAACTATGAGTTCTTGGACACACTCGTTGTTCTAGTGTTCAGTGAGGCACATACGAAGAAGTTAGGATATTGAGTGGGGGTGGTGGTGGTGAGTGGGTAGGTAGGAGTAATGTGCCTGATGTTCAGTGGGGCCTATAATGAAGTTAGAATATTGGGGCTAGAGGCAGCTCTGCTAGGATTCCATCATAAGTATAGTGTTAATGACAAATGGAAACCCAATGTGTGTGCTTGTAATATCATCTGCATAGGTATGATAATTTAACCCATGAGAGCTAATGAGATTACTAAGCAAAATAGCATAGAGGGAGAAGAGAAGAGGATTCAGGACAGGGCCTTGTGAGACATCTATGGTTAGTAAGCATAACTTGTATAATGATCTTCTTATGAAAGAGGTGAGAAAGAGTCATGAGAAAGTTAGGACAAAAAAAAGGAAAGAAGTCTCACAAAATCCTAAGAAGAAGTAACTATTAAGAGGAGGGAGATTGATGATGTCAAAGGATGTGGAAAGGTTAAAAAAAAGAATGAGGTTTGAAAGAAGTCCATTAAATTTGGCAATTAAGACATCACTGGTGACTTTGGAGAGAGCAGTTTCAGTTGAAATATAAGATCAGAAGTCAGACTGTAGAGAGTTAAGAAGAGAATAAAATGAAAAGAAGCAAAGGCATCTATTGTAGACAGTCTTTTTAAGGGATTTCATGACAAAATTGATCAGGGATATAGGATGATAGCTATCAGGGATGAATGGGTGTAGTGAGGATTTTTCAAGGATGGGATGGACATGAATGTGTTTGAACGCAATGAGGATGTCACCAACAGAAAGAGAGATAAATCTTGTTCGTTAGTGCACACAACTTAGCAGATTTCTGGAAATCTTCTGAGTGAATAGTTAACTTGCTTGTTTATGTAATACTCCTAAAGACTAAATAGGGCCTTGTAGACAATTTATCAAAACCAATTATTACCTATAGGTAAGTTATTTAGATTTATTGATGAGCAAATAGATAATAAATAAAAATAAACATTTAGCTCAGCAGAATTTAAGGAAACACCAGTAACAAGTAGGTCAAAGATTGCCTGGAACAGGCAGTGACTCCAGAGAAAGAAGTTTCAAATCAAGGAGACTAAGTGCACTGTAACCCAATAGCTATTCCAAATAAGAGGAAAGAAATGAATCCAGAATCACCCCCATGTTTTCTTTTTGGTCTAGATCTTCAGCTATATAGAATTCTAAGGCTATTCAAAGCATCTTCAGCCTTTCTATGCATTTTGAACAACACCCAAAGAGAAAGAGACAGAAAAAATAAATTCCTTTCAAAATAGCAACAGAACGTACAAGATATCTGGGTAACTAGTCTACAAGTCATACAGAAATCATATAAATATAATAATAACACACTTTACAGAAAAAAAGAGAGCAAAATAATTGGAGAGATAAAATGCCTATGGTTGGTACTAACAATATTTTTAAATGGTAAAACTATCTAAATCAATTCATAAAATTATTGCCATACCAAATTACCAAAGGATTACTTCACAGAACTAGAAAAAAATCACAATAAAATTCTTCTAGAGGAACAAAAGGTTAAGGATATCAAGAGGAATAATGAAAAGAATGATGAAGGAAGGGAGACAAGTAGTACCAAATCTCAAGCTAGAGTATAAAGCAGTAATCAGCCAAAAAAAAAACCCACTATTTGCTTAAAATAATAAAAAAAAAGTGTTCAATGGAACATACGAGACACAAGAAGCAATCAGTCAGGAGCATATGGCTGGCTGGGTGCGAGCCAGAGGGCTGGCAGATCAATGGATTCACCACTGCCTTGGCTCGGCCCAGGCCATGGGGCAGGTGAATGAGTTGAAAGAGAAGGGCAACAAGGCCCTGAGTGCTGGCAACATCGACGAGGCACTGAGATGGTACTCAGAAGCCATGAAGCTGGACCACCAAAACCATGTGCTATACGGCAACCTTTCTGATACATAAGAGAAGAAGGGAGACTACCAGAAATCTTACAAGGATAGCTGCAAGACCACAGACTTGAAAGCCAGAATGGGGCAAGGGCTACTCCTGGAAGGCAGCTGCTCTTGAGTTCTTAAATCGGTTTGAAGAAGCTAAGTGGACCTATGAGGAGGGTCTAAAACATGAAGCCAGCAACTCTCAGCTCGAGGGGATGCAGAACATGGAGGCCCACCTGGCCTAGAGGAAGTTTATGAACCCCTTCAACATCCCTCACCTGTACCAGAAGTTGGAGAACAACCCTGAGACCCTGAATGACCCCATCGACAAAGAGCTGATTGAGCAGCTCCACAATAAATTCTCAGATTTGGGCAGGAAGTTGCAGGGCCGCCATGTTATGACCACACTCAGTGTGGATTTGGGCAGCATGGATGAGGAGGAGTAGGTGGTGTCCCCACCAATACCCTTTTCCCTCAAGAAGGAGACCAAGCCTGAGCCCATAAAGGAAGATCTCCCTGAGAAGAAAAAGAAGACTCTGAAAGAAAAAGAGCTGGGAAATGATATCTGCAAGAAGAAAGACTTAGTCCTGAAAGTCCATAGTCCTGAAGCATTATGACCCAGACAAGGACTTGGACACTATGAACATTACCTATATCACCAATGAAGCAGTGACGTACTTTGAACATGGCAACTACAGTGTCATGGAACTCTGTGAGAAGGCCATCCAGGTGGGGAGAGAGAATTGAGAGGACTATTAGCAATTTGCAAAAGCTTATGCCAGAACTGGCAACTTGTATTTCAAGGAGGAGAACTATAAGGATGCCATCCACTTCTACGACTAGTCCCTGGATGAGCACAGGACCCCAAATGTCCACAAGAAATGCCAGCAGGCTGAGAAAATCCTAAAGGAACAGGAGAAACTGGTTTAAATTAACCCAGACTTGACCTTGGAGGAGAGCAAAGACAATGAGTGTTTCCAGAAAGAGGATTACCCTCAGGCTATGAAGCATTACACAGAAGCCATCAAAAGGAATCTGAAGGATGCCAAGCTGTAAAGCAACTGAATCACTTGTGACACCAAGCTTCTGGTGTACGAGCTGGTACTCAAAGACTGTGAGGAATGCATCCAAATGGAGCTGACTTTACACCTGGAGAGTGGCTGCTCTCAAAGCCATGAAGAGTCTACTATATGAAAGCTATGGAGGTCTGCCAGAAGACCCTAGACTTGGACTCCACCTGTAAGGAGGCAACAGATAACTACCAGCGATGTTTAATGTCATGATACAACCATAGCTACAAGCCCAAGGACATGAAGCAGCCATCCACGGCTGACCATGAGGTACAGCAGATAACAAGTGACCCGGTCATGCGACTCATCTTGGAGCAGATGCAGAAGGACTCGTGGGCACTCAGCAAATGCGTAAAGAACCTTGTAATTGCCCAGAAGATCCAGAAGCTGATGGATGGGGGTTTTACTTCAATTTGGTGAGGATTTGTTAAGCCCTGTTCCTTCCTCCTTATCTGTATAAAGAGAATTTGGGACACTGGCAGAAGCAGAGAAGGGCAAAGAAGAGACCCACAACTTGTCTCTCTGTGTTTATATCTATCTATATCTATCTATCTATCTATCTGTCTATCTATCTATCTATCTATCTATCTATCTATCTATCTATCTATCTATCTATCTATCTACAAACACATGTATGTGGAAGACACAGACATACTCTCCTCATTTGTACAGATGCCGCCGCCTCATGGTTCCCTCAGCACATACATGGTCTCTTCACTGTTGCCCCTTTGGGCCCGTGGCCTCCATTCACCCATGGCTGTCCCAGGTACTGTCCTCCCTCTTAGTTGTTATTGTTGTTGTTTTCAAATTCTGGGCAGTGGATGTGTCAGGGGAGGGAAGGAGCTTACCTCCCTTGGGTCCCAGCTGCCCCTGCTCATTGTTAAATCTATGCTCACAAATAAAATAAATAAAACAAGCCAGTTGTCCTGCTTATGGGTTAAAAAAAATAAAAATAAGAAGCAGTCAGATTCTGAGTACACTGAGTAGTACAGTGTTTAATAAAACACAGGATATTGGGGTGAGAACTCAGTGATCAACCAAGACTGTTGACCAAATAAGATATTAAAATGTTAGAAATTATGTTTCAACTGGCATTTCAATCCATAAGTCAACATGAGACCTAGATAAAAAAAAATAATACTATAAGCAAAATGAGGAGGAAATGAGATCCCTTTCAGAACAACAGCTAATAAAAGAATTATTGCTCAACAAGGGAAGAAAAGAATCACAGAGATAAAATGGACAATTTCAATGTTGCTAAATTAGAAAAGTTTCTGCACAAATTAACAAATATAGTTAAAATAGAAAGAAGTTTAACAGGGATGGAGAATCTTGGGCCTGGAGGCCACAAACGGCCCACTAGGTCCTTAAGTGTGGCCCCTTGACTGAATCCAAACTTCACAGAACAAATCCCCTCAATAAAAGGATTTGTTCTGTAAACCTTAGACTTATTCAAAGGCCTCAGGCCACATGTGGCCTAGAGGATGCAGGTTCTCTACTCCTAGAGTAGACCAAGAAAAATCTTTTCAGCAAATTACTGTTAAAGGTGTGATATAATTCGATAAATTATCAATTGGTAAACATAAGAGACCCCCTAAATAATACATGAATGGCCAATATATTTGAACAGACATTTCTCAAATAAATAAAAGTGGTCAAAAACAATGTAAAATATTTTAAATCACAATAAGAGAAATACTAATTGAGTCATCTCTGACATAACACATTACACATATTAGATTTGCAAAAATCACAAAAAAAGGAAAATGACAATTATTGGAAGAACTCTGGGAGAACAAGCAAAGTAGTGCACTGTTGGTGCAGCTGTGAAGTAGTCCAAATATTTGAGGAAGTAATTTGGATCTGCACCCCAAAAGTCACTAAACTATTCACATACTTTATCCCACAATATATTGCCAAAAATATTAAAGAAAGAAGAACGGCACCCATATCAACAAAAATATTCATAGGAATAATTTTTAATAGTAGTAAAAAAAAAATGGAAATGAAGTAGGTATTCATCAGCTAGGCCCTGAATGCACATATGGTATATGAATGCAATGGAATACAATTTCATTGGAACAAATGAAAGGGACAGATTAAGAGAAACCTGATATTTAAATGAAACGATAGAGTTGCATAATTAGAACTAGGAGACCAATTAAGGCAATTGACTGTTACATTGTATAAGAAAACAGTTATGATGCAGTCAAGAACAGAGATGAATGACCCATCATGCTTCCATAAGACTGATGACCAATCATGTTTCCGGCTCTTGGAAGGCAAGTGATGGACCAGAAGTACGGACTGAAACATAGATTTTAAGGTCAGGCTAATGTGTAGATTTCTTTTAGATATATATAATTGTTTTTTTTTAAAGTAGGGCGTTTTGAGGAATGTATTATGGGGAAATTTAGGCAGGAAAAGAGTAATGATAGCATTTTTTTAAAAAAAAAATTAAGTAAAGTGGGTTAATATCAGTTTTTGAGTTAATATCATTAAAAATAAACAGAAGAGAACAGAATGAAGTACAGAAAGGGATAGAGATGTAGGGCAGTGTTGGAACTACCCTGTTAACATTGATATATATAAAAAGATGCCTAATGTTAAGTTCATAATAAAATGATTTTTAATGTTATTTGGACTCAATATGTGTAAAATAATTAATGTATGACAAAAAAATAAACTGAAGGCTTCACCTTTAAACCTGGAGCTACTAATGAGGTAACTTCAAATGCCTTATTTTCCCAACACACATTGAGCATAATATAATAAAGGAGATGCTTGTACATATATAAATTAAGAGACTCATTTGCATACCAAAAGTAAAACATAATGGAAATAGCACATATAATGCGATTAACACATGTAATATCACTTTTAAAGTACACTTCCAAAACTATTTAATAGACACTAATACATTCTAAAAGTATACTAACAGAAACAATGCAATGTTAACAAAACACAAGGCCCATCATGGTAAGGCAGGTATGGAAAGTTTCATGTTTCTTCCATTTCCAATAAGGAGGAAGACAGATAGCTATTATTAGAGTATATAATAAATAAGTCTGAATTGTACTTTAGGTAAAAGTAATCATCCTTTTAATAGCCAGTAATAAAGGCTGATAACAGGTACATCCTATTGGATTTGTTTAAAATGAGAAAAACATCATTTAACTCAAAACAGCTAAAATACCAGAATGCAATTGAATGAGTTTCCATGGATAACCTCAGAAACTAAGGTAGCAATATGCTGACAACAAAGCAATAAATAAATGGTTAAATCAAGCAGTTGTGTTTGCATGAATGCATTTATGATAGTAATTCAAGGCCACGTTATTGTCATCAGACAAGAACCTTAAGAAGCCCCACCTTAGTGATCAATGTAGAATATGAACTGATAGAAAGTAAGTAACATGTCATTACAGATTGTGGATATTTAGTACCTACCAAATACTTAGCAAGACATGTTTTGGTGCATAAATTATACAATGGAAGCTTCCACTCTTTCATGGGCTGATAAATAACAATTATCCATCCTACAAATATGAACCTCAATATATCTTAAGGATATATTCTACTGGAATGAGAACATCATCATAGATCAAACTGTTGTTAGATTTGTCATTGAGCTTCAATTTGTTAAGAATATTAAGAAAGTTAAAGTACTATAATCCCCAAGCCATATGTCATGAAAAGCTTTTATAGTGTAGGGACCAAAAAGAATAGACAGAATGGCATCGAAGATAGGGCACTGAACCTGGAGTCAGGAAGACTTGGCCACTGTCTTTGCTGCAGATGCTTACTAGCTGTTTGCCTCACATCATTCGACCTCCCTGTGCTTCATCTATAAAATGAAGGAGTTAGACTACAAAGATTTTAAGCTACATACCCTTTTCAACTCCACATCTATGATCATTTTATCCAGTACAAAGAGATCAAAATCATGGGGGAAAAGGATGGGGTGCATATCATACTTATCACCTGTCTGCTACTGGACTTATACTGAGGATACTTTCAGTGAGCCAACAGAAAATGACCTCAAATTCTATTTCTTTTCAACTACAAAGGGATTATTTTATCCCCATGCAATGATCTAGAACATAAAATATATTAATAATAGTAGCAGGATAGTGACCAGTTCTATGATTTTTATCTGAATATCAAAAATGATGAACTTAATGCTATAAGAAAAATGATAATAATACTGATGGAATCCCAGGACTACTAAAGAAAGATTTTCATTTCATCATCCAAAAAGAAAGAGGAGAGCTTGATGCTCTCAGAGCCCATGAAGAACAATATTTTACAGAAACTGTTTTCAAACAAAAAAAATCTCAACTCATGAAATAATAGCAAAAACTGGCAACAGGTATATGTCGCTGGATTTATTTCACCTACTGGAAGGTGCTTTACCTGTGTATAGAGGCTAAGATCTAGTATCAAGTAGCTAAGATCCAATAGGAGAGTCACAAGGCACTCCATAGGTGACATGCAAATGAACTCGAAAAAATAATATAACAAAAAAGACATTGACCAAAAGTCCGAGGAATGCATACTGTTTTTAGACAAGAGACATAATAGTGATTCAGGAGCAGGTCATTAAAACCAGAAGTCATTAAAATTATCTTTAAGGAGCCTGGAGCCTGTTTCATTTAGATTATGCGTGGAGTATTAGAGATGGTAGAATG
>CM053622.1:401628562-401654559 GCA_028646595.1 Phalanger gymnotis
TCGTCTCCTGGTCTGGTAGGTCCGCGTCTGGTCTGTTACGCGCGCGCGCTGGGCTCAGCTCCACTACCCTCGGCTGGGGGCTGGGAGGTCCATGTGGGACAGACCTTACCCAGAGACCATCCAGGCCGTCCTGGGCTGGGGCCCTGCTTCCCTCTGCCACTTTGTGGGTTCTGCAGCTCTAGAATTGGTTCAGAGCCATTGTTTTATAGGTTTTTGGAGGGACTTGGTGGGGAGCTCACACCAGTCACTGCTTCCCAGCCGCCATCTTGTCTCCGCCCACCCTTTGACTTTCTTGACTTGAGAATTCCAAAGGAATTGTGAGAAAAGATGAAATCCACCTCCAGAGAGAGAACTGATTAATTCCTTATTCAGACAGAAGCAGACTTTTTAAACTTTATTTCCCTTGCTTTCCTCACAATATGGCTAATATGGAAATATGTTTTGTTTCACTTTACATGGAGAATATGTATCATATTATTTGGCTTCTCAGTGGTTGGGAGAGGAGCTGGAAGTAGAGAATTTGAAACTCAAAATTTTAAAAAAAGGAATGTTGGTATGTGTTTAAATTTAGCATTTATTTTCCCCAAGTTACATGTAAAAAAAAAACATTTTCAACATTTGTTTTCAAAACTTTGAGTTCCATATTCTCTCCCTTCCTCTCTCCCCACACCCCCCTTCATTGAAAAGGCAAACAATTCAGTTTAGGTTACACATGTATAGTTGTGCAAGACATACCCATAATAGTCATGTTGCGAAAAAAAAAAAAAGGAAAAACCCTCAAGAAAATTAAAGTAAAAAAAAAAAGCTTCAATCTGTATTCAGGCATGATCAGTTCTTCCTGTGGAGATGGATAGCATTTTTCATCATAAGTGCTTTGGAGTTTTCTTGGATCATTGTTTTGCTGAGAATAGCCAAGTCATCTGCAGATGATCATTTTACAATATTGCTCTTACTTTGTACACAGTATATTTTATTTTGCATCAGCCCATGCCAGTACTTCCAGATTTTTCTGAGAGCATCCTGGTCACCATTTTTTTATAGTACAATAGTATTCCATCTAATCCCATACCACAAGTTGTTCAGCCATTTCCTGGTTGATGGGCATCCCCTCAATTTCTAATTCTTTGCCCCCAGTAAAGAGCTGCTATAAATACTTTTGTACATATAGATATTGCCATGTCAAAGGGTATACATGATTTTATAACACTTTGGGCATAGTTGCAAATTGCTCTACAGAATGGATGAATCATTTCACAACTCCACCAACAGTGCATTGATGTCTCATTTTCCTCACATCCCCTCAAATATTTGTCATTAATCTTTTCTATCCTGTTAGCCAGTCTAATGGATATGAGGTAGTACCTTGGAACTGTTTTAATTTGCATTTCTCCAATCAATGTTGAATTAGATTTTTTTAAAAAAATTTCCTACAGATAGCTTTGATTACTTCATCAGAAAACTGATCATATTTTTCAATCATTCATCAATTGGGTGATGGCTCTTATTTTTTGTAAATTTGACTAAGTTCTCTTTATGTTTGAGAAATGAGGCTTTTATCAGAGAAAATCACTTCAATTTTTTTCATACTTACTATTGTTAACTATATTTTCCTTTATCCTATCCCCCTGTTTATTCTATTCTCTCTCTCCTGTCACCCTGTCCCTCCTCAAAAGTATTTTGCTTCTGACTACCCCCTCCACCCATCTGTCCTCCCTTCTATCACCCCCCTTCTCTTATCCTCTTCCCCTCCTGCTTTCCTGTAGGGTATGATAGATTTCTATACTGAATTGAGTCGATATGTTGTGCCTTATTTGAGCCAATTTTAGTGCGAGTAAGTTTCACTCACTCCTTCTCACCTCTCCCCTCTTTCCCTCCACTGTAAAAGGTTTTTCTTTCTTTGTTTATGTGAAATGATTTACCCCATTATACCTCTCCTTTTTTCAAAATACATTCCTCTCTTACCCCTGAATTTCAATTTTAGATATCATCCTTTCATATTCAAGTCACACCTGTGTCCTCTATATATATACTCCTTATCCTGCCTTAGTAATGAGAAAGGTCTTATGAGTTAAAAAAAAAATATATTTTTTAAAGAAATTTCCCTGAAAAAGGAAGGGAATATAAAGTTGATACTCAACATTTGCATGCTTAACTTTTGTAACTTTAAGCATTCATTACTAACCTTTTCACTTTCACATTTGCAACTACACATTCAGAACTGTTTGTAGAGAATAATAAAAAAAAAAAAAAGCAAAACATTAAGAGCCATGTAAAGTGGCTAGTATCCCACTAGTTATTTCTCTGGTCTTGTTGAGCCCACTGTTACAGTGTAAAGAACCCCCCGTGTATTTGTCATATATTTTCATTGGCTGCCAATAAAACTTAAATTTTGTTTTGCAATTATATATTCAAAGCAGAGCACAAGTCCTTTGGGCTCTAAGCCCAAGCAAGCAAAATCAATGCATGTTAGTGAGAAAATAAAGGTGTTAGATAAACTTTGTGATGGAATATTTTCAGTTGATATTGGCCAGCCACAAATTTAATGTTAATGAATTGATGATTAGCTATATCTACAATAAACAGGAAAGTACTCATGAGAAAAATATTTTGCATGTTACCAATTTTATTTTGTTGTACCATATTTTATAAGTTATTTAATGGTTAATGTATTAGGAACAGTGAATATTAAAAAAAATTAATGATTTGTTGTAAATAATTATATGCAGAAAAGTACCTTTACAGTAATCTCCAGAGAAAGATTGTATTTTTTGTGGTTTTAGAAACCTATCCCCCCATTTCCCACAGGTTTAATGTATCAATGTTTACATTTTTCTTAAATTTTCATGTTATTTTCTAGGAATGGAAACTTCATGAAAGTTGACTATTGACTATCTCCTTTCTCAGAGAAATATTTTAATTTTATACATATATATATATAAATATGTGTGTGTGTATAGTACATATATACATATATACACACATATGTATGGGTTTATACATATTCATACACATAAAATTTATAGGAATTCTATCATGTGGTGATTTTTTATGATAGGATAGTCTTTGTTATTTTTGTAGGCAGCAGAGAAGGAACAAGTAGATGCAAAAAATGTGAAGAAAAATAGAGATGATTTTGATTGTGGTACCAATTTTTCTGTGGAAGGTATGAGGGGATGAAATCCATGGTACAAGTAGAGGAGATGAGTTTGACTTACAATAGGTCCACTTGGTCCACTTCTTCATCAGTGACGAAAGTAAAGAAGAGTAAATAGGAGATGATATTAAGGGATTATAAGATTATGTAAAGCAAAGGACAGGGAACTCAGAGGAAATAGGCTCTATTTTTTCATTAAAATATTGGGTGATGGAGGTGATAATAATAGGTTTAAGGAGAGACAGTTGGATATATCTGTCTTGGGTAGTATGATAAATAATAAGATGAGAGGAAATGTATGCCTTGCTTCAGTGATAACCTAATTGGGAGTAGAATGTTCAACAGTTTGGATTATAGTGACATAAAGGATATGACTGTCCTGAGCATATTTGAGGTGGAGAGGAGGAGTGGTTCATGGTATTTCTGTATATTAAGAATTGGGAGGTAAATATGTTTTATAGAACATTACCATTACATTTCTCTTGAATACATAATTTCAAATTATTTTAGATTCAGGCATGTGGACAAATCACAAACTGGTATTTTGAGTGGATTATACTGTTCCTTTTTTCTATATGTCTGTGAATTATTTCCTGAGACTCTCCCAAGAGGATACAGATAACACATAAAAGAGGAGACATCATCTGAATATTATATTTAATATGATTAATGCTCTTTGGATGCAAGACAAATGAAAGGAATATACCACAGAAAATGATCAGCTAGACTTTTCCAGCAGTGTAAAACAAAGATTTTTTTTTAAATGTATTAGGATTGTTTCAAATTGTGGCTCACTACTCTCTCTAACTGTGTTACTAATAAAAGATGTTCATAGTACTTTGAAATAGTACTGTGAGGGCATTATTGAGGCAGTTTGGTGTGTCCTCCTCTCTAAGGAAATTTGCAAATTTACTCTTCATATAAATCATCCTTTGAAGTCTTTCAAACACTATATGAAAAAAATGTTCATTTTAGATGACATTTTAGAGTATAAACAACCTCAGGATAGAGATTAGTCCTTTTTGGAAATTTTAAAGTAAAGAAAGAGAAATGTCTCATTGTTTCTATACCTGAAAACATGAAAATTTCAATGCATTGAGTAAAATTGCAACAAAAAGTTTAACATTGGTATTTCTTAATTTGTAAGTTTCAGATTATAAATGTTGATGTTGCTAGAGAAGTCTCTGAGCAATACTATATCTGCTGATAATTTGTGCACCATTTATGTGAAGAGATATTGGATTCCAGAAAAGAATCTAGTAAAGAATTAAAGAGGTTAAGAAACAAAGCACAATTTAGAATAGCTTTGAAATTAAATGAGGCTGTAAAGGTAATTAAAGAACACTTCCCCACTAAACCTTTATGATTAGTAGTATAATGTGTATTAGAGATTAAAGAGCAAAATCTCCAGTTGCATATATTCCCCTTCGTACATCAAGCTGAAAAAGCTGGTCATCCTTGAAGCTTCACCTGTCAGGACTAGGAGATGTATGCACCTAGCCCTTATAAAAGATCTCTAAGTCTCTTGTGTGGAAAGACTGAAAAACCTTGTTTGTGTGTAAAGCAGCAGAAATCTCTCTCTGTGTATCGCTCTCTGTCCGTGTGTGTGTGTGTGTGTGTGTGTGTATCGGTTTCTTTGTCTCTCTCTGTTTCTCTCTATTTCTTTGTCATTTTGTCTCTGTATCTGTATCTCTGTCTCTCTTTGTCTTTATCTTTCTTCCTGTCTCTGTCTCTCTGTCTGTTATCTCTGTGTTTCTGTGTGTCTCTCTCTGTCTCTCTGTCTCTGTCTCTGTGCCTCTCTCTCTCTCTCTCTCTCTCTCTCTCTCTCTCTCTCTCTCTCTCTCTCTCTCTCTCTCTCTTTCTCCCTTCCTCCCTTCCTCCCTCTCTTTCCTTACTCAGAAAGATCATTCCGTATAACTCATTGTGAAATTATCATCTCCTCATAGGCTGTTATAGCTATTTGGTGACTGCTGGTATTAAAGATGCAAAGAAAAGCAAGTGAGAGGGCACCGAGGAGAGCAACCTAGTACTATAAAAATAATAAACTGGATGCTATTTATTTAATCGAACAGGAGGGCAACTGCTCCCAAGGCAATTTCAAATAATTTATCACCATCTAACTTTAATGAGAAAATAACAGAGGCTGAAAATAGATGATCTGGCATTTGTTCTAAATAATAAATGAAACATATAGATAATATAAAATGATTTAGGTTTATGAGTATAAAGTTCTCATGGATTTCCTACAAGAAATTTAATTTCTTAAAGGATTATTCTTGTCAGGAAGTGAAAATAGCCAATTTACAATTCATCTTGAGTGAAATCTGAAAATGAGATTCAAACTTGAAATGAATGAATGCCTATATTTTTACTGCGACACACCTTCTTTTAACCTTTTAATTTTGCTATACTCAAAAAAATCTTCAATTTAAGTAGTAACGTTTTCTGTCTGTTTTGTCACTTGGGGATGCAGTCTTTCTATTATGCCAAATTAGGAATGGGAGAAGAACCATCTCTGCAGAAGGATAATTCACTGCTGTGAAATGATTTTGTCTAGTTGTCTGTGATAAATGATTGCTCCATACCCTCTGTTGCTTATGGCGAAGCTAAATAGACAAGGGAGTCATAGTTGTATACCACCAGCTGGCATTTAAGAAGAATTAACTTCTCCTGGGACTGAATCCCTCTTGTTTTCTTCCCTAGTGATAAAGTCTGTAATAGAACTCAAAGATCTCTCTGTCCCTGCAGACTTTTAATTTATGTGACATGCCAATCCTTGCTGGTTTTGCATGCTTAGGAGTAGTGTTACCTGCCACATAGTGGAGTGTCTTGGTGTGTAGGAAGAGATAATTTTACATTTATTTTTCATAAAGATTTTAAGTATCTGATCAACTGAAATATTTTTTCCTATAAGATAACTACTTGGAAACAACTCTTCTGTTATATCTTCAGTTCCTTTATAAATTTCACCTCAGTGGAGTATAAGTTCTCTCAGGAAAGGAGTATACTTTGTTGTTGCTGTTTTTGTCTTTGTAAACATAATGTCTAGCATAATGTCTACTTTACACAGAGAAGGTGCTTAATAAATCTTTTTGAATTGAATTGAGCTAAGATATACTTTAGTATTCATAGACAGACAAGTCCTGCATTATGATCAGTTGAGTCCCAATACATATATTTTCAGTGAGTTTCTTGGTCTACAGTGTCTATTTCAGTAAAGTAAAGGTGGGGAGGGTGGAAAAATAGCCTGATAAAGTCCCAACAACATGAAAAATTCCTTACTTGCCATGTGACTATTTAAAAAAAGTAATTTTACCAATATTTATCTAAGTCCTGAGCTATAGTACTTTATCACCAATTGGATATTGAACATCTCCATCTCGAACTAAAAAAACCCAGTTATATTATTTTTCTTCCTAAACTGGCCTTATTTCCTAACTTCTCTTGTTCTGTTGAGGGCCCTACCATTCTTCCAGTTCCACTTCAGAACGTAGGATAATACATCCTCATGTAGTGATGATTCTGACTTCAGTCTCCCAGAAGAAGGCCAGCTATATTTCCTTTCTAGTGTTCTATGAATACCCTCAAGGGGTTGAAGATATCTTTCTCTTAGGTTATTTATTTGAGCCTCCATTCTGTTGCTTTCAATTTCTTCAATTATAAAATGGAGACCATACTAGCACCTACCTCTCAGGGTAATTGTGAAGATCAAATAAGATAATATTTGTAAGGCAGTTAGCACAGTGCCTGGTATATAATGTCATAAGCACAAATAATTGCTTCCTCCCTTCTTAAACCCTCTCCCTCTCAACCCCCTCCACTGTTAGCTATCAGTGATTTGCAGCTCATTTCTATTTAACCGGTTAACATCAATTGCTCTTACAAGGGGATAGTTACCTCAAAGATAAATTAAGAACAGAAGTACCAACATTTTCCCTCAATACTGGTGGGCACACTTGTTCCTGAAATCCCTGGGGAAAAAGATGACAAATTTAATGCAATTTCTGCATTGCATTGGTACTATCAAGTCCACGTCCAAGTGTGCCATTACTACTCAGGGACTTGATACTATATTGGGTGGCTATCAATGCCAACATAGCCTCTACTCCTGAATCAATAGCATCTTGTTCTCCTGACCTTTCAAATTTTACATGGTTGCAGCCATTTTCAAATTCTTTCACAGAGAAGAACAAATTACTCTTTGCGTGATCCTGAGCAGGCCCCAATCTCTTTTCCTCATTGGTTTTTTGTACCTATTTTGCCATTTAGGTTAGTCTATTTTTTAAAGTGTTATTTTCTTCAGTATTTTTGGGGGTCTCCTTTAGCAAGCTGTTGACTCATTTTTCATGATTTTCTTGCATCATTCTCATTTCTCTTCCCAATTTTTCTTCTACTTTTCTTCCTTGATTTTCAAAATTCCTTTTTTTTTTAGCTCTTCTAGGACCTGAGGCCAAATTGTATTTTTCTTGGAGGATTTTGATGTAGGGTCTTTGACTTTGTTTTCTTCTGCTGTTTGTAAGTTTTGATCTTCCTTGTCACCAAAGTAAGACTGTATAGTTTGATTTTTCCCACTGTTTGCTGATTTTCCCAGCCAATTACTTGAGTTTTTAGCCCTTTGTTAAGGTAGGACTCTGCTTCCAGTATGGATGGTGTACTTTCCCAAGATTCAGGGGTTTTGTGCAACCATTTTCAGAGATATTTCTAGGCACCTGTAAATTTTCATTTCTTCCAAGGTTGTATGATCAAAGGAGAGGCATTACTCCTCTCCTGGCCTGTGCTGTTGTCTGCAAGTGACCACAAGCACTCTTCTCTGCCTTGGAACTGTGAGGAGGATTCCTTCTCCACTGCTACTACAAGCTTTGCCATGCCAGACCTCCTCCTCAACACAGGAGTGCCACCTACAACTGCAACCTAGATCCAGGCATGGCCAAAGCAAGAGAATCCTGCCTCAGCACCATGAAAGACATCCCTGCAATCCCATTCTCCTCAGCAACTCAATTCCCCCACCATCTATGGGCCAAGAGTTCTGAAAGTATCCACTGCAGCTGCCACCACCACCCTGAGGTGAGGGCCATACCATGCTCTTCTCTCACCCAGGTCCAATAGGCCTGTCCTACTGCCCTTCTAAGTTGCATTTGGTGTTTGTGGGTTGAGAAATCTGGAAATCACCACATCTACCAGTGATTCAGTCTTCTGAGGCCACAAGTTGGACTTCATGTTTACTAGGGCCCCTTCTGTGCCAGTGCACTGCTCTTCTCTCAGACAGGTGCAAAAGACCTTTTCTGTCAACCTTCCAGGTTTTCTTGGGATGGAAATTTGTTTCACTCTGTCACTTTGTGGATTCTGCTGCCCTAAAATTTTTTTTAGAGTCATGTTTCATGGGTATTTGGAGGGGTTTGGAGGAAAGCTCTAGTAAGTCCCTGCTTTTACTCCACTATTTTGGCTCTGCTATCTTACTTGTTGAATGTGGGTTAGGGGTGGGATAGAAAAGAACAATGTCTTATTAGGAAGATAATATCACCAATAATATTTTGTATCAATTGACTTCTGTAAAATTAGTGTAAAATTTGGGAACTGAGTCATGAAAAATCATACAATGATTTTATTCATGGAGCTTAGCATTTAGTTAGAGAGCACAAATGCACTTACACTTTTCATCTGAGGACTTGTATTAAACTTGACGCTTTACGGAACATTTTTTTTTATTAATCTTGCTCATTTTCCTATAAATGAAGTCATTCATCAAAAGGATTTTTTTAAATGATGTAATAAATAAGATTTTAAGAAGACTTACTTTAAAAGTAAGCCCTATCTAAAGTGAGTAGCTTACATTATCCAAAACATATTATGTTCCACTTGTTATTCATTATTAAAGGCAGATTTTGGTGACATAGGAGTGCCTTGTCCAGCATCAGAATAACCTGCAATTTGAATAGATCAAAATGGCTTTAAAATAAAAATGATGGAACTGCCTATATACATTTAATAAGAAAATATCACAGAAGCAAAGCAGGAAAAAAAATCAGTGGATAACAGGATCACAGATTCAGAATGGATTAGATCTCACAAGTCATCTGGATTAAAACCTCTCATTTTACTGATGAGGTAACTACGGCAGATGGAGTTGAACTGACTTGCCCAAAGATACATGGGTATGAAGCAACAGAGCTAGAAAGGAACAGCATTTATCAAGAGGATACTATTCAAGAAAAAATATGTAAATGTTAGCCATGGTTTTATGTACATACTGCTATGTACTAGAAACATTTTATTCAAGAGACAATAGGAATCCAGTAGAATATATTGAATAGGAGAGTTAAATGCCAGATCTACTTTTAAGGAAATACTTTTTGGCAGTTCTAGATTGGAGTGGGGAGAGACTTGGGCCAGGGAGAACATTTGGAAGGCCACTGCAATAGTCTAGGCAAGAAATGATGAAAACCTAAAGGCAAATGTTTGAGGAAAGAGAAGTGCTCAAATGTGATATATGCTGTTGAAGTAAAAATATGTTTTTAGGGACAAATTAGTTTACATAAGGAATATTAGGAAGAAATACAATGACCACAAAACCTTAACATAAGGAAGTAAATTTGACATATGTTTCCATAGGACTTGATAGAATGTGAATCATGATTAAAATAGAGAAACAGATTAGCATATGTTATTCAGAGGAAGAGATGAGATAAATGGAGTGGTAGGTATTATCACAAGACATAAAAAAATATATATTCCAGTAAGGAGTTTCACAAACTGTTATGGAAATGCTTGTTTTAGTGCATAAATTAAAAATGAAATAAATTTTTAAAAATAGTCTAGGCAGGAAGTGATAAGAGTCTAAATTAAAGTAGAATGTATGAGTGGAGAACAGGGGTCATATTTGAAAGATGAAATAAAAATCATAAAATTTTGGCAAATGAGCAAATAAGTTAGGCAAATGAGAGAGAGAAATTGATTTAACAATGAGCTTATAAACTTGAGACTGGAAGAATGGTATTGTCCTTGAGAAAAATATATAAGTTTTGTAGCGGAGAAAGATTGAAGGGAAAATTGTTTTGAATTTATTGAGTTTGAGATCCCTCTAGGACATGCTATTTGAAATATGTAAATGCCATTGTTAATTTGGAATTAGATTTTTGGAGAGAGAGACCAAGTTTGAAAACACAGGGTGTCTCAAAAGTCTTAATTCAGGCTTCAGCTTTAATAGCTTAAATAAGAAAAACTGCACTAAGATTTTTGGGCCACCCTGTATAGTTTTAGAAGTCATTGGTTTAGAAACCAATAGTATAGAATTAATAATTAAACATATGGGAACTGATAAGGCCACTAAATGAGTGACCATGAAAAAAGAAGACAGAGGGATAGAGCCTTGTAGAATACCCTTAGTTATGGTGCATGATACAAATAAGCCAAAAAGGAAGCTAAGGAATCACCATATAGGAAGGTACAAAATTCACAGTTAATAATAATCCAGGAGAGAAGTGCAGGACCTGTCTCGGAGGCAGCAGCTACTCCTGGGGCCATCAACATGCAGTATAAATATTTGAAAGTTAACTACTTGAAATTCCAGGAATTAAGATGGCAGAATAAATGATAAGTGTTCTCGCCACCATCTCCCTCATCTTGCTACCTCAAAAACCCAGAGAATATTGTCCCAGGAAATAAATCTGAAAGAGTGGAATCAACAGAATGGTCACTGCAGTCTTTTAGCTCAGGAGGTTAGGGAAATCACTGGGAAGTGATCTGTGGCTGTGACTGATGGGGTCCAGTGCAGGACCAGAGGTGTCCCAGCAAGCCCCACTTAAGAAGACCACCAGCAGACCCTGAGCCCCAGAGGGGTGGAGCTAACAAGTGACAAACCAGGATCCCAGGCATGCCTTCACGCACCCAGGGGAATCAGCAGACACTATTGGGGTCAGGCATTCATCAGCAGCTTCACCTAAAAGGGCTCTAATGCAGCCCTAGGGGGAGGAGGGCACCTGAACCTGCCAGACCACTCCTCCCTCATACCTCATGCTGTGAACTTCAATGTAATCCTCAGTAAAACTCAGAAAGACTTCATCTGGCCTTGGCCTTGGCCTTGGCACACTAGGCAACTCCAGCCCAGCGCTAGGTAAACTGAAGCACTATATAGCTTCTAGCTCTTAGAACCAGAGGCCACAGCACACAAAGCCAGTGACCTGGACCCTAGCTCCCAGCAGAAGAGGTGTGGGACAGAGCTCCCTGTGACCGAGAAACAGAGATTCACTTTAAAAGCCAGAGAAGGCAACTGCCATGAACAAGAAGCAAACCAGAAATGTAAAGACCATAGAATCTTATTATGGGGACAGGGAAGATCAAAATACAAATTCAGGAGAGGATAGCATTCACACTATGTCCACATCTGAAACCTCAAAAGGGAATATGAACTGGTCTGAAGACCAAAAAAGGCAGCATTCTTGGAAGAGCTCAAAAAAGAATTTAAAAGCCAAATTAAAGAGGTAGAAGAAAAACTGGCCAATGCTTTCAGATATAGAATTGACAAAATGAAAAAAAATCACTGAAGAGAACAACTTAACAAGTAAAATTGGCCAAATTCATAAGAAGGTACAAGACCTATCTGGAGAAAGTAACTTCTTAGAAGGAGAAATTGTCCAAACGGAGAAGGAGGTACAAAAGTTAACTGAAGAAAACAATTTGCTAAAAATTAGAATTGGACAAGTAGAAGCTAATGACTCTATGAGGCATCAAAAATCAATCAAACAAAATCTAAAGAATAAAAATATAGAAGATAAGATAAAATATCTCATTGGAAAAACAATTGACATGGAAAATAGATCCATGAGAGACAATCTTAGAATTATTGGTCTACCATAGAGTCATGATAAAAAAAGAAGCCTGCACAGTATCTAAGGAATCATCAAAGAAAACTCCACTGAGGTCCTAGAACCAGAGGACAAAATAGACATTGAAAGAATTCACTGATCACCTCCTGAAAGAGACTCCAAATTGAAGTTGCCAAGGAATATAGTTGCCAAATTTGAGAATTATCAGACCAAGGAGAAAATACTGCAAGCAACTAGAAAAAGAAAAACAATTAAAATACCAAGGAACTACAGTCAGGGACACACAGGATCTTGCAGCTTCTACATTAAAATATCAGAGGTATTGGAATATGATATTCCAGAAAGCAAAGGAGCTTGGACTACAACCAAGGACAAACTACCTAGAAAAACTGAGCATAATCTTTATTCACTCAAGGAGATGGACATTCAATAAAATAAGGGAATTCCAGAACTTTCTGATGAAAAGACCAGAGCTTAGTGGGAAATTGATCTTCAAATACAAGACTCAAGAAAGGCATAAAAATGTAAATGAGAAAAAAGAGAAAAAAAAACCCTTATTATTTAATAAGGGCAAGCTGCTTACATCCCTATGTGGGAGGATGATAATTATTAATCTTGAGAATTTTATATTTATTATTACATTTAAAGGGATAGATAGAGGGAATATGTATAAATTAACTCATGTGATTAAAAAAACTAATTAAGAGGTTCAAAGGGATTGTAAAGGGAGAAGAGGAAAGGAGGAGGCAGAAAAGGAAATTGCATCACATGACAAGGCAGAAAAACATATTATAGTAAAGGGAAAGAAGGGAGGGAGATGAGCATTGCTTGAGCTTTACTCTCATCAGATTTGGCTCGAGGAGGGAATAACATACTCAGTTAAAGATAGAAATCTAACTTATCCTACAGGCAGTAGGAGGGAAAAGGAGAAAGAAAAGGGAGGGGGGAGGGTTAGAAGGGAGAGAAATGGTAGTAAGGGAAAAAGGGAAGAAAAGGGAGGGGGCTAATAGAAGGGAAGATTGAGGGAGATGGTGGTCAAAAGTAAAACTTTTGGGGAGGGGAAGGGAGAAGAGAGAAATAAAACCATAAATGGATGGGAAATAGGGTGGAGAGAAAGACACAGATAGTAATCATAACAGTGAATGTGAATGAGATGGACTCTCACAAAACAGAGGGGGAAAACAGAATAGATGAAAAACCATAAGCATACACTATCTTGTCTACAAGAAAGACATATGAAACAGGGTGATACACATATGGTAAAGGTAAAAGGCTGGAATAAAATATATTAAGCTTCAGCTGAAGTGAAAAAAAAAGCAGGGGTAGCAATCCTAATCTCAGACAAAGCTAAAGCAAAAAATAGATCTAAATAAAAGAAATAAAGAAGGAAATTATATCCTGCTAAAAGGCACATATACAATGAAGTGATATCATTACTAAATATAGATGCACCAAGTGATATAGTGTCCAAATTCTTAGAGGAAAAGTTAAGGGAGTTACAGGAAGAAATAGACAGCAAAACTATATTAGTAGAGGAACTCAGCCTTCCCCTCTCTGAACTTGATAAATCTAACCTCAAAACAAATGAGAAAGAAGTTAAGGAGGTAAATAGAATTTTATAAAAGGTAGATATGATAAACCTCTGGAGAGCATTGAATGGGGATAGAAAGGAATATACCTTTTTTTCAGTGGTACATGGGCTTACACAAAAATTTGCCATGTACTAGGGCATAAAAACCTCACAATCCAGTGCAGAAAAGCACAGTGAATGCATACTTTTCAGATCATGATGCAATAAAGTTATTTGTAATAAAGGCCCACAAAAAGACAGATAAAAAGTTAATTGGAAACTAAACAATCTAATCTGAAAGAATGAGTCAGTCAGACATCAAATCATAGAAACAATCAATCACTTCATTTAAGAGAATGATAATAATGAGACAACATATCAAAATTTATGGTATGCAGGAAGAGCTGTTCTTTAGGAGAAGTTTTATATCTCTGAAAGCTTACATGAATAAAATAGACAAAGAAGAGATCAATGAATTTGGCATGGATTGAAAAAGCTAGAAAAAGAACATATTGAATATCCCCATTAAATACCAAATTATAAATACTGAAAAACAAAGGAGAGATTAATAAAATTCAAATTAAAAAAACTGTTGAAATAATAAATAAAACTAAGAATTGATTTTATGAAAAAACACAAAATTGATAAACCTTTGGTCAATTTGCTTCTAAAAAAGAAAGAAAACCAAATTACTAGTATAAAAATGAAAAAAAAAAGTGAATTCACACCCAATGTGTAGGAAATTTAAAAAAAAAAACAACTAGGAATTGTTTTCCCCAATCGTATGCCCATAAATTTGACAATCTTAGGGAAATAGATGAATATTTACAAAAAATATAAATTGCCCAAGTTAACAGAAGAGGAAATAAAATACTTAAATAACCCCCTCTCAGAAAAAGAAGTTTAATGAGTCATCAGTGGACTCCCTAGGAAAAAAATCCCCAGGGCCAGATGGATTTATAATTGAATTCTATCAACATTTAAAGAAAATTTAATTCCAATGCTATATAGACCATTTTGGAAAATAGGAAAAGAGAGTCCTACCAGATTCTTTTTATGATACAAATACGGTACTGATACCTAAACGGAGAAGCATCAAAACAGAAAAACTAAAATTACAGACTAATTTCCCTAATGCATATAGATGCAAAAATTTTAAATAAAATATTAGCAAAATTACAACAACATATCACAAGAATAATACCCTATGATCAGGTAGGATTCATTCCAGGAATTCAGGGCTGGTTCGATATTATAAAAACTATCAGCATGGTAGACTATATCAAGATCAAAACTAACAGAAACCATAAGATTATGTCAATAGATGCAGAAAAAAACGTTTTGAAAAATACAACACTCATTCCTATTAAAAACACCAGAAAACACTAGGAATAAATGGAATTTTCCTTAAAATGACAAGTAGTATTTACCTAAAGCCAATAGCAAGTATTATATGTAATGGTGATAAACTAGAAGTGTTAATAAGGTCTCAAGTGGAAAAAAATATTTAAGAAGCCCTGTTCTAGAGGAAGACACATGTTATAAAGCTAATTAGTAGGCTACATATGTTTGATATGTAATCTTAATTAGGTGTTCACTGTGGCAAGGAACTTTTTTTTTCATTCCTTACTATTTGGTTCTCTATCCCACTCCCCCATAACCTCTTCCAACTATTTTCTTTTTTAAAAGCTCTTAGCAGATGTGAGGACTTCATTTCTTTAGTAAGAATAGTGGAACCACTCCTTATGATCTTTCTCTTCTCCTCTACTCTTCATCTTAAAACTTTTTGTTAGCATCGCATTCTATTTTTCTTTTCCAATAATCTCTAATAATGAGGTGGCTGTTTCCCTTGCCAATGTCAACCACTCTATATATGTTCTTGCTTCCCCTCTTCTCCCATAGTTTCTAGTGTGTTGTGCCCCACCAATAACAATCATCAATCTTTCCCTATCTACCGATTCCTTTTTTACTGCCCTTAAACATGACTAACTCTCTTCTATCCTAAGACAAACAATCCCCCCCAAAAGAAACCCTTCCAAAACTTCACCAGACCCTGCAATCTGCTCAATTTATTATCATATAGCCAAAACCAAAAGAGTTGTCTACATACATGGCCTCTCCAATCCCTCACTCTTCATTCAGCATTTGACTCTCTGGATTTGACTCTCTCAGACTAACCAAATTTCATTTTGACAGTGTTACTGGACTTGTTAATCAGGAGAATTCAATATACACAGTAGGCTTAGATTTAAATAAGGCATCGGACAACATTTTACAAGATACCCTATTAGAAAGGTGTGTCCTGGAAGATGGAGCCAATATGGCACTGTGAAAGGAGGGAACTACTGGAACTCTCTCACAAATTCTGTCAGATATGTTTTAAAGAATGAATCTGAGTAGATTTGAGAGAATCAGAAGCCACTAGTAGACTGAGTGGGGCAAGGGCAATGGGTGAACGGAATGGGAACCAGACAACACCAACAGGGAAGAGCAGAGGAACCCATCTGGTGTACTGGTCTGGGAGAGGTCTGAGAGAGTACTGGTCTTGTGAAATGCTGCAGCAGGAGCAGTCCTAGGGCAGAAGTACTGGCTATGGCAGTGATCACCCCCCAGGATTCTCAGGACAGGAGGGTTTTGGAGCTACCAGAAACACCAGCACAGAGCCCTGAGACACTCCTTGGAAGACTACTCTCCAGGTTCACATAGAACAAAACTTGTGGGGCTCATTCAATCAACCAGTTATGAATCATTAAGGAAAACTGTGCTGAGATCCTAGAACTAGATGGTAAAATGGTCATCGAAAGAATCTACCAATCACCCCCTGAAAAAGATCCCAAATTGAAAACTCCAAGGAACATTGCAGTCAAATTCTAGAATTATCAGATCAAGAAGAAAATAATGCAAGAACCCCAAAAAAAAACAATTTAAATATCACAGAACTACAGTCAAGATCATGCAGGACCTTGCAGCTTCTACATTAAAAGACAGGAGTAATTGGAATATGATATTCTGAAAGGCAAAGGAGTTTGGACTACAACCAAAAATCAACTACTCAGCAAAACTGAAAATAATTTTATAGGCAATGAGATGGACATTCAATGAAATAAGGGAATTCCAGATCTTCCTGATGAAAAGGCCAGAGCTCAGTGGAAAATTTGATCTTCAAATACAAAACGCAAGAGAGATGTAAAAAGGTAAACAGGGAAAAAGCTGTTATTCAATAAGGGAAAATTGTTTACATCCTTATAAAGGATTACATTGATTCATATATATATATATATATATATATATATATATCAGTCCAGACAATGGTAGAGTAATTATGACAATTGAAAGGGATATATACATATATATATGTATATATATATATATACATATGTATATGTATGTATAGTCTGAGGGTGTCAGTATAAAGTGAATGATGTGATGATAAAAAAACATAACTAAGGGTGCAAAGGGATTGTTATAGGATAAGAGCTAAGGAGGAAAGAGAAAAAGGTAAATTGGTAAATTTTGCCTCATGAAGAAGAGCAAAAGCATAGAGGGAAAGAAGGGAGGGAGAAAAGCAGTGTTTGGGCTTACCTCTCATTGGATTTGGTTAAAGGAAGGAATAACATACTCTGATAAGTATAGAAATGAAATGAATCCTACAGGCAGTAGGAGGGAAAAGAGGAAAGAAAAGGTGTGTTGATAGAAGGGGGGAAGAAGTTTCAAGGGGAAAAGGGTGAGATAAGGGAGGAGTGTCATTAAGGAGGGAAAATTGGAAAGATGAGGGACAAAAGAAAAACTCTTTTGAGAAGTGGAAGGGAAAAATAAAGGCTTAAATGTGGGGAATAGAATGGAGAAAAATACACACATAGTAATCATAACTGGGAATGTGCATTGGATGAACTCTCCCATTAAACAGGGATAGATAGCAGAATGGATTAAAATCATAATTCTACAATATGTTGTTTAAAAGAAACACATGGAAAACAGGGGTATACAGTCAGGGTAAAGGTAAAAGGCTGCAGTAGAATATATTATGCTTCGGCTAACATAAAAAAAAAACATGGGTAGCAATCCTAATCTGAGACAAAGCAAAAGCAAAGACAGATCTAATTAAAAGAGATAATGAAGGACATTATGTCCTGTTAAAAGGCACCACTGACAATGAAGCAATATCATTACTTAACATATATGTACCAAGTGCTATAGCATAAAGATTCTTAGAGAAGTTAAGGGAGTTACAGGAAGAAATAGATTGAATTGAACATATATGTAGTAAAGGACCATGGAAAGTTACACTAACATTAATTGGAAATGAAATAATCCGATCCTAAAAAATGAGCAGGTCGAATAACAAATCAGAGAAAGAATTAATAACTTCATTCAAGAGAATGACAATAATGAGATAACATGCAAAACTTACGGGATGCAGCAAAAGCAGTTCTTAGGGGAAATTTTATATCTCTAAATGCTTACATGAGTGCAGCAACTTATCATTTAATAATTCCCTGTGAGCAGGTAGGATTTATTCCAGGAAAGCAAAGCTGGGTCAATATTAGGAAAATAACCAGCTTAATTGATCATATCAATAGCAAAACTAGCAGAAACCATTTGATTATCTCAATAGATGCAGAAAAAAAGCTTTTCATAAAATACATCCATTCCTATTGAAAACACTAGAATGCATAGGAATAAATGGAGTCTTCCTTAAAAGTATAAGTAGCAACTACTTAAAACCATCAGCAAGAATTGCGTGCAATGGGGGTAAGCTAGATCCATTCCAAATAAGATAAGAGGTGAAACAAGTATGTCCATTATCACCCCTAATATTCAGTTTGGTACTAGAGATTTTAGCTTTAGCAATAAGAGAAAAAAAAGAAATTGAAGGAATTAGATTAGACAAAGAAGACAAGTTATTGCTCTTTGAAGATGATATGATGATTTCCTTAGAGAATCCTAGAGAATCAAGTAAAAAACTACTTGAAATAATAATAAAAAAAATAAACTTTAGCAAAGTTACAGGATATAAAATAAACCCAAGTAAATCCTCGGCATTCCTATATATTGCTAACAAAGCCCAATAGCAAGAGATAGAAAGAGAAATTACATTTAAAGTTACTGTAGACAATATAAAATATTTGGGAGTCTATTTGCCAAGACAAACCTAGGACCTGTATGAACATCATTATGAAACACTTATCACACAAATAAGGTAAGGTCTAAATAAATGGGAACTCATCAGTTGCTTGTGGTTAGGCTGAGCTAATATAATAAAAATGACAATTTTACTTAAATTAAATTACTTATTCAGTACCATACCAACTGAACTACCAAAAATTATATTTCGGATTATTTATTTAATATTTTTAGTTTTCAGCATTGATCTCCACAAGATTTTGAAATGCAAATGTTTCCCCATTTCTACCCCCTCCCCACTCCAAGATAGCATATATTCTGATTGCCCCATTCCCTAGACAGCCTTTCCTTCTGTCACCCTACTCCCCCCCATGCCATCTTCCCCTATTTCTTGTAGGGCAAAATAGATGTCTATGCCCCATTGCCTGTATATCTTATTTCCTAATTGCATGCAAAAACTACTTTTTTTTGAACATCTGTTTTTAAAACTTTGAGTTGCAAATTGTCTCCCCACCCACCCTCTCTAAGAAGGCAAGCAATTCAACATAGGTCACATGTGTATCATTATGTAAAACCCTTCCACAATACTCACATTGTGAAAGACTAACTATATTTCCCTCCTTCCTATCCAGTCCCCTTTTATTCAACTTTCTCCCTTGACCCTGTCCCTTTTCAAAGTGTTTGCTTTTGATTACCTCTTCCTCCTATCTGCCCTCCCTTCTATCACCCCACCTTTTTATCCCCTTCCTCCTTCTTTCCTGTGGGGTAAGATACCCAATTGAGTGTGTATGTTATTCTCTCCTCAAGTCAAATCCAATGCGAGCAAGATTCACACATTCCCCCTTACCTGCCCCCTCTTCCTTTCCAACGAACTGCTTTTTCTTGCTACTTTTATTGAGATAATTTACCCCATTCTATTTCTTCCTTTCTCCTTCTCTCCTTATATTCCTCTCTCATCTCTTAGATTTTATTTTTAAATATCATCCATTCATATTCAACTCACCCTATGCCCTCTGTATATATAATATATATTATATCATATATATAATATAATATATATGTATATATATTCCCTTCAGCTACCCTAATACTGAGGTATCATGAATTACACACATCACCTTTTCATGTAGGAATGTAAACAAAACAGTTCAACTTTAGTAAGTCCCTTATGATTTCTCTTTCTTGTCTACCTTTTCATGCTTCCCTTTATTCTTGTGTTTGAAAGTCAAATTTTCTATTCAGCTCTGGTCTTTTCACTGACAAAGCTTGAAAGTCCTCCATTTTATTGAAAATCCATATTTTGCCTTGGAGCATGATACTCAGTTTTGCTGGGTAGGTGATTCTTGATTTTAATCCTAGCTCCATCAACCTCCGGAATATAATATTCCAAGCCATTCAATCCCTTAAGGTAGAATCTGCTAGATCTTCTGTTATCCTGATTGTGTTTCCAAAATTCTTTCTTTATGGCTGCTTACAGTATTTTCTCCTTGACCTGGGAGCTCTGGAATTTGGTGACAATATTCCCAGGAGTTTTCTTTTTGGCATCTTTTTCAGGATGTGTTTGGAGGATACTTTCAATTTCTATTTTACCCTCTGTCTCTAGAATATCAAGGCAGTTCTTCTTGATAATTTCTTGAAAGATGATATCTAGGCTCTTTTTTGATCATGGCTTTCAAGTAGTCCAATAATTTCTAAATTATCTCTCCTGGATCTATTCTCCAGGTCAGTGGTTTTTCCAATGAGATATTTCACATTGTGTTGCATTTATTCATTCCTTTGGTTCTGTTTTATAATATCTTGATTTCTAATAAAATCTCTAGCTTCCACTGGCTCCAATCTAATTTTTAAGGTAGTATTTTCCTCAGTTGTCTTTTGGACCTCCTTTTCCATTTGGCTAATTCTGCCTTTCAAGGCATTCTTCTCCTCATTGGGTACTTGGCGCTCTTTTGCGATTTAAGTTAGTCTATTTTCTAATGTATTATTTTCTTCAGTATTTTTTTGGTTTTCCTTTAGCAAGTCATTGGCTTGTTTTTCATGGTTTTCTTGCATCACTCTCATTTATTGTCCCAATTTTTCCTCTACTTCTCTTACTTGCTTTTCCCAATCCTTTTTGATATCTTCCATGGCCTGAGACTGATTCACATTTTTTCTTAGAGGCTTTTGATGTAGGCTCTTTGACTTTGTGGACTTCTTCTGGCTGTATATTTTGGTCCTCTTTGTCACCAGAAAAAAAGATTCCAAAGTCTGAGTCTCAATCTGAGAGCATTTTTTGCTGCCTGTTCAAGTTCCCAGCCAACTACTTGACCCTTGAGCTTTTTGTCAGGGTACAACTGCTTGTGGAGGTAGAGAGTACTTTGTCCCAAGCTTGAGGGGCTGTGCTGCTATTTTCAGAAGTACTTCTACACAGCAAGCTTTACCACACCAGTGCTCCTTCTCCCTCAAGAACCGCCAAATGGGATTGTGGCCCAGATCCAGGCAGGGCAAAGCAGGCTTCACATTCCCTTTCTAATCCTCTGTATAATTCCTTCCACCAGGTGGGCCTGGGGCTCAAGGCAACTGTAGCTGTAGCTGAGGAAGCAGCATCAGAGTTACATCACCTCTGCCCCCCCTGGGGCATTGGCCAAACACAAACTCCTTTCACTCTGTCCCAGAAGCTTCTCCCACTTACTTTCTCTGTTGTCTTTGGCATTTGTGAGTTGAGAAGTCTGGTAACTGCCACAGCTCACTGATTCAGGGTTCTATGCCTCTTCTGCCCAGCTCCCGTTCTTGTTTGTCCTGGCATGGCCCATGCTCATCTCTGCTCCAGATAGACCCTTCCCAGTGACCATCCAGGCTGTCCTGGGCAGGAGCCCTGCTTCCCTCTGCTATTTTGTTGGTTCCTGCAGATATAGAATTTTTTCAGAGCCATTTTTATAGGTGTTTGGAGGGACCTGGCGGGGGAACTTAAACAAATCCCTGCTTTCCAGCCACCATCATAGATCTGCCCCCACAAAAAATTATTTTACAAAGCTGGATAAAATAATAGCAAAATTCATCCAGAAGAACAAAATGTCCAGAATATCAAGGGAATTAATGAAAAGAAATGCTGGGGAAGGTAGCCTAGCCATACCGGATATTAAACTATGTTATAAAGCAGCACTCATCAAAACTACTTGGTACTAGCCAAAAAAACAGACTGCTAGATCAATAAAATAGGATAGGTACACAAGATGCAGTAGTCAATGACTATAGCAATCTACTCTTTGATTAACCCAGAAAATCCAGCTTCTGGGCTAAGAATTCACTATTTCACAGAAACTGCTAGGAAAATTGGAAAGTGGCATAGCAGAAACTGGGCATACACCAATATGTTACTGTGTATACCGAAATAAAGTGAAAATTGGTTCATGATTTAGGAATAATGGCTCATAATATAAGCAACTTGGGAGAGCAAGGAATAGTTTACCTGTCAGTTTTATGGGAAAGAGAAGAATTCATGACCCAACAAGAGATAGAGAGCATTACAAAATGCAAAGTGGATAATTTTGATTGTGTTAAATTGAAAAGTTTTTGCATAAACAAAGCCAATGCAACAAAGATTGGGAGGAAAGCAGAAAATTTGGAGGAAATCTTTGCAACCAGTGTCTTTGATAGAGTCCTCATATCTAAAATATGCAGGAAATGGGTCCAAATTCATAGGAATGCAAGTCGTTCCCCAATTGATATGAACAGGAAGTCAAAGGATATAAATAGGCAGTTTTCAGAGGAAGCAATTAAAGATATCTATAGGCATATGAAAAAATACTTTAAATCACTATTGATTAGAGAAATGGAAATTAAAACAACTCTTAGGTGCCACATCTCTGCTGTCAGATTGGCTAACATGACAAAACAAGAAAATGATAAATGCTGAAGAGGATGTGGGAGAATGGGAACACTACTGTGTTGTTGGTGGAGTTGTGAACAGATCTTGCCATTCTGCAGAGCAATTTGCAACTATGCCCAAAGGGCTATGAAATGTACATATCCTTTGACCCAGCAATACCACTTCTAAGGCTGTATCCTAAAGAGATCACTCAAGTTGGAAAGGGACTTATATGTACAAAAGTATTTATAGCAGGCAGCTTTTTTTGTGATGGCAAAGAATTGGAAGTTAAAGGGATGGCCATCAATTGGGGAATGGCTAAACATGTTACGGTCTATGAATGTAATGGAATACTATTGTGCTATAAGAAATGGGGAATATAGAGACTTCATAATAACCTGGAAAGGCCTACATGATCTGATGCTGAGTGAGGGGAGCAGAATGAGCAGAACATTGTATACATCCACAGTCATATTGCTTCTGTGAGGACTAACTTTGATAGATTTGCTTCTTCTCTACAATACAAGGTTCAAAGATAGCTCCAAAGGACTCATGATAGAAACAGCAATCTAACCCAGATAAATAACTATGGAGTCTGAATACAGATTGAGGCAAACTATTTGCTCTCTTTCTTCCCTCCTCTTTTTTGATTTTGTTTCTTTTTTCTCACAATTCATTCCATTGGTTATAATTCTTCTTTGCAACTTGACTATTATGTAAATAAGTTTAATGCAAATGTATATGTAGAACATATATCAGATCCCATACCATCTTGGCGGGGATGGGGGAAGGGGGAGGGTAAGGAGGGGAATAAAATTTGGAACTCAAAAACTTGTGGAACTCAGTGTTGCAAACTAAAGTAAAAATCTAATAAAAAAAACTTGCAAAAAAAGAGAACAGATGTAAAATGTATGCATACTTCAAATGGTTGTTTGAAGGAACAAGAGAATTTAGAATTGGTCCTAGAAAATTTACAGACACACATAGGCTATGTGTAACCTCCTAATTGAGTCTGTAAAGAAGAAAAAAAAGTATCTTATTATTATCACTATCTCCATGCTATTGTTTAATACTCAAATTATGCAATAAAACCTAATATCACCTCAAATAAAGAAAGATGTGTCCTGAATAATATTAGTGCATCTAGATTCATAGCTGGTTGATTGAATGAGTCCCAAAGGTTTTGTTCCATGTGAACCTGGAGATTAGTCTTCCAAGGAGTGTCTCAGGGTTTTGCCCTTGGCCTAGTTCTGTTGAACAGCTGTATTAATTACTTGGATGAAAGCATAGATAGCTTGGTAATCAGGTTTATGGATACCAAAAAGCTGAGAGTGTAGATAATTTATTGGATGACAGAACTGAGAGCTAAAATGATTTTGGCAGGCAAGAATGGTTTAAATATAAGAAGCCGATTTTTAATTAGCACAAATGTATACTAAGTTCCACAAATCAGATTCATACTTATAAGACAGGACATAATGGCTAGATATGAGTTTATGTAACTAAATCACTTGAACACTTTCTGGGATTGAAATTTTATTATACATTAGCAAAATGCCAAGAAAAGTACTGTGACCTTAGGCCACATGAACATTAGAATAGAGCCTATAATTAATTAGATGATAGTGCTGTCCTAGACAGACTGCATTTGGAGTATTGTCTCAAGGGTGGGGAACCTGTGGCCTCAAGGCCACATGTGGCCCTCTAGGTACTCATGTGTGGCCCTTGATACAGTCAAAAAGCTGTACTTGAGGACCTAGAGAGCCACATGCAGCCTCAAGACTGCAGGTTCCCCAACTCTGTGCAGTGGATAAGGAGCTGGGTCAGGAGTCAGGAAGACTTGTTTTCCTGAACTTAAATCTTGCCTCCGATAATTATTAGTTGTGTGACCCTGAGCAAATCACTTAACCCTGTTTGCCTCAGTTTCCTCATCTGTAAAATTAGCTGGAGAAGGAAACGGAAACCACTTTATTCTTTCCCAAGAAAACCTCAAAGAGAGACATGAAGAGTGAGAAGTGACTGAAAAATGACTGAATTACAATATAGCATCATAGCACCACAGCTGGAATGGATTTGATTTGATTTGATTTTTATTAAATAAATTTTTAGTTTTAATTTACGACACTCAGTTCCACAAGTTTTTGATTTCCAAATTTTCTCCCCTTCCCTCCTCCCTTGTCCCCACCAAGACAGAATGGAATCTGATGTATGTTCTGCATATACTTTCACATTAAACTTATTTACACAGTAGTCAAGTTGTAAAGAAGAGTTATAACCAATGGAATGAATCATGAGAAAGAAGAAACCAAAGCAAAAAAGAATAGAAAAAAAAAAGAGGGAGAGTAAATAGTTTGCCTCAATCTGCATCCAGACTCCATAGCTCTTTATCTGGATGCAAATAGCTCTTTCCATCATGGGTCCTTTGCAGTTGTCTTTGAACCTTCTATTTCTGAGAAGAGCCAAGTCTATAAAAGTTACTCATCACAGAAGCAATATATCTGTGGTTGTGTACAATGTTCTCCTGGTTCTGCTCCCCTCACTCACATCAGATCATGTAGGCCTTTCCAGGTTTTTATGAAGTCTGATATTGCCCATTTCTTTTTTTAAATTTTTTTTTATTTTTAATTTACAACACTCAGTTCTACATAATTTTGAGTTCCAGATTTTCTTCCCTCTCTCTCCCAATCTCTCCTGAAGACAGCATGGAATCTGGCACATCTTCTACGTATAACTTCACATTGAACTTATTTACACACTAGTCAAGTTGTGAAGAATTATGACCAGTGGAATGAATCATGAGAAAGAAGAAACAGAACCCCCGAAAACCCCCAAAAACAAAAACAAAAGAGAGAAAAAGAGGGAAAAAAGGCAAGCATAAAGTGTGTCTCAATTTGCATTCATACTTCATAGTTATTTCTCTGGATGTAGATAGCATTCTCCATCATAAGTCCTTTGGAGTTGTCTTTGCATCTTGTGTTGCTGAGAAGAGTAAAGTCTAAAAGGGTTAGTCCTCACAGAATCCATATATCTGTGGTTGTGTATAATGTTCTCCTTGTTCTGCTTCGCTCACTCAGCATTGTATCATGTAGGTTTTTCCAGGTTGTTATGAAGTCCATATCATCCCCATTTCTTATAGCACAATACCATTCCATTACCTCCATATGCCACAACTTGTTCAGCCATTCCCCAATTGATGGGCATCCCTTTGATTTCCAATTCTTAGCTATTACAAAAAGAGCAGCAATAAATATTTTTGTACATATGGGTCCTTTTCCCACTTGTGTGATCCCTTTAGGATACAACCCTAGAAATGGTATTGCTGGCTCAAAGGATATGAATATTTTCATAGTCCTTTGGGCATAGTTTCAAATTGCTCTCTAGAATGGCTACATCAGTTCACAACTCCACCAGCAATGTAACAATGTGCCAGTTTTCCCACATCCTCTCCAGCATTTATCGTTTTCTTGTTTTGTCATTTTAGCC
>CM053622.1:401655059-401665909 GCA_028646595.1 Phalanger gymnotis
TTTTGTGTGCTGGTCACACACTGTGGAATTCTTCTATAAGTCAATGTACTCCTAAGATCACTACTCTGTCACTAACTAGTTCTGAGCTGGGATTACTTAAAGGAAATATTTCATCATTACGGGGGAAATAAAGGTTTTCATATTATTTGTTTCTTTTAACCATTATTATAAGGAAAAGTTTTCCTTTTAAATTCATGTTACATATATGCTCTTATCTTACTGTGTGCATATAGGTTTGCATGGCATATGGCATTATTTATTAGTATGGTGCAATGTTTATGCATATTTCAACAATTAAAATTATTTCCAATTTGTATTTTTGTTCCTGAGTTCTCACTATTAAAATGTATATGAAAAGTGGTCCAGAGTTTAGTGGACAGAAGTCATTTGGAGGAGAATTGTGAAGCTAAGAAGGGGTAGGGCACAGCATGAAAAGAAATTTTCCAAAACACCTTGAATTTGGGGATGTAATCACAACAGAGTCTGCGATGTAAATCATAAGAGATTTATTTCATTTAATGGACAAAGAGAAAGCTATATATAAATGCCTGGAAGATAATCAAGCCATAAGGAGATCTAAATTTAGAAAGAAACATACTAAAATCAATTGGGTCTCCCTTGTTGTTGCCAAAAGTTAAAATTATTAGATGATGCTAATTTAATAGATGTAATAGGTTTAGACATTGGTAATACTTTTAATGTAGAATAACTTAGTGGGGCAATGGATAGAGAAAAGCACCTGGAGTCAGGAAGATGAGCTCAAACTCTCTCTCAGAAACTTATTACCTGTGTGTTCATGGGTAAGTCACTTAAGCTCTTTCTGTCAGTTTCCTCACGTGTAAAATGGCATAACAGCTATTACTTCCCAGGGTTATGGCAAGGACAAAATAAATTAAAATATGTATATTTGAAATATACATATGTTAAATCTGCATATGTTAAAAGCAATGTAAAATGTGATTATTATTATTGTTATGATTATTAATTATTATTACCACTAGAGGATATCTTGCAGAAGAGAAATTCAAATTGATTTGGAAACTGACGCTATTATCTGAAATAGACTGAAAGATTGAAGATATTATAAATTCGAAATGGGAACTAATCCAAGTTTTGGGGAAATATCTGGTATAGGAGCGTTGAAAAACAACTTTGGGCTTGGTTTTCATTAACTTTTTCTTCTCCTTAACCTTTAAGATATCTACATGTGTTACGTTTTCTACTATTATTAGGAATAACAGAAATAAGAGACAATAATATGCATATCCACCAAAAGAGCAGGACTTAGAGTCAACACACCTGGCTTTGAGTCCTGGCCACTCATTATCTATGTGACCTTGGACAAATCTTTTGAATTTCTCTGGTATGTAAATTACTTCAACTTTAAAATGGAATAAAAATTTTCATATTACTTACCATGCAGGGCCATTTTGGAGCTCATAGGAGCTAATGTGTAGGGGAATGTTTTATGTTTTTAGTATTATTATTACTGAAGTAGCTTACCTCAGAAACATGGCATCCATCAAGAAAGGTGACAGTCACCTTTTGGTTGAATGTGAGGAGGCCATTTTATTTATTTAGAACTATTATTTCTTATATGCTTTGAAATATTCTGAAGGGAAGAGGAGCCTTATGCCCCTCCAGAAATGAGTTACAATATCTTCTGGAAGTCTGATGAAGAAACACAATCATTAGTGATGAGACATTCATTGAAAGAGAGGAATGAGTGAGTAATATAAAAAAAAAAACATAATTGGCGGGGAAGTCTTTTCATGATTAGAATGTGTCAATCTTACGCTTTAAATTTGCTTTATGTTGTCATATATAGTTGTCCTTTCTTTTACCCAAGCTTCATGAGTAAAAGAAGTTTTGAGCAATTGGGAATATACATATATATGTGCGAGTGTGTGTGTTTGTGTGTGTGTGTGTGTGTGTGTGTCTGTATGTGGGTATATTATACATAGATGTCAGAGAAGGAGAAAGAAGAAGGTAAGAGTGATAAGGAAATGACCCGAGAGCTGATCAGGGTTTCTCAGTGGGTACTTAGTACTTTATTTTTTTTTCTTTCAAATTACAAGTGGCTGGATCTGTGTCCAAATTTTTATACATAGAAATTTTGTGCTTAATTAATATTTGTGGCCTAGTGGAGAAACCTGGTCATGCACTGTGGGTGCTTAATAAATATTTATGCATCACTTGATTGATTGATGCTAGACTTCATTCAGAACTATTGATCAACAGCAAAATCTCTCTCTCTTTCACACACACACACACACACACACACACACACACACATACACACACAAAACAAAGAAACAAAAAAAAACTAGAAGCCATCACAGTCAATTATAGTAGTGCTATGGAAGAACAGGAATATATAAATGTATATAGTCCCAGTTTGTACAAATAATGAATTCCCTGAAGTGGCCCCATATTTGAAATTTGTACAATTTGAAGTTATGTTCATATTAAATATGGTCCTTCACTCTAACCCAATGGAAGTATGAATGTAAATTCAAATAATGCAACTACTTCAAAAGTTTCATTATACCCACTAATTGGCACCTGACTGTAGATTCTTGAACTTTGAACAAGACACCTAACATGGACTAACATGCCAAGGTTTCAAGATTACCCTAGATCATCTGTTAGTAAATCCCAGCATTACAATCATTCAGGGGACACAATCAGATGCCTATGGCACAGGGCAATGAGAAGACTACTTCCATCTGCCCAGATTGTTTCTCCAATTTAAACATATGCCACAAAGCATCTTGGTTGCATCTTTTTTCCAATGGCTGGCTAATGGAGGAATCTGTTGGAGATATGAATTACCTGAAAGTACTGGTATAGCTAAATGACCTTATGGTTTTGTTTTGTTTTTCCATGATACTAAAAGATGAGGAGAGACTGATGAAAGTGCTAGGCCATCCAGAAGAAGCAGGTCTCAATGGACTAGTTGACGAAATTCTATCAAGTATACCAGCTACACATTATCTAAATGAGTTAATAGTAGTGAAATAGAGAAGAGGGAAGTTTGAAATAGCCACATCCACAGAACTTTGTAATCTAAGGCATTTTTTAAAAAAATTCAGTTATCACAAATTTATTAGAACTATGCTTATGTTGCTAAGTCTCCTCAATCATGCAAATATGACTGAAGAGAAACCGAAGAAAAGCCAAAGAGGACAAATTCCACTGAAAACTATAGTCGTTAGGAGAGGATTCTGGGAAGATGGCAGAGTAGGTCAGAAAATTCCAAGCTGTCAAGATTTTCCCCCACAAAAGAGTTAAAATAGCACCTCAGGGCAAAAAAAAAAAAAGTGTGAGTAGAGAAAAAGAAAAATAGGGCCACAACCAAGGTTTTTGGACAGCTTGATAAGATCTGAAGAAAAACCCCAGGACTAGGTTTCATCCCTGCGAGGAGTAAACACCTCCAGGCTAAGTTCCCTTTTAACAACAAGCCAGTAAGCAGCTTAAACTAGTGCCAAGCCCTGGGGTTAGTTTGTCTGAGAGGCTGCCTGAGCCTCAGCCACTGGAACTTTTCACCCCAGGTTAGTAAGGGGAGTTGTGCATTTTAACCCAGGAAGACTGTGGGAACCTCTGCTGAGGGGGAAGGCCAGACTCAGGTGAGTTGCAAGGTGTGGTGGGGGTGAGAAGGAACCAGCATACGCCCTGTGAGTGCAAAAGCAGTGAGGTAGAAAGCTTCTGGCTGTGGGTACTTACAGAAGGTTGGAGGTTTGGCTTTGGTTCCAGGCTAGAGGAGAGAACTAAATATCTGGGGCAAGAGCCTCCAGTTCCCATACCCCAAGGGTACAGGTGATTCTAAAAATCAAGTTATTACTACCAAAAAAAAAATGCACAGGCAAAGGAGAAAGAATCCAACCATAGAAACCTATTATGGAATAGAGATGACTAGTGCTCTTCTTCAGAAGAGGATACTGAAGTAAAGAAACCCCCAAGTAGCAATGTCAAATTGTCACTTTCCCAAAAACAATTTATAGAAGATCTTAAAAAAGGACTTAAAAAATCAAAAGACAGAAATGGAGGAAAAACTAAAAATAAATAAATAAACAAACAAACAAATAAATGAATAAATGAATGAATGGATGGATGGATGAATGAATGAATGAATAAATAAATAGATGAATGAATAAATGAATGAATAAATGAATGAATAAATGAATGAATGAATAAATAGATAAATAAATAAATAAATAAATAAATAAATAAATAAATAAATAAATAAATAAATAAATAAATAAATAAATAAATAAATAAATAAATAAATAAATAAATAAATAAATAGATGAAGATAATCCAAGATAAACAAGAAGGTTATGAAGAGAAAATCAACCAACTAGAAAAGGAGATCCAGAATCTCAAGGAGGAAAATGACACCTTGAAAATTATAATTGGGAAAAGTGAAGCCAATGAAATTATAAGAGATCAAGAAATAATAAAACAAAACAAGAATAATGAAAAAATAGAAGACAAAGTGAAACATCTTAAGAAAAATAACAGATTTGGAGAATAGATCGAAAAGAGAAAATATAAAAATAATAAGAGTAACCGAAAGTCATGATCAAAAAAAGAATCTTGATACAGTAATACAAGAAATAATTAAAGAAAATTGTCATGAAGTATTAGAACAAGGCAGGGAAGTAGGAATAGAAAAAAATCCATCACACACTATTTAAAATAGATGCTATGAAGAAAACTCACAGGAATATCATAGTCAAACTCCAGAAACCTCAGCTCAAGGACAAAATGTCAAAACATCAAAATTAAAACAATTTAAATATGATGGTGACACAATTAGAATTACACAAGACCTAGCAGCAGAGACATTAAAGGACTGCAGGTCTTGGAACACAATATATTGAAGAGCAAAATACCTGGGTCTGTGGCCAAAAATATCATACCCTTCAAATTTCAATATTATCTTGAATAAAAAAAATGGACTTTTGACAAACCCTCAGAATTTCAAAACTTTGTTAAAAAAAATCCCCAACTTAATAGAATATTCGATATACAAGAACTAAGAGAAACATAAGTTATGCACCAAAGACTGACTATAAGGGATTCATAAGAACAGACTGCTTACCTATTATATAACAAAATGTAAAATATATGTTTAACATTCTTATTAATAATTGTCCAGCTTATGAGAAAAAGGGGGATAAACCTCACTATGATATGAATTTAAAACGTAAAACCATCTAGAAACAACTGAAAACAGTAACTATTTTATACAAAAGAGGTGCAAGAAGAAGAAATTATACAGAGGATTTAGGTGGGGCAGGAGGGCTGGTAGTTCTTGTAATCTATTTTCATTGGGAATGGGATTAAGAGGGAACAATACATATATATTTAGAAGAGTATAAAAGTTTCTAAATTCAGAAAAAATAAAGGGGTATAGCAGGGGCTTAGTGAAGGGGGAGAAGACAAGTGAGGACAAGGGAGTGATTTTTAGAGGGGAGAATGAGGGAATAGGTAAAGGGTGTTTAGATCAATGGGAATGGGAGGATAGGGGAAGGATCTTTGGAGAGGGTAAGGCATACAATAGGAAAGCAGGGTGGTTGGTGGAGGAGGGGGGGTAGGCAAGTAATAGGAAGGCGATGTAGCAGGTAGAAGTAAAGTAGAGGAGACAGGAAGGATAGGAAACAAAAGATACGTGCAAACAAAAAACATCAGGAATAGATTATGTTAGGGAAGTGTATGTCTATATATGCATGTATATACATGTATAAGTGTATGTATATATCTGCATATGTGTATGTATATATCAAGAAGTATCTAAATTACATTGTAGCCTTCTGGGGGGCTTGGGGGGGAGGGGAAAAGAACGAAGTTAAAAAGTGCACAGCAGAGAACAAAATAAAATACAAGGAAGCAAAGAAAAGATGGACAATTCTCAACACAAAGCATATTGTTTATCATACAGGCTTTCTTGAAATGAAAATTTATTGTTACATATTTTGAATCCTCTCCTATGTTCTGCTATGCTCATGATGTGATTTTTTTTTCTTTCTTAGTTTATATTTAAGTTTCAATATTAAAGTTTATGATATGTTTTTGTTCCTTTTCTCTATTTTGTATTTGTGTTCTGGTAAAATTAAAAAAAAAAAAAGAAATTCACTTAAAAAAAAGCAATTAAAAAACTATAGCCATTTTGGATCCAGATGGTTTTGCAGTACTTTTATTTCCTAAGAGAAAGGACCACCAGAAATCAATAGCATTTGCCAGCAAAGAGTTAGTGATAGTGAGATTGGTAACCTTTTATATGTGATTTTTTGCTTTGAAGGGAATTGTCATCGAGAATGATAACTAGTAATAACAATAGCTAACATTGATTGGAGACAGCACATGTTGCAGTTCACCTGGAAGCTCTGAGTTCAAATTCCAGATCAGACACATCCAAGCTGTGTGATGCTGGGGAAGTTATTTTCAATGTGTTAGGCAATTTTCTAAGATGACGAATTAAATAGAAATTGATTACTTACATTGGCTCAAGCATTTTCCTCACTTGATGTTCCTTATGAAATCACAAGTTCAGTCTGCAATATTAGTATATAATATTGTAATCTCATTTCATGTGGCACTTTAAAGTTTACAAAGCACTTTATATATATATGTATATATTTACATGTATATATATACATATATATATATGTATATGTATGTATATATATAATTTGATCCTTAAAAGAACCTTGTGAGGTGGGTGTGTATTTTCTCCATAGCTATTGATGAGGAAATTGAGGCTGAGAAAACTTGAGTAACTTATATAGCTTCACATAACTCAAAAGTGTCTGAGGCAGTATTTAAACTCAGATCTTTCTGGGTCCAAGTACAATATTATATCCATGTACCCCTATCCTAGTTTTCATAGAAAATGCACAAGAGGCTAAATCGTGTGCCAACCTATATTGTATTAGCTATTCAGGTTGGGGAAAGAATGACTTCTTAGTGCCAACAACCTCAAAGAATTATCTAGTTGAAGAAAGCCTTTTTCAAAGAAAAATATATATTATTTTAGTTTTCAACATTGACTTTCGTAAGATTTTGAATTACAAATTTTCTCCCCTTCTTTCTCCTCCCCCCTTCCCAAAGATGGCATACAATCTGATACAGGCTCTACAAATACATTTGTATTAAATATCTTTTCATATTAGTCATGATATAAAGAAGAATTAAAAGTAATGGGAACAACCATGAGAAAGAAGAAACAAAAGAAAACAACAAAAGAAAAGGAGAGCAAATAGTATGCTTCCATACGCATTCAGACTCCAAACTTCTTTCCCTGAATGTGGATAGCATTTTCCATTATGAGTCCTTCGGAATTGTCTTAGATCTTTACATTGCTGAGAAGAGCTAAGTCTATCAAAGTCAGTCACTGCACAATGTGGTTGTTACTGTGTACAATGTTCTCCTGGTTCTGCTCATTTCACTTAGCATCAGTTCACATAAGTCTTTCCAGGTTTTTCTGAAATCTGCCTGCTCATTTCTGATAGCATAATAGTATTGCATCACATTCATATACCACAATTTGTTCAACCATTCCCCCAATTGATACATGTCCCCTCAATTTACCATTCTTTGCCACCACAAAAAGATCTGCTATAAATATTTTTGTACACGTGTGTCCTTTTCCTATTTTACGATCTCTTTGGAATACGAATTTAGATGTGGTATTGCTGGGTCAAAGGATATGTACATTTTTATAGCCCTTTGGGCATAATTCCAAATTGCTCTCTAAAATGGTTGGATCAGTTTACAACTCCACAAACAATGACTTAGTGTTCCAATTTTCACACATCTTCTCCAGCATCTATCATTTTCCTGTTTTGTCATGCTAGCCAATCTGACAGGTGTCATATGATACCTCAGAGTTGTTTTGATATGCATTTCTCTAATCAATAAGGTTTTAGAGCATTTTTTTAATATGACTACAGATAGATTTAATTTCTTCCTCTGAAAACTGCCTCTTCATATCTTTTGACCATTTATCAATTGGGGAATGACTTGTATTCTTATAAATTTGACTTGTTTCTCCATATATTTTAGAAATGAGACCTTTATCAGAGACACTGGTTTTAAAAATTCCCAGCTTTCTGTTTCTCTCCTAATCTTGGTTGCATTGGCTTTGTTTGTGCAAAAACTTTTCAATTTAATGTAATCAATATTATCCATTTTGCATTTCATAATGTTCTCTATCTCTTGTTTGATCAGAAATTCATCCATTCTCCATAAATCTGACAGGTAAACTATTCCTTGCTCTCCCAGTTTGCTTATAGTATCACTCTTTGTATCTAAATCGTGTACCAATTTTGACTTTATTTTGGTATTTGAGCAATTCAATAGGCTGACTTATGTGCCGGGTACTGTGCTGGTGGGCAAAAATATAAAAACCAAATACTCTTTTGCCCTCAAGGAGCTTATATTCAACTGGTAGGATAAAGTATGCATACAGATAGGACAGAGGTGTCCTTTCCTAGATCCTCCTTCAGATTATGCCCTCTAATTGTAGGTATGTGTTGGTAAGCAAAATGGGCTCCTTAGCACTTAGCTCAACAAGTGCCTTTGAAGAGTTTGGCTTTTGTTTTTTTTGAGTAATTCAGTGTATTTCATTGAATCTTACTAAGTGCTAGGCCCCAGGCCCAAAGCCCTATTAGGTGTAAAACCTATGTGGGTGTGGATTGGCAACTAAGGTGGGGCCCAAGGTGGGGCTAACTCCAGGAAGGGCCTAGTTTACATGTCTCAGACAGCAGAGGCTCTTAGACCATGTGGGTTTAAGTCCACCTCTTTGTGATGATTTTAAGTCACATGGGTGAGGCGTATGTGTGACTCACCCCTGACGTTGACAAAGATATAAAAACCAGGGGTTGGCCTCTTCTTCCTTGGAGCTCTTAGCCACAGCATTGGTGGCGTGTGACTCTGGGCCAGCCCTTGTTCTGAGCTCCCATGCTGAACCTAGATGTTGGTAACTATGAATTGTATTGGGACTGTCTGTTGATGTTTGTAATTTGTTTGTATTTTGCTCTGAAGTTCAGTGTACTGGCTTTTTCCCCTGAACTAAGTGAATGATATTTGTGTGCTGAATTAAAGTAAGGAACCTGTGTTTTTTGGGTGCTGGCAGCTTTCTGGGTGCTGGCTGTGGATGGATCTTACACCCCCACAGAAGCTGCTAGCCAGATTGTTAAAACAAGGTATCCCTAAGAGTTCAGTCCTAGGCCCCCTTCTCTTCTCCCTCTATTATGTTAACTTGGTGATCATATCATCTCACATGGATTTAATTACTGTCTCTACACTGATGATTCCCAAATCAATCTATCTTGCCAAAATTTCTCTGCTGCCCTCTAGTCTAACATCTCCAAGTGTCTTTCAAACACCTAAACTGGCTGTCCAATAGACATCTTAAACTTAATATATCAATTATGAAACTCATCTTTACCCCTAAATTAACCCCTTCTCAAACCTTCACTATTACTGTATTACCATTCCCCATTTCCTTAGCTTCATGACCTCAGAGTCATCCTGGATTCCTCACTATCTCTGTGTGCCTCTCACTCTCCAAGCTGTGAAGAAGTCTTGTAATCTCTTCAATGCACCACCTTCTCTCTTTGGACACTGCCACCATTCTAATGCAGGCCCTCATCAAACCATATCTTAATTACGTCAGTAGCCTACTGTTGGAGCTCCGGCCTCAACATATACTATTCATTCCAGTCACATGAGTTGTCTGGCTGTTCCATGGACAAGAAATACCATCTCTCTACTCTGGGCATTTTTCTGGCTATCCCCTGTGGCCAGAAAATGCTCTCTTCTCTGCTCTGACTATTGAAGTTCTTGGCTACCTTTAAATTGCAACTAAAATCTCACCTTATACAAGAAGCCTAAACTAACCCTCAATTTTCTATTTTTTAAGATTGTTTTATTTGATATTCTTTTCAGTTTTCAGCATTGATTTCCACAAGATTTTTAGTTACAAATTTTCTCCCCATTTCTACCTTCCCACCCACTCCAAGATGGCATGTATTCTGATTGTGCCATTCCCCAGTGAGCCTTCCCTTCTATCATGCCCCTTCCCTCCTCCATCCCTCTTCCCTTTACTTTCTTGTAGGACAAGATAGATTTCTATACACCATTGCCTAAATAACTTATTTTCCTGTTTTGTGCAAAAACAATTTTTTTTTTTTGGTGAGCATTTGCTTTTAAAACTTGGAGTTCAAAATTCTCTCCCCTCCTCCCTCCCTACCCACTTTCCCTAAGAAGGCAAACAATTCGACACAGGCCACAAATGTATCACTATGCAAAACACACCCATAAATAGTCATGTTGTGAAAGACTAACTATATTTCCCTCCCTCCTATCCTGTCCCCCTTTATTCGGTTTTCTCCCTTGACCACATCCCTTTTCAAAACTGTTTGCTTTCAATTGCTTCTTCCCCCTATCTGCCCTCTCTTCTATTGTCCCCCTTTTTATCCTCTTCCCCTTATTTCGTGGGGGGTAAGACACCCAATTGAGTGTGTATTGTATTTCCTCCTCAAGTCAAATACAATGACAGCAAGATTCACTCATTTTCCCTCACCTGCCCTCTTCCCTTCCAATGAACTGCTTTTCTTACCAATTTATGTGAGATAATTACCCCGTTCTATCTCTCCCTTTCTCCCTCTATCCCTTAATTTGATTCTACTTTTTTAGATATCATCCTTTCATATTCAACTCACTCTGTGCCATATGTACATATAATACACATATATGTGTATATATATGCATATATATATACATGTATATATGTATATATACATTCCCTTCAGCTACCTTAATACTGAAGTCTCATGAAT
>CM053622.1:401673225-401689564 GCA_028646595.1 Phalanger gymnotis
AGGCATTCTTCTCCTCCTTGGCTTTTTGGAGCTCTTTTGCCATTTGAGTTAGTCTATTTTTTAAGGTGTTGTTTTCTTCAGTATATTTTTCAGTATTTTTTGGGTCTCCTTTAGCAAGTCATTGGCTTGTTTTTCATGGTTTTCTTGCATCTTTTTCATTTCTCTTCCCAATTTTTCCTCTACTTCTCTAACTTGCCTTTCCAAATCCTTTTTGAGCTCTTCCGTGGCCTGAGACCAATTCATGTTTTTCTTGAAGGTTTTTGCTGTAGGCTCTATGACTTTGTTGACTTCTTCTGACTGTATGTTTTGGTCTTCTTTGTCACCAAAGAAGCATTCCAGAGTCTGAGACTGAATCTGGGTGTGTTTTCGCCACCTGGGCATATTCCCTGCTAACTTACTTGACCCTTGAGTTTTTCAGTGGGGTATGACTGCATGTAGATTAAAGAGTTCTACATTCCATGCTTGGGTGGATGTGCTGCCTCACCAGCACTCCTCCTTCCCCAAGAACCCCCTTCCTGGACTGGGCTTAGATATTCAGCAGGCTCTTCACTCCTGCTCTGATCAGGCACTTAATTCCTCCCACTAACTGGGCCTGGGGCTAGAAGCAACTGCAGCTGTAGTTCTGTAGCTGCCCTGCCTCCGCTGCCCCGGGAGAGGTAGCCGAACTGCAAACTCTGTCCTGCAACTTTTCCCACTAACCTTTTCTGTTGTCTTTGCTGTTTGTGGGTTGAGAGGTCTGGTAAATGTCGCATCTCACTAATTCAGGGCGCTAGGCACACTCCACCCAGCTCCTGGTCTCCTTGGTTCATGCCACCCACACTGGGCTCTGCTCTGCTCTGCTCAGCTCCGCTCCCCTCAGCTTCCAGCTCCGTGCGGGATAGACCTTACCCAGTGACAATCCAGGCTGTCCTGGGCTGGAGCCCTGCTTCCCTCTGCCACTTTGCGGGTTCTGCAGTTCTAGAATTGGTTCAGAGTCATTTTTATAGGTTTTTGGAGGGACTTGGTGGGGAGCTCACGCTAGTCCCTGCTTTCCAGCCACCATCTTGGCTCCGATGACCTTCCTGATTAAAAGGCCAGAGCTCAATGGAAAATTTGATCTTGAAATGCAAAACTAAAGAGATACATAAAAAGATAAATGGGGTGGAGGAGAACCCTTGTTAATCAATAAGAAAAAAATTGTTTACATACTTATGTGGGCTTATATTGATTTTTATATGTTATTTAAATGCCAATCCTGAGAATAGTATAGGTATTATGACAGTTGAAAGAGATACACATAGACTGAGGGTGTCACTATAAAATAACTGATATAATGATAAAAATGGCTAAGGAATGTAAAGGGATGGCTATGGGAGAAGTGGGAAGAAGGTAGTAGAAAACATAAATTACATCACATGAAGAGGCACAAAAATATTATCATAGATAGTAAGAAAGGAGGGAGAAGAGAAGTATTTGAGATTTGCTCTCATTGGATCTGGTTCAAGAAGGGAATAACATACTCTGATAAGTGCAGAAACCAAACTTGTGCTACAGGCAGTAGGAGGGGAAGGGGAAAGAAAAAGCAGGGGGTGGTCAGAAGGGAGGCAAAAAGTAGGAAGGGGGAAAAGTGTAAGAAAAAGGAGGGGAATCAACAGGGAGAGCAAACTGAGGAAGGCAGTGCTTAAGAGCGAAAGTTTTGAGGAGCAGAAGGGAGAAGGGGGAAATAAAAGCATAAACGGGGGGAAATAAGATGGAGAAAAAGACACGGATAGTAATCATAACCGTGAATGTGAATAGAATGAACTGTCCCATAAAATACAGATGGATAGCAAAATGGATTAAAAACCATAACCCTACATTATATTGTTTACAAGAAGATATTTGAAACAGTGGAATACACACAGGGTAAAGGTAGAAGGCTGGGGTAGAAGATATTGTGCTTCAGCTAAAGTTAAAAAAAAGACAGGGGTACCAATCCTAAACTAAGACAATGCAAACGCAAAGATAAATCTAATTAAAAGAGATAAGGAAGGACACTATATCCTGCTAAAAGCCACCATAGACAATGAAGCAATATCATTACTTAACATACATGCACCAAGTGCTATAGCATGCAGATTCTTAGAGGAGAAGTTCAGGGAGTTACAGGAAGAAATGGATAGCAAAACTGTACTAGTGGGTGACCTCAACCTCCCCCTCTCTGGACTTGATAAATCTAGCCTCAAAATAAACTAGAAAGAAGTTAAGGAAGTAAATAGAATTTTAGAAAAGGTAGATATGATAGACCTCTGGAGAAAACTGAATGGGAATAAAAACAAATATGGTTTTTCTCAGTGGTACAAGGCATATATCATGTACTAGGGCATAAAAACCAGTGCAGAAAGGCAGGAATAGTTAATGCATCCTTTTAAGGTCACGATTCAATAAAAATTATTTGTAATAAAGGGCCACAGAAAGATAAACTAAAAATTAATTTGAAACTAAATAATCTAATCCTAAAGAATGTGTGGGCCAAAAACCAAATCACAGAAACAATTAATAACTTCAGTCAAGAAATTGACAATAATGAGACAACATAGCAAAACTTATGGAATGCAGCAAAATAAGTTCTTAGGGGAAGTTTTATATCTCTGTATGCTTACATGAATAAAATGGAAAAAAAGGAGAGGAACGAATTGGGCATGGACCTGAAAAAGCTAGAAAAAGAACAAATTGAAAATCTCCAATTAAATACCAATTTAGAAATATGGAAAACCAAAGGAGACATTAATAAAATTGAAGCCATGAAAACTATTGAACTAATAAATAAAATTCAGTTGGTTTTATGAAAAAAAATAATTTGATTTTAAAAAAAAAGAAAGTGGAAAACCAAATTGTCAGTATCGAAAATGAAATGACAAGATGGCGGCGGAAAGCAGGAACCTGGCTAAGCTCTCCCCCAGGTCCCTCCAAACACCTGTAACAATGGCTCTGCACAAATTCTGGAGCTGCAGAACTCATGAAATAACAGAAGGAAGCAGGGTTCCAACCCAGCAAAGCCTGGATGGTTGCAGGGAAGGGTCTGTCTCACAGAGCTGGGATTGGAGTAGAGCACAGCACAGCCTGGGCAATGGCAGGACCAACCAGACCAGTAGCTGGGTGGAAAAGGCAGCAGGCTCTGAATTATTGATCTGTGGCATTTACCAGACTTCTCAATGCACAAACACCAAAGACAAAAGAGAAGGTTAGTGGGTAGAACTGCTAGAACAGTTTGAAAGGAGTGCATGGTCAACCCTAGCCCCAGGGGAATGGAAGTGGTGCAGCTCTGGGGCTGCTTCCAGCTTCAGTTACTTCTGGCCCCTGGCTCACCTGGTGGGAGGAATTAAGTGGTGGATCAGAGCAGGAGTGCATAGCCTGCTTGGATCTCAATCATGATCTGGGTTGGTGGTTCTTGGGGGAGGAGGAGCTCTGGTGTAGCAGAGCTTTCTGTGTAAATGCAGCTCTGAAAACAGCAGCGCAAGGCTCCTTAAGCTTCTGATGAAGTACTCTTTACTCTACAACAGTCATTCCTTTTCAAAAAGCTCAAGTTTCAAGTAGTTGGCTAGGAATCTGAACAGGCAGTGAAAAACGATGTAAACTCAGATTCAGACTCAGACTTTGGAATCTGTTTCTGATGTCGAAGAAGACCAAAACATACAACCAGAAGAAGTCAACAAAGTCAAAGAGCCCACAACTAAAGCCTCCAAGAAAAATATGAATTGGTCTCAGGCCATAGAAGAGCTCAAAAAGGATTTGGAAAAGCAAGTAAGAGAAGTAGAGGGAAAATTGGTAAGAGAAATGAGAGAGATGCAAGAAAATCATGAAAAAACAAGCCAATGACTTGCTAAAGGAGACCCAAAAAAATACTGAAGAAAATAACATCTTAAAGAACAGACTAACCAAAATGGCAAAAGAGATCCAAAAAGTGAATGAGGAGAAGAATACCTTGAAAGGAAGAATTAGTCAAATGGAAAAGGAGGTCCAAAAGACCACTGTAGAAAATACTACCTTAAAAATTAGATCAGAGTAAGTGGAAGCTAATGACTTTATGAGAAATCAGGATATTATAAAACAGAACCAAAGGAGTGAAAAAATGAAACACAATGTGAAATATCTCATTGGAAAAACCACTGACCTGGGAAATAGATCCAGGAGAGATAATTTAAAAATTATTGGACTACCTGGAAGCCATGATCAAAAAACAAAGATTAAAACCATGAATCACTTACCCAGCAAAACTCAGTATCATGCTCCAAGGCAAAATATGGATTTTCAATATAATAGAGCACTTTCAAGTTTTCTCAGTGAAAAAGACCAGAGTGGAATAGAAAATTTGACTTTCAAACACAAGAATCAAGAGAAGCATGTAAAGGTAAACAAGAAAGAGAAATCATAAGGGACTTACTAAAGTGGAACTGTTTTGCTTACATTCCTACATGGAAAGATGATGTACATAATTCATGAGGCCTTTCTCAGTATTATGGTAGTTGAAGAGAATATACATATACATAGACAGAGGGCACAGGATGAGTTGAATATGAAAGGATGATATTTTAAAAAATAGTATCAAGTTAAAGGATGATAGAGGAATATATTGAGAGAGGGAGAAACAGAGAGATTGCATGGGAGAAATTATCTCACATAAAAGTGGCAAGAAAAACAGTTCATTAGAAAGGAAGAGGGGGCAGGTGAGGAGCAATGAGTGAATCTTGTTCTCATCGTATTTGACTTGAGGAGGGAATACCATACACACTCAATTGGGTATCTTACTCCACCTGAAAGTAGAGTGAAGTGGATAAAAAAGGGGGGACAATAGAAGGGAGGACAGATAGAGAGAAGAAGTAATCAAAAGCAATCAGTTTTTAAAATGGACAGAGTCAAGGGAGAAAATTGAATAAAGGGGGACAGGATAAGAGGGAGGGAATTATAGTTAGTCTTTTGCAACATGACTATTTATGAGAGTGTTTTGCATAATGATACATGTGTGGCCTATGTTGAGTTGCTTGCTTTCTTAGGGAGTGTGGGTGGGGAGGGAAGAGGGGAGAGAATTTAGAACTCAAAGTTTTAGATGCAGATGCTCACCAAAAAAATTAAAATAGTGAATTCACCTCCAATGAAAAGCAAATTATAAAAATAATTAGGAATTACTTTCCCCAATTGTATGCCAATAAATTTCACAACCTTAGGAATATGGAAGAATATTTACAAAAATATAAATTGCTCAGTTTTACAGAAGAAAAAGTAAAATACCTAATTAACTCCATCTCAGCAAAAAAGAAATGTAGCAAGCCACAAATAAACTCCCTAGGAAAATATCTCCAGGGCCAGATGGTTTTACATGTGAACTCTATCAAACATTTAAAGAACAATTAATTCCCATACTTCATAGACTATTTGGGAAAATAGGTGAAGGAGTCCTACCAAATTCTTTTTATGACACAAATATGGAACTAATACCCAAACCAAGAAGAGTCAAAACACAGAAAGAAAATTATAGATCAATTTCCTTAAGGAATACTGATGCAAAAATTTCAAATAAAATATTAGCAAAAAGATCACAGCAACTTTTCACAAGAATAACACACTATGAATAGGTAGGATTTATTCCAGGAATTCAAGGTTGGTTTCAATATTAGGAAAACTATCAACGTAATTGATCATATCAACACCAAAGCTAGCAGAAACCATATGATTATCTCAATAGCTTTTGGCAAAATATGTAGCCATTCCTATTAGAGACACTAGAAAGCATAGGAATAAATGTAGTCTTTCTCAAAATTATAGATAGCATTTACCTAAAACCATCAGCAAGCATCATATATAATGATAAGCTATATGCATTGTGAATAAGATCCAGTCTGAAACGATGACCATTATCACCCCTTTATTCAACTTGATATTAGAAGTATTAGCTGTAGCAATAAGAGAAGAAAAAGAAATTGAAGAAATTGGAACAGGCAAAGAAGAAACTAAGTCATCACTTTTTGCAGATGATGTGATGATTTACTCAGAGAATCCTAGAGAACCAAAAACTACTTGAAATAATAAACATTTTTAGCAAAGTTGCAGGATATAAAATGAACCCACACAAATCCTCAGTATTCATATATGTTACTAACAAAGCCCAACAGCAAGAGATAGAAACAGAAATTCCTTTTAAATTTACTATAGACACTATAAAATATTTGGGAGTCTACCTGCCAAGACAAACCCAGAGCTTATAAGAACACAATCAAGAAAGACTTTTCACAGAAATAAAGTTGGAACTAAATAAATGGAAAAACATCAGTTGCTCATGGTTTGGCCAAGCTAATATGATAAAAATGACAATTTCACCTAAATCAATTTACTTATTCAGTGTGGTACCAATGAAACAACCAAAAAGTTATTTTACCGATAGATAAAATAATAATTAAGTTCATCTGGAAGAACAAAAGGTCCAGAATATCAAAGAATTGATGAAAAGAAATGCTAGGGTAGGTCGCCTAGCCATACTAGATACTGTGTTGTAAAGTAGCACTCATCAAAACTATTTGGCACTGTCCAAGAAACAGTGATGTGGTGGTATAGGTTAGGTACACAAGACACAATAGTCAATAACAATAGCAATCTACTCTTTGATACACCCAAATAATCCACTTTCTGCATTAGGAATTCACTATTTCACAAAGAGTGCTGGGAAAATTGGAAAATAGTATAGCAGAAACTGGGCATAGATCAGTATCTTACACCGTATAACAAAATAAAGTAAAAATGGATTCATTATTTAGGCATATAGGCTGATAGTATAAGCAGTTGGGGAGAGCAAGGAATAGTTTACCTGTCAGGTTTATGGGAAAAGGAACAATTCATGAGCAAACAAGAGATAGAGAGTGTTATAAAATTCAAAATGGCAAATTATGACTATATTATACTGAAAAGTTTTTGTCTAAACAAAGCCAATGCAACAAAGAAGGGAAGTAGAAAATTCGAAGAAAATCTTTATGACCAATGTCTTTGATAAAGGCTTTATATCCAAAATATAGAGGGAACTGATCCAAATTTATAGGAATAAAAGTCATTCCCCAATTGAGAAATGGTCAAAGTATATGAACAGGCAGTTTTCAGAGAAAGAAATTAAAGATATCCACAGACATGAAAAAATGCTCTAAATCACTATTGATTAGAGAAATGCAAATCAAAACAACTCTTAGGCCCCGCATCTCTCCTGTCAGATAGGCTAACATGACAAAACAGGAAAATGATAAATTTTGGAGAGAATGTGGGAGAATTGGAACATTGCTACATTATTGGTGGAGTTTTGAACTGATCCGGCTATTCTGGAGAGTAATTTGGAACTGTACCCAAAGGATTATAAAAATGTGCATACCCTGTGACCCTGCAACCCCACTTCTAGGGCTTTATCCCAGAGAGATCATACAAAGGGTGGAAGGACCTGTATGTACAAAAATATTTATAGCAGCTCTTTTTGTCATGGCAAAGAACTGGAAATCAAGGGGATGCCCATCAATTGGGGAATGGCTAAACAAATTGTGGCATATGAATGTAATGGAATATTATTGTGTTTAAGAAATAAGAAGCAGATGGACTTCATTACAACCTGGAATGACTTATATGAACTCATGCTGAGTGAGAGGAGCAGAAAGAGGAGATCACTACACACAATTACAGACACAGGACCTTCTTTGATAGACTTGACTCCTCTTATCAATTCAAGATTCAAAGAAAACCCCAAAAGACTCATGATGAAAAAAAAAACTCTGCACATCCAGAGAAAGAATTATGGAATTTGAATGCAGATTGAGGCAAACTATTTGCTTTCTTTTTCCCCCTTCTTTTTTGGTTTTGTTTCTCCATTTTCATGATTCATTCCATTGGTTATAATTCTTCTTTACAACTGGACTAATGTAAATAAAGTCAATGTGATGTATATGTAGAACCTACATTGGATTATATGCCATCTTAGAGGGTGAAGTGGGGAGGAGAGGGAGGGAGAGAAATTTTGGATCCCCAAAATCTATGAAACTGAATGTTGTAAACTAAAAATTGAAATTAAAAAAAGAAATAGAATAGGGTATGGTTTCAGAAATAACTGTAAATACTTTTATGAACTGAAGCAGAGTGAAGTAAATAAAAGCAGAAGAAGAATACTCACAGTAACATCAATATTGTAAGCATAATCAATTGGGAAAAACTTAGTGTCTCTAATCAGTACAATGATTCACCAGAATCCCAAAGAATTCATGATGAAAAATGCTATCGCCCTCTAAATAGAGAAGTGATGGACTCAGACTGCAGATTGATCACATTTTTTCTCTTTATTTTCTTGATTCCCCTGTCCCCACCCACCCCCCACCATGGACATGGCTATTGCAGAAATATGATTTTCATGACTTCGTGTTTATAGTGGATATCATAGCTCTTGCTTCCTCAAGATATAAGCAAGAAGGTTGAGGAAGGGAGAAAATTTGATCCTAAACATAAATTAGTTCAAAATTAAGTGAAGAAATATGTAATTTTTCTCATTTTTTTTTGTTTTTAGGAGGGAAGGAATAATTTAACTCTTTACTTATTCTTTCCATAATGTATTTATTTACTTACCTTTGTTTTCCCTTGTTATTTGGGACATTTTCAAGTTAAGTAATTTGCTCACATGTTTATTTTTGTGATGTTCTGTTAGCAAAGATTCAAATGATTCTTTTTCTTTTTTTCTTTATTTTGACACTCACATTTTACCAGATTTGTGATATGAATGACACCTGTGACTTCTTTGCTTTTCAGAATACATGATTCCATTCCATTCTGTAGATTCCAATGGGCATAGTCTTGTATTAAATGAGCTTCCTTTCCTTTATTTTTAAGGCCTTTTTCCCTTGCTGAATTTGTTTGTCACTTGAATTTTGAAATTTAACTATTTGTCTTAGAGTTTGAAAGAAGTTTGTTTTCTGGAGGTCATCAGTAGTTTCTTTTCTACTGATGTTTTTTTTTTTCTGCTGTATTCAGAAGTTCTAGTCAGTTTTCTTACATTATGGTGTTCATTTTTTTTATTTGTCATGTTCTATTGAGAAACCTATGATCTTTATGTTGCCTTTATGCATCCTTTCTTCAAGACTGATGACTTTTGCTTGTACAGAGATGACATCTTAATCTTAATCTTACTTACTTTTCTACTTTTTCAGATTCTCTTTCACTTCATAACATTTGCATTCATAATCAGTTATTCTCTCACTTTTTTGGAAAAGAAAAACACATCAGTATGTTCAACTAATTATTTCTGCTGTGAGCATAATACATTTTACCATTTCCCCCTAATACCTTCTATCAATATTATTATTTCTCTTTTGAATCATTCAGGAGCCAGCTGTGAGAACATGGTATCTGATATTTTGTGTAAGCGAGCCTGAAAATGGTTCTAAGAAACCTCGGAACCCCAATAAGGGCCACAATAATGAATAAAGAGTTCATTCATTCAATAACCATTAATTAAATGCCTACTATATGCCAGATACTGTGCTGTGTATTGGAATACAAAATGAGGCAAAAGACAGCCCCTGCCCCCAAGAAGATGACAATCTAATGGGAACAACATACATCATCTTCTATAGAAGGCAAGAACATCCTTCCAGTCCCTCATGCATGTAACCTAGGAATTGTCCTCACTCTTGTCTCATCCCCCTTCTCACCCCCATATCCAATCTGTTGCCAGGGCCTGTAGATTTCAACTTTGCAATATCTTTCAAAAATATTCCCCTTTCCCCACTCCACCACTCTCCCCCCACCCCGAAACTGCCACCACTCTCTTTCAAGCCTTCATCTTCATGTCTGGACTTTTGTAATAGCCTTCTGGTGGGTTTACCTACTTTAAATTTCTCCCCACTCTAATCTGCCCACTATTCAGCCACCAAAATGATTTTCCTAAAGTACTGATACGCCAAAAACTCAACATACTACTAAGGCTCCCTATTGCCTCCAGGATCAAATACCAAATCTTTTATTTGTCATTTGTCATTTAAAGCCTTCATAACCTAGCCTCCTCCTACTTTTTCCAGTTTTTTTACACCCTAATACCCAGATGTACTCTTTGATTCAGTGCCACTGGCTTCCTGGAAGTTCCAGGAATAAGATACTTCATCTCTTGGCTCTGGACATTTTTGTTGGTTGTCTCCCATGGCTGGAATACCCTCACTCTTCTGCTCAGCCTATTCATCTCCCTGATTTTTTTAGTTCTCCATTAAAATCTCATCTTTTAATGAAGCCTTCTCCAACCCCTCTTGATTTTAATTCCTTCCTTCCATTAATTATTTCCTATTGACCCTGTAAATAATTTGCTTTGTATATATTGGTTTTTGTGTTGTCTCCTTCATTAGATTGTAAGGCTTTTGAAGACTAGGATTCTCAATTACTTCTTTTTTGTATATGCAGCTTTTAGCACAGTGCTTGACACATTGTAGATGCCCAATAATTGGTACTGATTAATTCATCTTTTCAAAACCTCAGGTAATTTAGATTTGAGTCCAAGTATTCCTGGAGTTTCTGGGGAACTGCATTAGATGCTCCATGGGATAACATCATTCTATTCTCAAATATACCCATGAAATAAAAAATTCTAGTAAACTAGCACAGAATGAAAATTCAGGATTTCTAGGCTATGTGGCCTAGCAGAGACAACTCTGCTCCTTTGTGCTTCTTTCCTGGGTATAAATGACTAAATAGAAATCTTTAGGTGGATGTTTTTAATTTCTTTTTTAGCACACTTTGTGAGTTCAAGAGTTCCTTAGTTTCTGGGTCCTCAGTTCAGTTTGAGAGACACTGTCTGCTCTACTTTTTGGGAGAGAATACAACCACCAGCTGCAAGATAAGCCCAAGCCCTAGTCTAGCTTGCTAAAAGATATAGACCTAAAGGGAATTGTTTAAACCATGTAAAGCCAAGTTGGAATGTAAAATGCTTATTTTGTAGTCTACAAGCTGTTTCATGATCTGATGTTCAAATCTTAATTTCCTGGGAGAATATAACTGTAGTTATAAGTTACTATATCTTATTTTAAATCTTTGTTTATAAATGATCAGTATGTGTGGTTTGAGAAAATTCTTTGTGTTAATGTGGGTGGAGGAAATGAATAGCTGTTCTATACTTGATTTACATTGTACATTAAGCATATTTTTTCTTCTGGAGAGATTATAGACATAATCCAAAAATCTAAGTTTTAATTTTTTTTCCCCAGGTCTCACAGATAGTGGGTAAAGAGATCTAAACAGTGTGATAAAAAGATCTTGACCCTTCTTTTGGTCAGACTCCCCTAAGGTAATTCAATCTTTGTTCATGAGCCCAGAGTTGAGAGGCCCTTTTGTGCAGAAAGACAGGGGAGGTTCTGTAACCCCTGGGCCCAACAGTGGTTATTATTGTTATTCAGTCAAATTATGTTTCATAAAATGTTAGATTTTGTGTCACATTTAATTTCAATCATGAGCCTGAACCATCAGATGAAACTGAGTTAGGTTTGGCTCAAAATAATGATACAATCTCCCAATTTTCTATTTATAAGAATATCTTGCTTAATGACAAGTATACGACCAATGCACACATGTGCCCACAAACACACACACATATTCCTGTGAGATTCTCTTTTGATTTTTTTCTCCAAAATTTTGCTGATACTTCTTTATTATTTTCTTCACAATATTAGCATTTGATTTCCTTATTCATTTGAAGAGGAAAGATTCAGTGAGAGGAGGAGCTAAACATTACTGAGAATAACTATTGCATGGAGTAGTTTCTTGGGGCAGAATAGTGATTGGGACATTTGTTATAGGTGTAATAAATATATAGAAACTCTCCTAAGGCCATGGGATGCTCACTCTCTTTCTTTCAAAGATGCCTTAGCTCTAGACTAACATACAAGCTCTTGCAAGTCTTGTGGCAATCTGGTCTCTGAAAAGAGGATTCAAGTTCATTTTTTCTTAGACTTTCTATAATTAATGCTCTTATCCCAGATCCTCAGGGCAAATTACTCAAAACTTAGATTTGGCTCATATCTAGAGTGTCCTCAAAAAGAGTTAGACAAATTAATAATAATAATAACCAAGTCTATAGGCCAGGTCTTCACTTCCTCTAAATGATACAAGGTGATAAACATTTCTTAATGATTACATACCAGGGAATGTGCTAAGTTCTGGAGAAGAAAATATAAGACGACAAAAAAAAGACAAACACTGTCTTCAAGGAGTTTACAACCTAATTAGGGATGATAACAAGCAAAAAGGAACTGAAAAGCAGTGGAGAAAGGGAAGAGACTCACTCCAAGGCATGGTGTCAAAGTCCAGGAAGTCAGAAATAAAGCCTGGGGAAATGGAGGATTGCTGACCTAGGACCCTTCTCAAAAATTGAGTCTCTGGGAAGAACTCAACAATGAGAGCAAGAAACCCATAAGATGAAATAATATTCCAGGATGAGGAGATGGGGAGACCCCAGGCACTGAAGCAGTCAAAAAGTCATGCCAAGGCCTTGCAAAGTCAGAAAGAAAGATAGAAAGTGAAAGGATACACACACACACACACACAGAATAACAATGGCAACAACATACATTAACAAAGACTTAAACATGTATAATTGAAATTTTAATTAATCAATTGATTAATGGATTAACTGATTTCTTTAAAGTATTTTATTGGACTACTGTGAATGATCATTTCAAATTTTACCTCACCTCTAGACTGCCTCCTTCAAGGTCTATGTCTTATGGAAAGCCAGGCAACAGGCTGGATCCTTTTATTTTTTCATGGTCATTTTCTCTTCCATCAAATACTACAGTAGACATAAGGAACAGCCCCCCTCACCCACCCAGGAATGTGGCCGATACAGATTGCACAATTTAGGAGCAATCAAACTCTCATTGACATTGCCTCCAAGGATGGAAGCACCCATGTCAGCATCACTATCTGATCAAGGAAATAAATATAGTGCAGTAGAGGTAGTCAAGGTCATAGGCTTTAACTCCTGCTCTAGCAGTCTCTTATGAGAAAAGATTACTCTGCTACTCTATTCTGCTGCTCATAGGAAATCTCAAAGAGAAAGAAAGAGAGAACTATGTGCCACATATACAGAGGCAGAATCTCCCATTTTATAATCTACCATGTAGGCTGTTTATCCTGGTTCAATGGGCAGTTTTTCTGACACAGTTTTGGCTCAGCAGGGTAGTAGGGGATGAGGGCTACAAAGGATCATCAAGGTTTTGCTGCATCCTCCCAGCAAAACCTCCCAAAATGCCAAGTCCTTTAGCACTGACCACATGTTACCTTTAGAAGTGGCCAAAAGAGAGGCTTAGCATTCTATGGGAAGTGTCCCAGCCAAAATACATGCTATGTGAGACCAGGGCCCAGCACTATTTCCACTCATGCTCCATAGATGGATCATAGTTACATGGGTAAAATGAGGGATTAGATTAGATGATATGTAAAATTCTTTCTAGCTCTAAATTGTGTTAGCCTGTGAACTAAACAACTCCTAGCACCCATTCCCTAAACACCACATGAGCATTAAATAATGGTCTTAAATGATAGCATCCTCAGCATTTAATACAAACTAAAGGTTTTCAATAAGGGGCTTATTCTGTCCTTACATATAAGTAAGGTCTTAATAAACAATAAAATCGTCTTTGACTCTGTAGAAATGCCAAAGCTTTCTTTGTGGCATTGATCACAGCGATGATCAACCCACTGTAGTCCCTAAACCCACTGTAGTTACAGTTCAGTGATAAAGAACTTATGAGTACTAATGACTACAGAGTAAAGTTTTTAAGAATAGCAATAAGATGCATAGTTATACTGATTTTATATATATATATATGTATATATATATATATATATATATACATATTATATGTGTGTGTGTTTATATGAGAAGAAACTTGGAATATAGCCTTTGAAGATTCACACTGACATTTTTTTTGTCAGTGACAAAAATGTTAATGATGTTTTTCCCCTTAGTACAGTTAGGAGCCATAGATTAAGAAAGAGGAACTTTCTGTCTTCTTTCTTTGATGACTGATATAAACATAGCAAAGAGATAGACATTAAATAATATGGGATACTTTCCCTGGGCTTTTTTGTTGAGGATAAATTCTGTTTGCCTTTATGTTTTGAGGACACTATGGCTTCTGATATAATGGAATCTAAGATTCTTAGTATATAATTAAGTTCTAAATATATATTTTTTTAGTATTCAGACAAATGCAGTATCACTAGATAGGGAGTTTTGCTTAATATACTTATTAGAATGTAGATGATTGGGCTATGAACTGATTGAATCATTCTGGAGAACAATTTGGAACTATGTCCAAAGGGATGTAAAAAGAGCTATGAATACCTTTGACCTAGCAACATCACTTCTAGAATTGTATCCTGAAAAGATCATACAAATGAGAAAAGGACACACATGTATAAAAGTACTTATAGGGGCTCTTTTTGTGATGGCCGCGAATTTGAAATTGAGGGGATGCCCATCAATTGCAGAATGGCTGAACAAGTTGTGGTGCGTGAATGTAATGGAATACTATTGTTGAATGAGAAATGACGAGCAGGCAGAATTCAGAAAAATCTGGAAAGACTTACATGAACTGATGCTGAGTAACATGAACAGAAGCAGGAGAACATTGCACACAGTAATAGCAACATTGTGGGATGACTTTGACAGACTTAGCTCTTCTCAGAAATGCAAGGATCTGGGACAACTACAAAAGATGGAAAATGCTATCCACATCCAGAAAAATAACTATGGAGTCTGAATGAAGACCAAAGCATACTATTTGCATTCTCTCTCTCTCTCTCTCTCTCTCTCTCTCTCTCTCTCTCTCTCTCTCTCTCGTTTCCTCTTTCTCGTGGCTCCTTTCATTAATTCTAATTCTTCTTTACAGAATCAGTGAAGTAAAATAACAATGGCAATAATTTAAAAAATTGAGATTATTATACCAGAAATTTGCCTTACATGTATATGCTAGCCTGTAAAGTATCTTTTTATATACTTCGATAAATGTGGGTGTGCAGAAAATCCCAGAACTAACTACTTTCCTTTGGTTCTGAATGTCAATTCCATCTCAGTTTTATCTTCCAGTTTTCAATGATAAGTATTTTCTCTTTTCCTCTGTCTTCTCTCGCCTCTTCTGTTTCCCTCACTCCCAAAAATCTAGATTCAGAAGGGAATATAAATGCCTTATAATTCACTCCATAAGCAGACAAAATTTGGGTTCATTTAAATCCCTGTAGCTTCATTAAAGGTTCTTATTAAGACACAGGTTTGGGGGGGAGAGCCAAGATGGCGGCTAGAAAGCAGGGACTTGCGTGAGCTCCCTGCCAGATCCCTCCACAAACCTACAAAAAATAGCTCTGAACAAATTCTAGAACTGCAGAACCCACCAAACAGCAGATGGAGGCAGGGATCCAGCCCAAGACAGCCTGGATGGTCACTGGATGAGGTCTATTGCACACAGAGTGGTGGTGAGTGGAGCCCAGCGCCAGTGGAGGCAGGACCAAACAGACAAGGAGCCAGGTGGAACAAGCCCTAGCACACTGAATCAGTGAGCTTTGGCAGTTACCAGACTTCTCAACCCACAAACACCAAAGACAACAGAGAAGGTTAGTGGGAAAAGCTGAGGGGGACAGAGTGAAAAGAGTTTGCAGCTCGGCCACTGCCCCGGGGGCAGCGGAGAGGAGGTGCAGCTACAGAACTACAGCTGCAGTTACTTCCAGCCCCAGGCCCACCTGGTGGAAGGAATTAAGTGGTGGATCAGAGCAAGAGTGCAGAGCCTGCTTAAGATTTTCCTTGGGTCCAGGTTGGTGGTTCTTGAAGAAGGAAGAGTGCTGGTGTGGCAGAGCTGGCTGTATAAAAATTGCTTTGAAATCAACAGCGCATCCCCTCAAACTTAGAACAAAGTACTCTTTGCACTACAAGCAGTCATACCCTGCAGAAAAACTCAAGGGTCAAGTAAGTTGGCTGGGAATATGGCCAGGCAGTGAAAACACACTCAAATTCAGTCTCAGACCTTGGAATCTTTTCTTTGGTGACAAAGAAGACCAAAACATACAGCAAGAAGTCAATAAAGTCAAAGAGCCTACAACAAAAGCCTCCAAGAAAAGCATGAACTGGTCTCAGGCCATGGAAGAGCTCAAAAAGGATTTGAAAAAGCAAGTTAGATAAGTAGAGGAAAAACTGGGAAGAGAAATGAGAATGATGCGAGAAAACCATGAAAAAAATATTGAAGAAAACAACACTTTAAAAAATAGACTAACTCAAATGGCAAAAGAGCTCCAAAAAGCCATTGAGGAGAAGAATGGCTTGAAAGACAGAATT
>CM053622.1:401690064-401722538 GCA_028646595.1 Phalanger gymnotis
GAGGTAATCAAAAACAAACACTTTCAAAAAGGGACAGGGTTAAGGGAGAAAATTCAATAAAGGGGGATAGGTTAGGAAGGAGCAAAACATAGTTAATCTTTCACAACATGAGTATTGTGGAAGGGTTTTACATAATGATACCTATGTGGCCTATGTTGAATTGCTTGCCGTCTTAGGGAGGGTGGGTGGGGAGGGAAGAAGGGAGAGAATTTGGAACCCAAAGTTTTAAAAACAGACGTTCAAAAACAAAAAAAAAAGTTTTTGCATGCAACTAGGAAATAAGATACTCAAGTAATGGAGAGTAGAAATTTATCTTGCCCTACAAGAGAAGAAGGGAAAGTGGGATGGGAGGGGAAGTGGGGTGACAGAAGGGAGGTCTGACAGGGGAACAGGGCAACCAGAATATACGCCATCTTGGAGTGGGTGGGAGGGTAGAAACAGGGAGAAAGTTCGTAATTCAAACTCTTGTGATAATCAATACTGAAAACTAAATATATTAAATAAAATTTTTATAAAAAGACACAGGTTTAACAGATCCTTCTGCTAACATGATCCAATGACTCTTAAATCTTCCATAAAGGAAATTCTTTAATATATTCAACCTAACCCTTTTAGACCACAGGGCCATGAAGTTTAGCATAACAATGTTTAGCATTCTCTTCTCTGATAACTCACCTAATAAGCCTGATTTTAATTAAAGAAACATCTTTTTATCATTTTCAGGGTATAGGGATCATATCTGTCTACCGATAAAAAGCCTTTTATTGTCCAAACATTTTCTCTTCTCTCATGTAGTCCTCAACATTCTCTTCTCTAAAATATATGACACCAATATTATCTATTTGTGTCCTTACAGATCATTTTTTTCAGCTATTTGAAAATGTAATCCTCTGGGGGTCTCTTGTGTCTTCATAACTTTTAAATGGAGATCCATATTCCTAAATTCCCTTATGAAGCATCTTCAGGAAAGTAATAATAACAATAAATAGTATTTGTATAGTGCTTTAAGGTTTGCAAAATGCATGACAAATTTATTTCAATTTATATTCACAATGATCATGGGAAGTAGATGCTATTAATATCACCATTTTACATATGAGGAAACTGAAGCAGAGAGTAGCTAAGTGACTTGCCCAGGGTTGTATTGCTATTCTGAAGTAAGATTCAATCTCAGTAACTTCCTTACTCCAAGTTTTGTTCTCCATCCAGTGCACTATCAGATGCCATTTGATTTATTAGTAAATATAATTAATCAAAAATGTGTTAAGTAATATAGAATCTCAGGAATAAATAAATAAGAACTTCTTTAGGATTTAAGGTTATGCATGTGACCTTCTAAAATCACATTTTGCACTACAAATGTGTATAAATGTTTTCAAACTCTATCAGTTTCATAATTTGTATTTTCTTTAAAATAAAAAAAATGGTTAGATGTCATATTTTACACCTGAGGGTCTCACAAAACAAATATTTTTGGTGTCAGAACTTACATATAGGAGTTTTCTGTGTTTTGTGTGGTAGATATAATAACCCGTATGGCAAAGTAGTTCATGAAACACTACTATGTATTATTTATATGGCACTGGAGGTTTACATAGGATGAGTTTATTTTAGCACGCTATTGTCTATCTCTGAAAAATCAGAAACCCAGGCACCACACTAAACCACTGTAAATGGAAACAGAAATTCAGTGCCCATTAGACTTTTGCCTTTAGGAACAAATCTCTCTGCTTTTATACTCTGATTAGACACATAATAACAGTGAATTATAACACTGCTGTCTCAGCATCAGAGATAGTAAATAGGGTTTTTTATGGATGCATGGTGCTGTATTAAAGAATAAAAAACTAAAGCAGAAAAACAAAACTGAAAACACTGATGGAAATTGTTTTATTTAAATGCTGCTTTCTTAAAAAAAATACTCTATTGTAGTAGGAAATGGCATATTTTAAATATGACTCACCACGGGCTGTTAAAAAAGATGACTGACAAATACAAGCCTCTGTGATCTAATGGGCAGTATTTTATGGATCACTAGCTAAACAAAGTTATCAGCCAAAAGTCCACAATAGATGCATCTTCCTTCCTCACAGAAACAACTTCAGAGCTAAATCTGTTATCTGTCAAAGTGGAATGATATTTTGAAGTATTTTCAAAACAGTGAATAAACATCGATCTTGGAAATTGTAAGAAAACTGGCAGTCAGACATCAAGTGTAATGTTCACATGTCAGCTGCTTAATAGTCACTGCTAACTAATGGTTGCTATGGCTGGACTATTAATTCATTGCTGCTGACTACCATATTTTTGGCAATTGATTTCATATTTTTTTCTGATTTTTTTCTGGACTATCTCCCTTAGTAAAATTGACCTTTTTTTTTTAGTAACATGACAAATCAACATTTAGTACCTCTATGCTTAACCCATTCTCCAAGTACCTGAAAAAATAAGAGCATTCAAGTTCATTATTCAGGAAAAAAATACCTTCTTGACAATTCACAAGACTTTAGAAAATGGTAGGTGCTATTTGATAGGTCAAGTGTATTAACAAGGTTCAATATGACCTTTTTTAATTATAATTACACTTCTTGGGAGAAAAAAAGTTAATTAGAAGGCACAGATGGAATCCTAATAAAGCTGCCCCCAGGCCAATATTCTAACTTCCTCATGTCCCCCAACCCTGAACAACAGGTCCACCGTACATACCTAGCCACTCAATATTCTAACTTCTTCGTATATGCCTCACTGCTCACTAGAACAACAGGTGTATTCATGAACTCATATTTCTCACAGAACAGTAGACATGTCCATGTGATGAGATACCAGGCACTACCTCTAGTTAGCCACTGCCCCCAGACCCATTCCTCATATTTCCCATGGAAAGAGCAAATATGTCCATGCACTCAACCACAACCACATCCATCTAGCCTTAGACAGGACCATAATACTCACCCAGTCAGAAAGCAGCACCACCAGGATGCCCAAGCACGATATGGACCCCAAAACAATAAAAGAGACTTTCTTTCCCTTAGTAGACACCTGTGCAATAATGGTAAAGAACTGAGCTAGAATGAATTTATGATGTAGAGAGGCTTACTATAATATCATTATTATACATATGTACCCCCCCAAATGTTTTTTTTCCATATGGATTGTGGGTAATCCCATGTGCAGTTTCACTGAGGCTAGGAACCTCCCCTATTACAAAATATCTTAACAAACTCCTCTTACCTTTTTAATATTGATAATTTCTGTTATGTAATTTCATCTTTACCATATAAAAATCCATCTTGCTTTCTCTGAAGTTGCTGGTTCCTATTGGAACTTAGCCTGCTTCATGAGAAGTGTTGATCTCAGTAAATGTCTATACTTGGATTAGAGGTAATCTGACTCTGAATTCTTTGAGACCACAACATACACTGTAGTGTGTGAAAACCACAACAGCACTGTGGAACACTATTTGTTTTTTGTTTTTGCAAATGAGACTTACAGCCTAGAAACGTGATAATGGGATATCACCTCCACATACCAGGTTGTTTTTATATATACATATATATGTACGTACATACACACACATAACTATGCACACACATATACATATGTGTATAGGTATGTGTGTATGCATATGTGTGTATGCATATGTGTATATATATATATATACATATATATGTATTTGCATGCATGTATATACACACATAATCATACTATAGCACCAAAGCAATACTCACAGCAGCTATGGCTGCTATGAATATGCTGGTGCATTTCTGAATCACAAAATATCAATTTCCCTCCATGGAAGATGAAAGTAAAATATTTATTCAAACACCAGAAAGTCAAATCCCCACACCAGAAAGCCAAATCCATCACAGCAACAAAGAAATCTATAATCATTATCAATGCAGGGGACATCAACATCCCCAAGCCTTCCTTCTATTAGGCTCTCCCCACAAACAAGGGCAAAATCACTCCCTCTCTTAATCATGCTAGCTGCTCTGTGTCTCTCTGCCTGCCAAGCTGCAGCTCCCCCCATCTCTCTCCCAACTCTGACTCACTTCAACTTTCTGCTCCTCCAGTTCAGCAAGCTCTTCCCACCACAGGCTCATGTAATTCAGACTCATGTGACTCAGACTCATGTTATTCAGGCAGGTCACATGGGCCTATTAATGGATGGGAAAGATCTGCCCATTGCATTAACAACATATTACCAACACATACACACATGCACACATTTATACATATATGTGTGTATGTACATACACTCACACTTACATGCACATATGCATACATACATCTATACATACACATACAACACATACATACATACACACATGTGTATGTATGTATGTATATATACACACACACATATATATCCTAATAAGATATAGAAGAGGACTTATGAGGTTGCTTTAGTACTGATAGAAACATTTAACTAAAGATTCTATGCTTTTTCACTATCACGTTCACTGTAGTGTGATAATGGAATTGCAATTACTCATCCTTCCACTCTCAGACAGCATTAAAAATTTTCCTGTCAGGAGACTTCCACATGACTAAGAAGAGGAGCCCTTGAGGTTGAATGGAGAGGAAATTTTGTCTGACACAGTTTGGAAGCCAAGTTACAGATGAATCCTTACCTTATACTTAAATGGACGGGGCAGGACCAGTATGTATTTGACTTAGCTGTTCCTCCTTTGTCTAAGATAGGGAAGGAAGAAAGGTGACTGTAATTAAACTTCAGAAACACCTTGTAGAATTTTTTCATATTGACTGGTTGAAAATACACACAAATGAGTTCTGTGTGTTAGTGGAGTACTAGTTCCAACTAAGGATGAATTCAAGTGAATGAGGTTTCAAAACAGACCTAGGAGAATAAAGTCAATTATTTCTGAAGGTCAAGGACAGCAAAAAGTCTCATTTAAGTGTCACTTTTTTTTCAGAATCACTTTATTCATCTACCCAGATGAGATCCACATAGTCTCAGTCAAAGGTTATGTGATTTGTGAGGACTCAAATCCATGTCCTCTGATTTAAAATTTTAAAATTATTCTACTCCATCATGCAGTCTTCTATTGGGTTTACTCGGGTGTAACCAAAGATCCAAATATGTTTATCCAGTTTCTTGATGTAATGTCTTCAGCTCGAGTAATAAAGCAGACAGGGCAGAACTATTTTTAATATGTTTTAATAGACAAGGACACTGAGGTACAAAGAGTACCAATGATTTTTGTGGTTTCTGTTAAATTTGGGACTAGATCTTTTCTTCCATTCTCAATCTCTTAACTTCTTCAAACAGTAATAGCTAACATTTTATATAGCACCTTAAGCTCTACAAAGTAGTTTTGCATATGTTATCTCATTTGATCCTAGCAACAACTCTGAGAGTTAGGTATGTCCTCATTTTATAGATGGAAAACAGGATGAGAGGGGTTAAGGGAATTATCTGAATTGTCTATGCTCACATAGCTAACAAGTGTCTATTTCAGGATGGGAGCTCAGGTCTCATGCAATAAAAGTATAACATGCTACACCACCTACCTGCCTCCAACATTATTATTCAAGTACTTCTCAGTCAATTAGGGACAAATTTTGCCTTTTGTTGACAATCTGCAGTTTCTTAATTCTGCTTGACAGAATAGCACTAATCAAGATAGTTTATGGCAAGGCACTAAGTCTTCTGGTCATAAGAAAACTGGCATGAACTCCTCTATTGCCTGCCAGAGGCATCCAATAACCTTCTTCCTATAATTATTTTTACCAGCAAAATATTATTCTCTTCTACCTTTGTAGAAAATTAGAAGCACTGGTAGCAGAACAGCATCCATTATTTATTTACAAAGTAATATTCATTAAAAGATTGCCTGATGATGAGATATTGAAATGCACACTTTTTTCTAGCTAATCAAAAACTGCTGTGAAGTTCAATCAGTCTAAATAGATTTTCAGATTATTAAGATCCAAGAGAAAATAAAATATTTTGGGTGCTTCACCATCAAATTCCTCTGAGGAAACTTGGGGAGAGGGCCTTAAATCCTCACTGTGAAATAAACTTATACAGTTTTTTTTCCATATGATCAAAGCTTGTTTGAGAGCTAGTCTATTTTTGCCAACATGGTCTAATATCTTTATCTGCCCCCTCCTATTGAGTATTCATAGGTAGTGTGTCACATCACATGTAAAATAAATCCAATATTTATTCGACAGATAACCCAAGATATGCATGATATGCAACAAAAAGAGAACACAAGCTTCCCTGAAGATAAAAATACCTTAATTTCAGGACACATATAAATTCAGAAAATACCTACAATAAACAATGCTTTAAATTAGAAGACTAAATTTGCCCCAGTTGTTGAATTCATTTCTATCCCTTTCTGAGTCATAAAAACTGACAAGCTTTGAAGACATTTCAGAAAACACGTTTTTTTCTTCACCCTAGTGACTGAGATACTAAGGGGTAATAGGAATAAAAAGAAGAGAAAAAATAACTTCAGTGTGATGAAATACATGCATTTAATTCCAGTACGACTTTAGATCTATTCAACTCCCCAAGAGATTCAAATCAATAAAGGTTTGATGGATTCAAAAAACATTAAAATCAATTTTAAATTATTGAGCTGGGTACTTTATGTTTTTTTTTAAATTTGAAACAATGCTACATAATTTTACCAAAGTTAAAATCCAACACAATGCAACATTTCTAAAAGTTTTTTTTTCCTACCTAGATATTTTACATAGATACAAAACTTATAATAACATTTTGCTCATTATGGGGTATGAGGTTGAACCCCCTAGAAAAATTTTTGGTATGTATGTGGGGAAAGCACAAATGTAAGCTGTGGAGGAACTCAGTGGAGGTGCCAAGGGGGCGTAGGTAGTTTAGAGAGAAGAAGGAAAGTGGAAATCTGCTAGTTTCCTATGTTAACTATTCTTTCTAGATACATGTTGAACTCTGAATTTTCCATGTTAGAGGGACTTGTCAGTTTACTCTAAATTCAGTACCTTAGAGCTAACTCCCAGGCTCCTTGTCCTACTCACAATTCAACTCAGTGGGGAATTATTTTCTAAATGTGCTCTATGGGATGCAAAGTTTTATTTTTTTTCTTAAATGCTGCCATAATTATGGTAATTTATTTTAATGTTTTTTCTTAATTTTTAACATTTATTTTGTTAAATTTTGAGTTCTGAATTCTCTTTGCTACCCCTTCCACACCCATCATGAAGGAAAGAATTGTGCTATCAATTATATATGTGAAATTATGCAAAATACATTTTCACATTAGCCATGCTGCAGAAAAAAATAGAGGAAGAAAAATAAAGTGAAATCTTCAAACTGCTTTCAGACTCCATCAGTTATTTCTCTGGAGGTAAAAAGCATTTTTTTTTTCATCATAAGTTTGTCAGATTTGCCTTGGATCATTGTATTAGTAAGTATAGGTAAGTCATTCACAGTTGATTATCATGCAAAATACTGTAAGTGTGTACAATGTTCTCATTTTGCTCTGTTTGCTTTGCTTCAGTTCATACAGGTGTTTCCATGTTTTTCTGAAAACACCCTGCTTGTTATGTCTTACAGCACACTAGCATTCCATTATAATCATATGCCATAACTTGTTTGGCCATTCCCCAAATAAGGGTCATTCCCTCAGTTTCCAATTCTTTGCCACCACAAAAAAGTGCTATAAATATTTTGTACCTGTAGGTCCTTTATCTCTTTTGATGATTGCTTTGAGATACAGACCTAGCACTGGTATTGCTGGATAGCAAGGTATGCACAGCTTGATGATCCTTTGAGCATAGTTTGATATTGCTTTCCAAAATGGTTGTATCAGTCCACGATGTTACCAACAGTGAAATAATGTAGAATTTTTTTCTATATTCCCCAGAACATTTATCATTTTCTTTTTTCTTTTTGTCATATTAGTCAGTCTGAAAAGTATAAGGTGGTGCCTCAGAGTTGTAATTTGTATTTTTCTAATTCTTATTTCTCTATTTTGTATTTGTATTTCTCTAGTTAATAATTATTTATAGCATTTTGACATGACCATAGATAGCTTTGATTTATTCATTTGAAAATTACTTGTTCATATCCTTTGAACATTTATCAACTGATGAATGGCTCTTATTTTGATAAATTTTACTCAATTCTCTGTATATTTGAGAAGCGAGACCTTTATTGGAGAAAATTGCTGTAACATTTTCTTGGGTTTTTACTTTCCTTCTAATCTTGGCTTCATCAGTTTTGTTTGTGCCAAAACTTTTGAAACTTGATATAATGAAAATTATCCATTTTATATTCCATGACCCTCTCTATCTCTTGTTTCTTCTTACAAATTCTTCTTTTATCCATTGATCTGATAGGCAAAATTTTCCATGCTCTCCTAATTTACTTATGATAGAGCCATTTATATCTAAATCATGTGCCCATTTTGACCTTATCTTGGTATATGGCATATTGTATTGGTCTATGCCTAGTTTCTGCCAATCTGATTTCTAATTTTTCCATCATTTTTTTTCAAATGTTGAGTTCTTGTCCCAAACGTGTGGGTCTGTGAGTTAAACAAAGTCTAGATTACTATGGCCATTTATTACTGACTATTGTGTAACTAATCTATTCCAAGATCCACCACTCTATTTCTTAGTACCAGATTTTTTTTCATGATTACTACTTTGTAATATAGTTTGATATATGGTACTGCTAGACCAACATCTTTCACTTTAAAAAAAAATGATTCCATTGATATTCTTGATCTTTTGTTCTTCCAGATGAGTTTCGTTATTATTTTTCCTAGCTTTATAAAATGCTTTTTGTTAATTTGATTGGTATAACACTAAAAAGGCAAATTAATTTAGGTAGAATTGTAATTTTTTTTTTGGCTCAACCTACCCAAGAACAATTGATATTTATCCAGTTGCTTAGATCTATCTTAAAGTATTTTGTAATTGGGTTCATGTAGTTCTTGAATTTGTCTTGGAAAGTAGACTCCCAAATATTTTGTATTTTCTGCAACTATTTTAAATAGATTTTCACTATTCCTTGCTTCTGGGTTTGGTTAGTAATAAATGCCAATGATTTACGTGGGGTTATTTTATGTCCTGAAACTTTGCTAAAGGTGTTAATTATTTCAAGTAGTTTTTAGTTTATTCCCTAGGATTCTCATACCATCATATCATCTGCAAAGTGATAGTTGTTTTTTTTTCCTCATTGCTAATTCAAATTCTTTCAATTTTTTTTCTTCTCTTATTTCTATAGCTAGCATTTCTAGTAAAATATTTGTAATATCAAGTAGGGTGGGACTTCTTTTTTTTTTTTACTATTTTCTCTTTTGGAATGCTAAGGCTATCAAGTGTCTTTAATGAGTCTTGCCTTTATTTGAATCATGCAGGTAAAGGGGGACCTTTTATTGTCTTTTGCAGTCCTCAGCACTGAGGTAATCAAGTGCCTTTAATGAGTCTTGCCTTTGTTTCAATCAGGAGTCCTGCTGATGACCTGCTTAAAAAAAACAAGAAAGCCTAGGACCCATGCCCCACATTCTTTTGCTAAGGAAGTACTAAGCCCCAGGGTATATATGATCTGAGAAGGGTATATATGATCTGAGGTTGGACTTTTCTTCTGGGGCTCTCACTTACTGAAAGAGCATCACGTGCTTTGACCAGATGAGACTCTCTGGGTAGCCATTGTTAAGGAACCCCTCTGCTTTGATTGTTGCCTCTGTCTCTGGTAACTATGCATGTATTGCTATGAACAGTCAAAAGTCTGTCTGTTGATCTGTTTATATTTTCTCTGTTTGTAATTTCTGTTTTTATTTGCTCTGATATTCAGGGTGCTGACTTCTTCCCCTGGACTAAGTGAATGATATATGTATGCTTAATTAAAGTGAAACTATTAACCCTTTAAAGTTGCTTTCCTTAGAAAAGCAGATGAAAGAATTTGTGCTAGCAGCCCTCCTGTGTGTTTTTGTTGTTGGTCTTTCATCTCCACAGCAGCTGCTAGCAACATTGTTACAATATTGAATAAGTGGTGCTAATGGTCATTCTTGTTTCACCACTGATCTTATTTGGAAGGCTTCTAGCTTATCCCTATTGGATATAATGGTTGCTAATGATTTTATATGGATGCTATTTATCATTTTAAGGAAAAGTCCATTTATTCCTGTATTTCTAGTGTTTTATGATTGTTGTTTTATTGTTGTTAAAAGCTCATTCTGCACCTATTGACATAATTGTATGATTTTTGTTGTTTTTGTTATTGGTATAGTGAATTATGCTGATTGTTTTTCTAATATTGAGCCAGTCTTGTATTCCTAGCATAAATCCCACTTAGTCATTGTGTATGACCTTTGTGACATATTGCTATGGTCTCTTTGCTATTAATTTAGTTGAAGCTTTGTACCAGTATTTATTCAGGACATTGGTCTATAATTTTCTTTGTCTGTTTTTGTTCTCCTTGGTTTAGGTATCAAAACCAGATTTTTGTCATGAAAGGAGTTTGGTAGGTATCCTCCTTTGCTTATTTTTTCCAAATATACTATTGAAATTAATTGTCTTTAAATGTTTGGTGGAATCAACTTATGAATCCTTTTGGTCTGTGGGATAGTTTTTTGGTTTGTTTTGTTTTCTCTTATGGAGCTCATTGATAGCCCGTTCAATTTATTTTTTTCCAAGATATGGTTACTTGAGTGTTCTATTTTCTCATCTGTTAATATGGACAATTTACATTTTTTGGAAATGCTCATCTATTTTAGTAATTTGTCAAATTTGTTTGCACATAATTGGACCAAGTAGTTCCTAATAATGGCTTTAATATCATCTTCATTTGTGGTGCATATATACTTTTCTTTTCTGATACTGGTAATTCAGTTTTCTTTTTTTTAAATCAATTTAACAAATTGCTTATCTGCTTTTATTTTTTTTCATAAACCAACATCTAGTTTTATTTATAAATTCATTGGTTTCTTTGCTTTCAATTTTATTAACCTCTCCTTTGATTTTCAGGATTTCAAATTTGCTCTTTAGTTGTAGAATCTTAATTTGTTCTTTTCTTAGTTTAGTTTAGTTTTGTTTTGTTTTTAATTTGAAGCAAGTATTTATCTTGGAAAGTGCACTGTCTAATGGTTAAGTGACGAAGATCTGAGTCCCTACTCTTCCACTAACTAAGTGTATGACCTTAGGAAATGCTTTTTATGTCTCAGGATCTCAACATCCTCATCTGCAAAATGAAGAGGTTTAGGTTAGAAGATCTTTAAAGTCAAATAGGAAATCTTATTTAAAATTTAGTAGAAAAAGATTTTTTTTTTGCAAAAGAGAGTCTATCCTCCAAATAGCAAATAGTCTTGAAGAAGGGCATCTTGAAGAGATTTATGTATCATAAAACATTAAAATCATTCATTGGTTGATTTCAAGTATGAAGAAAATTTTATCTGAACAACAAATAGACATTAACCTTCACATTTTAAAATTAATGTGCTGGAAAACAATTTAATGTGCTCATATTATCTGTATATCAATGCCCTAGTCAGAGGGTGTTTAATGGCAGCAGTCTAACAGAAGGTTAGAAAACTGATAAATATTTGGGCTGGAGTCAGTGGTTAATTAAAATCACATCAACATAGGATCAGCTATCCAAACCACCAAGTTTAGTGTGAGCCTTTTACAGTCAAAAACAATTTATTGAGCAAATCCTTTTTCCAGCCAATGAAATATCTTTAACAAACAGGGACAGTACAAATGCTACATTGTTCACGTGTGTGTGTGTGTGTGTGTGTGTGTGTGTGTGTGTGTGTGTGTGCTTCCAGGAACAAAAGTTTTATGAAATTTCTTGCATTATCTATTGCTCTCTGGGCAAAACTCCAAAATCCCCATGGAGAATAACCAGAAAAAAATTCATTGCCCCTCTCCTGTGGATCAGCTATTATCCCACTCCCAACCTGGAACTCATTTCCTATTAAAAGAGAAAAGAAAAGAAATAAAAAGGAGGAATATTCAAAGTTTGCAAAATAGAAACTGAGTTGTATCTAATTGAATCTATTCCGGAATTATACAGATTGTTCTTCATGTTGTCAGAGGGAAATATTTTTCCAGTTTCATTCATCTCTTTACACCTATAAAATTGTGGGCTTCTGGTGTATATTTCATCCTAGGCCATTGGTAAAGTTGTAATCCTCCATGGACAATAAAGTCTTCTATAACTTTACCAGTAATTAATTTATCAGAATCCCATAAAGCTCTTGAGGCCAATAAGATAATTGTGACAAAAGCTGGGTTAAATTGACTGGTTGCGATGGTTCTGACAACATTTATCATTGATTTTTTAAATTAACTTGGACTTCATAGGATTTGAGACATTTTTCCTTTATTGGTTTTAGTATACATAATGCCCAGTGAGTTGGAAAACACTTTACTATGTAACAAAGGTCTTCTTTGGATCTGCCTTGTCTTCCTCTATGAATTCAATTGTTGTCAATACATAATTATTAAGCCCCTTTAATGTGTCAAACACTGTGCTAGTAAATGGAGGAAAACAAACTTTCCTTAAGTGATTGTCACTGCCTCCGGAAGGTTTTAATCTATTCAAGTGTTATGATTCAGATACAAATATATACAACACAAAACAACTTATGAGTCTCTAAAAGAAATGCAAATAGTACATATGAAGAGAAGAGAGAGTAGAGGTTATTAATGAATGTTGAGATCTGGGATGACCTCCTTGGAAGAGACAGCTTTTGAATTAGGCCTAAAATTACAGGAAAAAATTCAGCAAATGCTTGGGGTGGGTTGTGTAAGGATGATATTGAAGAAGGAGGGAGAAAGGTGTGGCAAAACATTGCAGGCACAGGGAATAATAGCATGAGCAGAAGCCTCAGCAAAGAAAATGTGGAATGTATGTATAGGATGATAAATCAAAAGCAAAAAAAAAATGTTACATGGAAGGAAATAAGAACAGAATGAAGAAAAAATATACCTCTCACTACAGAATAGTGATGAACTTAAAATTCAGAAAAAAAAATACAAATTTTTGGACCTGGGAGTTTGTTTTGCCAGACTATGTAGCTATGTATTTATTCCCTTGCCTGCTTTCTTCTTTCTTTCCCTCTTTCCTTCCTCTCTCCTTCCCTTCTGCCATTCTTCCCTCCTTCCCTTTTTTGTTCCTTCCTTCCTTCCTTTCATCTTTCTTTCTTATATCAAAATTGTGGTGATTAAAAAGTTGTGAGAGACATAGTTTCTGGGTAATTTAATAATTTTATTAATAATGCCAGCACATTATTAACAAAAAGGATGACTATTTTGCCATCTCTTTTATACCAAAGGGCCGAGAGCTTATATTTTCTTTTGGAAGGTGATCAGCAATCAACTCTGACTGGTTAACACACTAGGAGATGGACTATATTAAAATGAGGTGCTGAGAGTGACATCCTGTCACCATTAGACAGAGAATTCCATCTCTGTACCCTGACCATTCCCAGCTTTGGGCAATCTGGTTGGTTGGTTTGTTGTCCTTCATTCTCGAAGAGGATAAAAATGACATCACTATGCTTGAGTCAAGATTCAATGTGTCTGACTGTGGCTGTTCAGGCCACTAGGAGCTTGGAATGCTCTAACACAAGTGGACCACAAATAGTCCATGTGAGCATTTGGAGTGGATGCTCCAAACTTGCACATCCTGCATTTCCTTTGAGCTGTTTCAATTCTGCTCTGCTCATAGAACACAACACCTTCTCTGATGTGGGAATGCTATGCTTGGCAGTCCTGTGCCAGTGTCTCCCATGTCACACAACCAATTCAAAAGTTCTCAAGAGAGACCTTGAGAGTGTCCTTGAATTGCTTCTTCTGACCACCATGCGAATGCTTGGCCTGTGTGAGTTCTCCATAAAATAGTCTCTTTGGCAAGTGGATGTTTTGCATTTGAACCACATGGCCAGCCCATTGGAGTGGCAGAGTTGCACACTCTGAAGCAGAGTTTGAATGCTTGGGAGTTTAGTTCAAGTAAGGACCTCAGTGTCTGATACTTTATTCTGCCAGATGTCCTTCAGAATCTTCCTATGACAATTCAAATGGAAGAGATTCAGTTTCCTGGCATTGTCCTGGTTTACTGTTCAAGTTTCACAGGCATACACCAATGAGGTCAGCACTGCAGCTCTGTAGACCTTCAGTTTGGTAATCAGTCTAACACCTCCTTTCTCCTCTAGTTTCCTTTGGAGCCTCTCAAACACTAAACTAGCTCTGGCAATGAGTATCTCAACCTCATTATCAATGTGTACATCCTTAGAAAGTACACTACCAAGACAAGTGAAGTTATCCACAGCCTTCGAAACTTCTCTGTTTGTTGTAACTGATGGTTAATTTACCCCCACTCAACCTGAGTAGAACATAATGGGCTCCCTTGTCTTAGATTAAATTCCTTGTAAGTTTGGGTGGCTTCTGACCAACACTGAGGAGAGTTAATTCAATCTCAATATCAGTAGTGTCCTTCAAGAGACTGAACTTTTTACTTTTTCAAATCAGGACTTTAGAAGAAGGGGAGAATTCTGGATCTCCCCAAATTATTGGTTATTGATAATAACTTCTTTTACAGTGGAGGAACTGGCAGAAGGGATAGATTACTCAAAATACTTCTTAATTTAACATTTTTTTTAAAGTAAAAGAAAAATAATGTGTTTTCAAATTGAAGACATACTTTAGTAGGGCTGCTGAGTGGCAGAATGAGTGGAGCACAGACTCTGGAATCAGAAAGTCCTGAGTAAAAATCCTATCTCAGACATTTACTAGGTGTGTGATCTTGGGATACTTGCCTAACTTCTATCACCAGCAGTTTCTTCATCTCTAAGATGAAAATAATATTAGCACCTACCTTACTGAATAGTTATGAGGGTAAAATGGCATGATATATAAAATGCCTTAAAAATTTTAATACACAATAGAAATGTGAATAATGATGATGATGATGATGATGACAAGAGGAGATGGAGGATGAGGAAGGGGAGGATGAGAAGGGGCAGGAAAACGATAGTGATGATACTGGGTAAAAGAGCCTGAACTTTCCTTGGTAGATAGTAATCTGCTTGCTTTTGAACGGTTTTGATAAGAAGTATGACAAGACAAGATCTATGCAAGAATGAAAATATGTGAAAGCCATATCAATGACAATTTGCAAAGCAGAAAGCAAGGGCTGAGGGACCTGTTCACAGCATATATTAATCTTTAGGCATATTGGTAATGAGGTCTTGGTGGTATAGAGAGGACAGTACAAATGTGAATCATAGGATTCAATGATACTTAGTAACTGATTGGACATTTAAAAAAGTGAAAGAAGAACCAACTAACACTCAATGTCTTATATATGGAAGACTGAATAAATCATTATGCCATTGACAGAAATAGTGAAATCGGAAAAAAAAAAGATTGTATTCTGAGAGAAAGGCAATAAGCTTGGTCTGGAATATGTTGCATTTAAGATACAGGTAGCAATCCATAGATATAGAAGTGGAAGGAACTTAGAGGTCATCTAGTCCAATCCCTCCATTGTATACACGAAGAAATTGAGGCAAGGAGGAATTAAGCCCAAGGCTATGAAGGCAGCAAGTAGAAAAACAAAGAAACAAACAATCAAAAACACCTATGATTTGAACCAAGCTGTTCTCACACTGAATCTAGTGAACTTAATGCTGCATCATATTTTCCTCCAGATATGTATATGGAGTTCAAGTGGGAAGCCAAAACTAGAGATAGAGACTTGGGAGTCACCTATGTAAAAGTAATCATTGAAGCCAATTAAAGTGAATGGCACTGTCAAGTGAGAGAATGTAGATAGAGAAAAAGGGAAGAAAGCTCAAGCCCAGACCCATCTCCACTGGTCTCCATCCTTCTTTTTCTTGGTCCCTTTCCCTTTCTTTCTTTCCCTACCATTGTACTCACAGCGAAACATGCTTTAGGATTCACTAACTTCTTTGTTCAGTCATTTTTCAGTAATGTCTGACTCTTAGTGATCCCATTTGGGGTTTTCTCCACAAAGTTACTGAAATGGCTTGCCTTTTCCTTTTCCAGCTCATTTTAACAGATGAGGAAACTGAAGAAAAGAAGGTTAAATGACTTGACCAAGGTCTCACAGCTAATAAGTGTTGGAGGTCAGATTTGAACTCAGTAAAATGAGTCTTCTTGACTCCAGGCTTAGCACCTTATTCATTGTGTCATCTACCTGTCCCCATTAACTAATTAGCTAGAGTCTACTTTTTCTAAATTTTCCCCATTTTCTTAAACTCAAAAAACTCTTGCTCTCCCTGTATCTCTAATGATATTATCCAGTGCTGGTTGCTCTATTTAAGTTCCCCAGACAAACTAAATCAGAAATTGTAGATAATATACAGTTTTTTTTCTCTCAGTGCCATTTCCATGCCCTGTTTCTGCTAACATCTATTACTTAGCAAATTCTCCTTTGAGGTTGTTTGATCCATCTATATTATCAATATTCTTTGCTATAATATACTTTCCTTCAAATCAAAATTTTCTTTTGCTTTCTATTATCAAGGTGGGGGGGGAAGAAAATAAACAAAGAATGAGATAGCACATAATCTATGCTACATAGATTATACAGCATATAATTATGGGCATTCACAACCAATAAACTGCTAACCAGTATTAAAAGTGAATAAAGTCAAGACTGTGTGATAAGCAAGATGAAGGATTAGACATTTTCTCCATTCTTCACTAACTCTAAAAAATTTACCCAGAAAGGAATTATGTGCCAGAAGTAGAACAGTTATAGTTAGCTCTACAGGCTAAGACATCAAGAAGCCTAACAAAGTAATATTCTTATGAATTAATAGCAGAGAAAACTAATCTCTAATATATTCATTCAGGACCGTCTGCCCTCCACATTCTATTAGGGCTCACAAGTCGGCCCACAAGCTTTTACTCTGGGACCTATTTCCCTGCTGTTATTCCCACAGAATTTGCTGGCATCCACTGCCCTTGCTGTCACCCCACCATTTTACGATACTCAGCTCCTCCCATATCCTTACTGAGGAAAGAGAGGTATAGTGATCTTCTGGGATGGGTGCAGCACCCAACCAAAGAAGTAAAAAATAAAGAGAAATGGGTCAGGACATTAGCTCATGGGTGCTGCCCATTCAGGCTGCCACAGGCCTGTAGGAAAAAACAAACAAACAAACCCACAAACTAGCAGCCAGCTGGGAACAGTCTCATTGTCCTCTCATAAGTTTTTGGAGACCAGAGACAAAGTTTCCTTAGAGAAAAAGAATAGAAAAAAGTAGCTTCCTGTGGGAGGAGAGCATTGTAATCTAGGGCCTGGGGGACTTGTCATCAAAGAGGAAGGAGGCAGAAAATGAGCAGCTGAAAAATCTCAGGAAAATAGAAAACAAGCAACTCTAAAGACTAAAACTACCAAAGAGCTCCAGACAGAAAATTCAGTTAAAACATCAAGTCAACAAGGATTTGTTAAGCACTTGTTGTGGTAATAGAAGCACAAAGAAAGTCTCAGCCTTAAAGAAGCTTACCTTTAAATGGGGAAGACAACACATAAAAGAAATCAGCAAAGCAGGGCTTTGATTTGGGTGGTTGTGGAGAGAATGAAGCTACCCACTCTAGGGAACAAAGAAGAGAAAGTCCAAGGAGGAGAGATAAGAGTGCAACCTGGAGAGGAATGAAGACAATATTTGAAGTCTAAGAATGGAATAATCTTTTAAGATGAAAAGGTATCTAGAGCACTACAGAGAAAATATTGGAGAATAGTTATGAGTACAGCTTGGAACGCACAAACAGCTAAACCGACAGGGAAGATATTAACAGGAAGATATGCCTAAATGCCTGTAAACACCTCTAAATAAATATTTCAGGGCAAAAGAAATTGAATCAACACCTGATAAAAGAGTGCATGGGACAAGAGAAAGATGTTACCAAATGCTTCAAAAGAGAAATACCAATTTAGAAAAGTTAAAGGGGGAAAAAATCACAGAATTAATGGCCTTCAGAGCAGAAAAAATAGCAAACTAGAAAAAAATGTGACTCTATGTTATTGAATCTATCCAAACAAGCATAAGAGAGAATAGCTGTTTGGGAATACAAATATGCTGAAGTAAAGGGACAATCTGGAAGAAGAGATACAAAAAATAAATTAAAAGAATACATGACCTCTATACAATGTATAGATTTAGAAGACAGGATACAAAAAAGACAGCTTAAGTATCAATGGTCTCCCAGAAGGGGAAAAGAAAAACAAAGAAACAAACAAACAAAAAAACCCAAAACCAAACCAAAACAAAACAAAACAAAAAAAAATCATAAACACCAGAACACAGGAAATAACGCAGTAAAACTGCCCAGAAATCCTGACTATAGAAAATAAATCACAAATCAAAACAATCAACCAATTACCTTTGGGGGGTGGGAGGGGGGAGAAAAAAACATACTGCTTATATAATGTGTATTGAATTGCTTCTCTTCTCGATGAGATGGTCTTGGAAGGGAGAGAATTTGGAACTCCAAATTTTAAAAACGAATGTTAAAAATTGTTTTTGTATGTAACTGTGGAAAATAAAATTCTAAGAATTAAAATAGTAGTTAGATTTAATAATCCCACTAGCAAACATCAATTTGTATAAGTCACAATGAGGAAGACTTTCAGTATAAAGGAAAGTAAAATGAATAACAAGGAGATTTGAAGTAATTTGAATAACACTTCATGGCAGTGGAGGAAAAGGTCTGAAACACCATTGATTAAACTTCAAAACCCCAGCACATAAGTGAATCAGTGAATTTGATGGTAGTGAGATGCAGAATGAGAGGGTGCAAAAAGAGAAGAGGGCTTATAAAAGAGAAAAGAGATTTTTTATGTACCCTTATCAAATCAATGGTAAATAATGAAGGGATTATAGCTCATATGGATTCTCAGCAAAAAAAGGAATATAGTTCTGTAAATTTTAATAATAACTATAAGACACAAGAAAGAAATTAAAGGTATAAAAATGAAGAGATAAAACTATTCTTATTTACTCATGACATCATAGTTTATTTAGAAAATGTTAGGGATTCAGCAAAGATACCCAGACAATAGCTTCAGCAAAGCCTTAGGCTAGAAATAAACTCACAAATCTAACTACATTTCTGTTAATAGTCTGTTTGATAACAAAATCCAGGAGGCAATAACAGAAAAAAACTGCATTTATAATAATTACAAATTCCATAAAATGTGTAAGAGTCAGTTGACCAAATCATATAAAATATTTGCATAATTTGAATTACAAATTCCTCTTTGAAGAAGTAAAGAACAACCGAAGTAGGTGAAGGAACATATTCCATGCAAATAGTTGGGCTATGCCAATTTCATAAAAATACCATACCATCAATGTTGATTTGTGGTTTTAATTTAAATTGTTAAAGTGGTACTTGGTTAAAAAAAATCTTTTGTAGTAATAGATGTTCTAGAATATTGAGAGGAATTATGAAAATGTGTATATGTAAATATGCACACACATACTATATATGTATATATAATATTTATATTTATATATATATATATATATTTCAGAGAGAGAGAGAGAGGAAATAGCACTTCCAGCCCTCAAACCATATCATAAAGCAACAGTCACTAGTCACAAAAACCATTTGTAATAGTTAAAAATAAAAAAAAAGTAGGCCAATGGAACTGACTGGACAAAGAAAAGCAGAAACAGTTGAACTCAATAACCCAATATTATATAAATCCCCAGGATATAAATTGCTTGGGGGGAAAATCTTATTTGATAAAAACCATGAAGAAAATGGGAATGCAATGCAATATTATTCAGGCTTGGATGAACATCTTATGCCGCATTCTACTATAAACTCAAAGGGTTATGCTTCTGTAATATAAGAAATCTTACCATAAATCTAGAAGTAGATCACACACCTTTCATAACTATGGGTAATACATCTATGCTTAACCATACAAAGGACAGACAATTAGAAATACCTTTAATTATATAAAATTGAAAATTCTCTGAAAAGAAATGCATATACCATCCAAAATGAAGTGGTCCTGGAGGGAGAACGGTTTTGAAATCTTTATATTAAATTACTGATCACATGATTTGATATTCAAGACGGATAGATAGACAGACAGAAAGATATACATATATGCATATATATATATAGAGAGAGAGCCAAATCACAGCATCAAAAGATTTACATAAAAACCATATTTATTATGAGAGAAATGAACATGCACATAAAATCCAAAGATTCCTAATTTACAGACGTTTACATTTTTATAACAGCAGGACAAAGATAGGAGGGGATACCAGGAATGAGCATGCCATGGGAAAAGGACTAGTGCAGCAAAAGTGAGAAAAAAAGACAATACTTCTCCCTATGCAGAAGAGCAAGGTGATGTCAAAGGTCTCCTTCTTTTCCCTTGGGAACTGCTAGACTGTGAAGATTGACCCCAGCTACACAAGCCTTATCGCAGCCTGGCACAGACTGGCAGGCATCTGTATTGCCACCCAAGGACACATAGGGAGTCCAGCTTAGAGTGCAACAACAAATTATGTCAGCTTAGAGGGAGCTTCATCCTTGACACACTCAGGGCATCCTGCCTGCTCTGGGTCTAGTGTTTTTTGAAAATATGGCAACTCAAAAAGACAAGTTCAGGGGACCCCTTAACAGCCTATAACAATAGATAGATATGAAAGTTATGCAATGTTGTGGTAAAAGGATGTGAACAAGCAGTTCCCAGAAGAATTGCAAAGCATTAAAAACCATAAGAAAGGATGTTTCAAATCATTAATAGTAAAAGAAAAAGAAATCAAAACAATCCTAATATTTCTTTCACTTTACCCTACAGAAAACTGACAACATGACAGAAATACATAGTTGCTGCTAAAGTGGCTACGGGAAGATAGATGTAATGCATTCTTGGTAGTGCTGTGAATTACTATGACCATTTCAAAAACCTTTAAAATTATGAAAGTAAAGAAAGGAACATTTGGACTTGTGAGTTACTACTAAGCATGTACCCCAAGGAAGGAATTGATAAGAACAAAGTCCCCAAATGTACCAAAATATTTATAGAACTGTTAGTGATAGCAAAGAATTAAAAAGAAAATAGGTATCTATCAGCTGTGGAACAGCTAAACAAGTTGTAGTACATGAATGTCATAAAATATTATTATGCTATAAATGCATAAGACAATGATTATATGGAAACATTGACGTACCTGAGCTGTTGCAAAGTGAAGCAGAGTCAAAGAAACAATATGTCTAAGGACTACAACAGTACAAATGGAAAGAACAACATTCATGAGAAATTAAAATGTGAATGTTACAAAATTACATAAAACAAGCATGGTGCCTCTCCCTTGTAGAAGTAGAAGCTGCACAGGTTTGGAATATTGTATATATTTTCAGATTATTTTTGATGAATTGATAAGTTTTATTGATTTGTTTTCCCTCTTTATCCCCTTTTATTCCTTTTTTTCTTTCTAATTAAAATATGATCCATTAGATGGGGTGGTTCCCAGGTAGGAATAAAGAAGAAGAGTATGGGGGAAGGTGAAATTAAGCAATACAAAACAAAAAAAATCAATAAAGTTATTTCAAAACAAAAAAGTAAATAAAGTCGCATACTAAATCCTATCTGTCACCTCATTATGGGAACGCATGATATGTCTACAACTATTGTCCCTATAAATACCAAAGATTTACTTTTAAGTGAGGTAGGAGCTGCCTTTAAATCTGTACCTGCATACTTTCCATCCTTAAATTGATCTTTTATTAGTTTTTATTATGCTCTTCAATGGCACAGATTTATGCCAATTAGGAATTTTCCACAATTTGACTGTAAGTTATAGCTCGCAGGTTTCCAAGCTAATAAACTTTGACCAAGATGTTACCACTGCCACAACAAAAACATCTGACAAACTTAACCTTCAGTTGGAAACTTTTCCCGATCCTATCCAGCTGTGTCCTCTTTCCCAAGGATATAATCTGCACTATGTCTATGAGACAGATCTTGCTCCTGTTAAGTGACCTTCTTTTCCCTGCTGAGGGTATAAAAATGTTATAAAACATTTTGGATAAACAGCAAGTTTCCCAGACACAAGGGAAAGAAGGGGGAAGTCTAATCCCATACTCTTGCTGAGTTTGTGTGAAACAGGAAGAAAATTGTAGCTAGCAGGTTAAAAAAAAAAGCAAAACAACACCCTATGGCTTTCCATTAGAAAGTACACAATAGCAGAATGAAGGCCAAATGCTGAGCAGGGAAAAAGCTCATCTCCATCAGGCAAGGATAATGTTTCTTCCTCATGGAAGCATATGGAGGGGAAAAAAAAAAAAACAATGACAAAACACACTACCAGAGTTTAAGAACAGCTTAGAAAGGTCAACCAAAATATTGTACAAACAAGTGGCTCTTTTGGAAAAAACTTCACTACTATTAGCAGTTGTTTCTCCATAGTATGGAGATTATGTGGCATGAGGAGTCTCCTCTTTAAAATAAATAAAGTGTCAAATATGTTTTTTTTTCTACAAAAATTTACCCGTAAAAAAGACAATAAGAAATCTGAATCATACGAATGCAACATGTTTACATACACGGAAACCTGTAATTTCATTGGTCTAGGTAACTCCTAAGTGAGGAAACTCTCTACCAATGAAAGTTGATATATCCCCATCTTGTTTTCTTAAATAGATTCCTAGAGCACTGATAAGTTATGTGAAGTCATTGACATTTAAATGCATATGTATGTATGTGTGTGCATAATTTTTAGATTGCCTACTTTTTTTTCCATTTTACCCCCAAATCCAACTTATATAACAAACTATTTTAAATAAAAAAAATGAAAAATTGTCAAAACCAATCAATACATGAAAAAATCTATAAAAATATATATAATTTTCTCTACATATTCCACAATATTCCACACTCTTACTTCTGCAAAGGAATAGGTGTTTTTCCATATCTGTTCTTTGGGAATATGCTTATTCTTTGTAATATTGTAATATTAATTTTTAATTATTTTGTGGCTGTTACCCTTTCCATCTACATTGTTGTAGTCAGTATATATGTTAGTATATGTGTATGCATCTTTTTATCTATCTATCTAGTCTATATAGTTTATATTCTTGTAATAAAATTTATTTAGCTATTCTCCAATCATAGAGAATCTACTTAGCTTCCATTTGTTTGCAGCCAAAAAAAAAATTACTACTATAATTATTTTAATGTACATGGGTACTTTTTTTCTATCAATAACTTCCTTGGGGTTTATGCCCAGTAATGAAATCTCTTGATCAAAGAGTATAGATACTTATACTTACATTTTTAAATCAAGTTTTTAATCTAAGTTTATAGGCTTTATTCTCTTTGGATATGCTATTTTGGTAATTCTTTTTTTATTTTAATTGCTATTAGTCACCAGACATGGGTGCCAAGGGTCATGCAGTCAGTTTGCATCAGAATGGGAGTGGAATCCAGATCTTCTTGGTTTTAACACTGTTTCTTTGTACACTACTTCACTTCATACTACTCCTTATTGACAAGCATACAAGTTTATATATATATGTATGTATATATATATTATATACACAAACACATATACATATGTGTATGTATGTGTGTACATGTATGTGTGTATACATATACATATGTATGTATATATATATACATATATATGCACACAAACACATACACACACACACAAAGAAGAACCAAAGCATGCCTAAGAGAATGTTTAGCATATTCAAAGTTAATGCTACTAATCTTCCATAAGTGTTTGTAGACTAACTCAAACTGTTTCATCTTCTCCTATTAATTGTGATAAATTTACATAAATCAGTCTAAACCAGGGGTGGGGAACCTGTTTCCTCAAGGCCACACATGTCCTTCTAGGTCCTTGGCTGAGACCTTTGGACTGAATCCAAGTTTCACAGAACAAATGTTTTTATTAAGTGGATTTGTTCTAAGGTGTTTGGATTCAGTCAATGGGCCTCATTTGAGGACCTAGAAGGTCACATGTAACCTAGAAGCTGCATGTTCCCTAACCCTGATCTAAACTCTATCCATTTCTCATTGTGACTAAATGGCACAATTAATTTCTGCCATAAATGAGAGTGAACCTAACAGGTCCATTATCTGTGAGAACTCCTAACCTAGGATGACAATATTTAGAAATAAAGAACTTTAAAAAGCATTCCTATATAGTGAGTATATTCACAGCCTTGGAATCAGAGGATCCTCAGCTCACATCCTGACACTTACTACCTGTGTGACTGTGGAAAAATAATTTTTTTGGAGGCTCAATTTCCCTTAAAAAGTAGGAGACAACAATATTAACAACTATAATAATAGTGTTTTAGAACAATTTTAGGTTTTTAAAATGCTTTTCATGTGTTATATATTTTTTATTCTCACAACAGTCCTATAAAGTAGGTGTTATCATTGTCCCCATTTTATAAATGACAGAACAGAGGCTGAGTGGTCAAGTGATTTGTCCAAGGTCATATAGCTAGTGTATAAATCAAGATTTGAACTCAGATTGTCCTGACTTCCACCTCTTGTGCTATTACCTGCACCATTTAGCTGTCTATTTATAGCTGTACAGTGTTCTTTGTCTGCAATATCTGTGTCACAGGGTTGTTATAAAGCTCAAATGAAATACTTTATTTAAAATGCTTTGCAAATTTTAAAGTGCAATATAAATGTCAATTATTATGAGAGATTATCAAGCCATATATATACATATATATACATATATGTACATATACATACATACATATATACATATACACACACATATATATATATACATATACATATGTGTGTGTGTGAGTGTGTGTTAGGTCTCTGAAGGTCAGAGAAACCAAGTGACTTGTTCTTAGTCTCACCCGTACTCATTATCCTGACCCCAACTCTTCTGACTCCAAATCCATTCTTATTGCAACACTTTGACACCTTCATAACTATGTCCTAGCCCGACCTGATCTACAATTTCAAATGTATATAATGACCACCTTAATGCTGTCATGCACATGAGTTTTCCTAAGATGTTGTCAGGTTCTTTAGGATACACTGTTGGCTGTTTTCTGACAAAACAGAAGTATCATCAGCAACATGAACACATTGTTGATCTATCAGTTACTTAGAATAACTTCTGGAAGCAGTCAAATCTTGTCTTCTACATCTCCAGACAGGCTGGCTTATCCTTAGGCTAATTACCTCACAGGTCACTGCTCTCCTGGTTTGCTTATGTTGAAGTCCAATGATAGAGACAGCAGAAGACCTTGGGTTCTAAAATAATCTTTCCCTCATTTTCTAAAAGTGACAGAACCTATTGAGCTTCGAGGAATACTGCAGAAAGACACTGAAATGTCTTTTTTTAATCATATTTTTATCTAAGTATACAGGCATTGCTCTCATTGAATCAGCCATTTTGAGAACTCATTTTATTTTAGTTGCTCCAGGTCCCCAGGGAAAGATACATTGGGATGACTTTGAAAAATCCAAATATTTCATTGGGGGAAAAATAAACAAGGACCTGTTTTGGTTATGTAGAAAGTCTGAAGTGAGGTTCTAAATTGGCTTACAAAGTGAATGGTATACCGATGATCAAATCTTATAGGAAAAATTACGGAAAGAAATAGAGGTCAAAAATATCAACTAGCCTTACAATTAGCTCATGGCAGATGAGTAGCTTCCAAAGCCTATGTTACAACAGTTTGTCACCATTGGTGACTCTTGAACACACTATAGAAGAGCTCACTTGAAATAAAATAAATGTAATTTGTCTCCAATCTCCTTCTGAATTCTTGGTATTTTCTTTTTGGGAATGTAGGAAATCATAACAAGTGAATGGAAAAGATTAAAAAAAAAGAAGCAACTATAAGAACAATCAGATACCCATCAATGCAATAATAAGGATACCCTATCCCAACAAAATTGCCCAGCTTTCGGCTCAGATGACAACCAGATTCAAAAAAATCTGGCTTCCAAAAGACAGATTAGCCTTTGTTTCCCATTATCTATGACTCTTAAAACTTCCACCTAGAGTCCCAGGACAAATCACTTAAACTTAGCTTTGACTCATATTTATGGTTTTGCAAAAAGTGAGTAGATATACACTCGATCAAAAATGTAGAATCAGTATAGAACAGTTATTCACTTCCTACACACCAAAACGGAAAACAAAAAATACTCATAATAAGTACTTTTTGTTAAAGACTTAAAATATGGAACAATCACCAATAACTCCTATGATACTCACCTTAAAAGTTTATTCTTAAGATTTTAAAATATGAAACAGTTAAGTAGCTTTATGTTCACCTTAGCACTACATTGTTTGAAAAACTTCTTTAATATTTATAAGCATTATATATATAAGCATTGTATCTCTTTCTGTATATGCATATATATGCACATATGTAAATATATGTATATCTATGTGCATAAGTATATATATGTATATATATATATGTATGTATGTATCCACATATGCTCTTATCATGTCAAAAATTGAAAACTGAGGGAATGCCCAAGAAGGAGCAAAGCTTGGAAAAGTTGTAGCATATGAATTTGATGAAATTCTATTGTGATGTGAGAAAAGTAACTCTACCTTATGAATACTGACTCCTTTTTGTGAACAACTTCCATTTTCTTGTTTTCCTGTAAGTCAACAGAAATGTGAAAAAAAAAAACTATGCTTCAATCTGCATTGAGATTCCATCAGTCCTTTTTCTGGAGGTGAACAGCATTTTTCATCATAAGTCCTTCAGAATTGTCTTGTATCACTGAATTGCTGAAAATAACTGTCATTCACAGTTGACTATAATATAATATTGTTGTTACTGTATGCATGTTCTCCTGCTTTTGCTCATTTCACTTGCATTAGTTCTTGTAAGTTTTTCTGAGAGCATCCTACTCATCATTTCTTTTCTCTTTTAAAAAATATATGTTCTTATTTTTAGGTTATAACACTCAGTTCCACAAGATTTTGAGTTCCAAATGTACTCCCCTTCCTCTCTCTTCCTCCCCCACCCCAAGACAGCATGTGATCTGATATAGGTTCTACATATGCCTTCACATCAAACTTATTTCCCCAATAATCAAGTTGCAAAGAAGAATTAACCATTACTAAGTAATTTTGATGATTGCTGCTTTATAATACACTTCAATATCTGGTATGGCTAGGCCTCCTTCTCCAGCATTTCTTTTCATCAGTTCCCTTGATATTCTGGATCTTTGTTCTTCAAGATGAATTTTGTTATTATTTCATCTAGCTTGGCAAAATAAATTTTTGGTAGTTTGATTGGTATGGCACTAAATAAATAAGTTAACTTGGGTAAAATTATCATTTTATTATAGTAGATTGGTGTAGCCATGAACAACTTATGCATTTCCATTTATTTAGATCTGACTTTATTTGTGTTAGAAGCATTTTATAATTGTGTTCATATATTTCCTGGGTTTTTCTTGGCAGGTAAACTCCCAAATATTTTGTGATGTCTACAGTAACTTTAAATGCAATTTCTCTTGCTATCTCTTGCTGTTGGGCTTTGTCAGTAAAATTTAGGAGTCGCACAGATTTATGGGCGGTTATTTTATATCCTGCAACTTTGCTAACGTTGTTTATTGCTTCAAGTAGTTTTTTAATTGATTCTCTAGGATTCTTTAAGTAAATTATCATATCATCTGCAAAGAGTGATAACTTAATTTCTTCTTTGACTGTTCTAATTCCTTCAATTCCTTTTTTTCTCTTATTGCTACAGTTAACATTTCTAGTACCAAACTGAATAATAGGGGTGACAATGGACATCTTTGTTTCACCCCTGACCTATTTCTTCCTGTAACTCCCTTAACTTCCCCTCTAAGAATGTGCCTGCTTTATCACTTGGTGCATATATGTTAAATAAGGATATTGCTTCATTGTTTATGGTCTATTTTAACAGGATTTGGTGCCCTTCCTTATATCTTTTAATTAATTTATCTTTGTTTTTTTTTTCATTTAATTCATTTAATATATTTAGTTTTCAGCATTGATTTTCACAAGAGTTTGAATTACAAATTTTCTCTCCATTTCTACCCTCTCCCCCACTCCAAGATTCTGGTTGCCCTGTTCCCCAGTCAGCCCTCCCTTCTCTCACCACACTCCCCTCCCATCCCCTTTTTCCTTCCATTCTTTTTTTTAAGTGCTCTGCAAATCTATTTTTATTATTTTTTATTTTATTTTTAGTTATTTTATTTTATTTCTAGTTTACAACATTCGATTCTACATAATTTTGAGTCCAGATTTTCTTCCCTCCCTTCCCCCCTTTCTCCCCAAGACAGCATGGAATCCCATATAACTTCCATGTATAACTTGGCATTGAAATAATTTACACACTAGTCAAGTTGTGGAGAAGAATTATGACCAATGGAATGAATCATCAGAAAGAATAAATAGAACCAAAAAAAAAAAACCACAACCCAACAACAAATATAAAATAGAGGAAAAAAAAGGGGGAAAAAAAGGTGAGCATGAAGTGTGCCTTGTTCTGCATTCATACTTCATAGTTCTTTCTCCAGATGTAGATAGCCCTCTCCATCATGAGTCCTTTGGAGCTGGCTCTGCATTGTGTTGCTGAGAAGAGCAAAGTCTGTCAGGGTTAGTCATCACAGCATCCATATATCTGTGGTTGTGTATAATGTTATCCTGGCTCGGCTCTGCTCTGTTCACTCAGCATTATGTCATGTAGGTTCTTCCAGGTTGTTATGAAGTTCGTATCATCCCCATTTCTTATAGCACAATAGTATTCCAAGGATCAACTACTCAGCAAAATTAACCATAATTTTTCAAGGAAGGAGATGGACATTCAACGAAATAAGGGAATTTCAGACCTGCCTGATGAAAAGGCCAGAACTCAATGGAAAATTTGATTTCCAAATACAAAACTCAAGAGAGACATAAAAAGGTAAACAGGGGGGAAAACCCCCACAAACCTTATTAATCCGTAAGGGCAAATTATTTGCATCTTTATATAGAATTACATCATATTATGTATGTTTTATATGTATCCATATACATGTCAATCTTGAGAATAGTACAGCTATTATGACAATTGAAAGGGATACATAGACTGTGAATATCTGTATAAAATAACTGATATAAGGATAAAAAATATAATTAAGTGATGTAAAGTGAGGGCTATGAGAGAAGAGGTAAGGAGGTAGTAGAAAAGGGTAAATTACACCAAATGAAAAAGCACAAAACACACTTTAGTAGAGGGAAAGAAGGGAGGGAGAAGAGCAGTATTTGATCTTTACTGTCATCTGATCTGGTTCAAGAAGGGAATAACATACCGTGATAAGTATAGAAATTTAACTTGTCCTACAGGAAGAAGGAGAGGAAAGGAGGAAAAAAAGGGAGGGAGGTGGTCAGAAGGGAGGGGAGAAGTAGCAAATGGGAAACGGTAAGACAAGGGAATAAAGAGGGAGGGTAAACTGAGGAAGGCGGCAGTCAAAAGCAAAACTTTGTTGAGGAGTGGAAGGGAAAAGGGAGAAATAAAAGCATAAACAGGGGGAAATAGGATGGAGAAAAAGACATAGATAGAAATCATAACTATGAATGTGAATGGGATGAACTCTCCCATAAAAGGGAAGCAGATAGCAGAATGGATTAAAGACCATAATCCTACAATATGCTGTTTACAAGAAACACATTTGAAACAGGGGGATACAAACAGGGTAAAGGTAAAAGGCTGGAGTAAAATATATTGTGCCTCAGCTAAAGTTAAAAAAAAAAAGCAGGTGTAGCAATCCTAATCTCAGACAAAGCAAAAGTAAAGATAGATTTAATTAAAAGACACAAGGAAGAACACTACATCCTGCTAAAAGGCACCATAAACAATGAAGCAATATCATTGTTTAACATTTATGCACCAAGTGGTATGGCATACAAATTCTCACAGGAGAGGTTAAGGGAGTTACAGGAAGAAATAGACAGCAAAACTATAATATGTGGAGACCTCCCCCTCCCCCTTTCTGAACTTGATAAATCTAACCTCAGAATAAATAAGAAAGAAGTTAAAGAGGTAAACAATTTTAGAAAAGGCAGATATGATAGACCTCTGGAGAAACCTGAATGGGGATAAAAAGGAATATACTTTCTTCTCAGCAGTACATGGCACATATTCAAAAATCGACAATGTACTAGGGAATAAAAACCTTACAAACCCGGTCAGAAAGGCAGAAGTGGTCAAAGCATACTTTTCAGATGATGATGCAATAAGAATTATTTGTAACCATGGAACCATGGAAAAATAAGCTAAAAATTAATTGGAAACTAAATAATCTAATTCTAAAGAATGAGTGGGCCAAAGAACAAATCAGAGAAACAATTAATAACTTCATTCAAGAGAATGACAATAATGAGACAACATACCAAAACTTATGCAACAAAAGTAGTTCTTAGGGGAAGTTTTGTATCTCTAATGCTTACATGAATAAAATAGGGAAAAAGGAGATCAATGATTTGGGCATACAACTGAAAAAGCTAGAAAAAGAACAAAGTGCAAATCCCCAATTAAATACCAAATTAGAAATACTGAAAATCAAAGCAGAAATTAATAAAATTGAAATCAAGAAAACTAGTGAATTAATAAATAAAACAAAGAGCTGGTTTTATGGAAAAAACCACTAAAATTGATGAACTTTTGGTCAATTTGATTAAAAAAAAAGAAAGAAGTAAATCAAATTACTTGTATCAAAAATGAAAGGTGAGTTCACCTCTAATGAAGAGGAAATCAAAACAATAATTAGGAATTATTTTGCCCAATTTTATGCCCATAAATTTGACAACCTTAGAGATATGGATGAATATCTACAAAAACATAAATTGCCCAGGTTAACAGAAAAGGAAGTAAAATTTCTAAATAACCCCATCTCAGAAAACGAAATTGAGCAAGCCATCAATGAACTCCCTAGGAAAAAATCTCCAGGGCCAGACAGTTTTACATGTGAATTCCATCAAACATTTAAAGAACAATTAATTCCTGTACTTTGTAGACTATTTGGGAAAATAGGTGAAGAAGGAGTCCTACAAAATTTGTTTTATGACACAAATATAGTACTACTACCCAAGCCAGTTAGAGTCAAACCAGAGAAAGAAAATTATAGACCAATTTCCCTGTAATGAATATTGATGCAAAAATTTTAAATAAAATATTAGCAAAAAGACCGCACCAGTTATCACCAGAATAACACACTATGACCAGATAGGATTTATTCCAGGAATGCAAGGCTGGTTGAATATTAGGAAAACGATTAACATAATTCATATGATCATCTCAATAGACGCAGAAAAAGCCTTAGAGAAAATACAACACCCATTCCTATTAAAAACACTAGAAAGCATAGGCATAAATGGAGCCTTCCTTAAAATTATAAAAAGCATCTACCTAAAACCATCAATAAGCATTATTTGTAATAAGGACAAGCTAGATGCATTCCCAATAAGATCAGGGGTGAAACAAGGATGTCCATCATCATCCCTACTATTCAATTTGGTACTAGAAATGTTAGCTGTGGCAATAAGAAAAGAAAAAGAAATTGAAGGAATTAGAATAGGCAAAGAAGAAGCTAAATTATCACTTTTTGCAGATGATATGATGATTTGCTTAGAGAATCCTGGAGAATCAAGTACAAAACTACCTGAAACAATAAACAACTTCAGTAAAGTCGTAGGATATAAAATAAACCCACATAAATCCTCAGCATTCCTATACATTACTAATAAAGCCCAACAGCAAGAGATAGAAAGAGAGATTCCATTCAAAGTTACTGTAGACACCATAAAATATTTAGGAGTTTATCTGCCAAGACAAACCCAGGGCGTATATGAACATAATTATGGAACAATCTCCACAGGAATATAGTCAGATCTAAATAAATGGAAAATTACCAGTTGCTCATGGTTTTCCCTTCCTTTCTTGTAGGGCAAGATAAATTTCTACATCCCATTGCCTGTGTATCTTATTTTCTAGTTGCAAGCTAGAACATTTTTTTTTGTTTTTGAAAATCTGTTTTTAAAACTTTGAGTTACAAATTCTCTCCCCTCTTCCCACCCTCCCTAAGAAGTCAAGCAATTCGATGGGGAGCCAAGATGGTGGCTGGGAAGCAGTGACTGGCGTGAGCTCCCCACCAAGTTCCTCCAAAAACCTATAAAACAATGGCTCTGAACCAATTTTAGAGCTGCAGAACCCACAAAGTGGCAGAGGGAAGCAGGGTTCCACCGCAGGACAGCCTGGATGGTGTCTGGGCAAGGTCGGTCCCACACGGACCTCCCAGCCCCCAGCCGAGGGGAGTGGAGCTGAACGCAGCGCGCACAGCGCGAACAGACCAGACGCAGACCTACCAGACCAGGAGACGAGCGGAAAGTGCCCTGGCATCCCGAAATACCGAGCTGAGGCATGTACCAGACCTCTCAACCCACAAAGAGCAAAGACAGCAGAGAAGGTTA
>CM053622.1:401723038-401738962 GCA_028646595.1 Phalanger gymnotis
CAGGGGTGGAAGTCGAACCGCAAACTCCGATCCAGTCCCGCTGCTTTCCCCACTAACCTTTTGCTGTTTGTGGGTTGTGAGGTCTGGTACATGCCACAGCTCAGTAATTCTGCGTGCTAGGGCACCCTCCGCTCCACTCCAGGTCTCGTCGGTCCGCGGTCTGCTGTGCCGGGCGCCGCCTCGCGCACTGGGCTCTGCTTGGCTCAGCTCCGCTCCCCTCAGCTGGGGGCTGGGAGGTCCGTGTGGGACAGACCTTACCCAGAGACCATCCAGGCTGTCCTGGGCTGGAGCCCTGCTTCCCTCTGCCCCTTTGTGGGTTCTGCAGTTCTAGAATTGGTTCAGAGCCATTTTTTCATAGGTTTTTGGAGGGACTTGGTGGGGAGCTCACGCCAGTTACTGCTTTCCAGTCGCCATCTTGGCTCCGCCCCCCTCTTCCTGTCTTTTCACGATTATATATTATTTTAAACAAGTTTTTACACAAACAAAACCAATGCAACAGAAATTATAAGTAGAAAACTGGAGGGAAAAGGTTTGCAACAAATATCTCTGATAAAGGCCTCGTTTTTCAAATATATATAGAAGTGAGTCAAATTTACAAAAAAATTGTCAAGTCATTTCCCAAATGGTAAATGATCAAAATATATGGACAGGCTGTTTTCAAACAAAAAAAAAATCAAAGCTATATATAGCCATATTAAAAAAAAAAGTTCTAAATCACTATTGATTAGAGAAATGCAAATTAAGACAACTCTGAGGTATCACCTCACACTTATCAGATTGGCTAATATGACAAAAAAGGAAAGGTGATTTAGGAAAACTAGGACACTAATGTTTGTTTAATTGTGAACTGAGCCAACCATTATTGAGACCAATCTGGAACTATTCCTGTTGGGTTACAAAACTGTGCATACCCTTTTGTACAACAATACCCTTACTAGGTCTATATCCCAGACATCCAAAAAGAAAAGAGAAAAGGACATATTTGTACAAAAATACTCACAGCAGTTCTTTTTGTGATGGCTAAGAATCGGAAATCAAAGAGACGCCCATCAATTGGGGAATGGCTAAACAAATTATGGTATATGATTGTAAAGGAATGTTATTGTGTTATAAGAAATGACAACCAGGATGATTTCAGAAAAAAAAAAACAAACCTGTAAAGGCTTACATGATCTTATGTATAGTGAAGTGAACAGAAACAGGAGAACATTGTACACAGTAAGAGCAATATTGTTTGATGAAGGGGAACTGTGAATGACAGCTGTTTTCAGCAATACAATGATCCAAGACAATCCCAAAGAACTGATTATGAGGCATACTATCCACCTCCAGAGAAGGAACGGCTATTGTTTGAATACAAACTGAAGCATGCTATTTTTCACTTTCTTTTATTTTTTTTTCTTTTATTCAAATCCTCTTGTACAAAGGGACTAATATGAAAATGTTTTACATAATTGCACATCTAATGTATATCTGATTGCTTCCTGGCTTGGGCGGGGAGAGAGAAGGCAGGGAAAGAGGGAGAGATAGAACTTGGAACTAAGAATTAAATAAAGACATTAAATGGCACAGTTTGAAAAAAAAATGTTTTAGGTCGATTTTTGTTACCTAAAATTTGCAATATAGTTAAATTGAGTAGCTACTATTTATGGTTGAATTTTAATGAGGAAGATACTGGTTTAATATGAATATTTATATTCCCTTAAATTGTACTCTGAAATGTAACTTTTATAATTATATCTCTATCCATATCCATATACACATATACATATATGTATGCATATATATGTGTATATGTGTGTATAAATGTAAATACATATATGTGTATATATAATATATATAGGGTAGATGTAATTATATGGATATGTGTCTATGTATATATGTGTGTATATATGTATTTATCTATGTGGATATGGATATGTGTATATATACAAATGTACATACATGTGTATGTATATATGCACACATGTATACACATACACACATGCATATATACACTTTGTGTACATATACCCACATATATACTTATATTTTCTTATATGTATACATGTGTATTTGGATTCATCTTAAAATGAATATAGTTACCATATATAGATTTCCATCTCTATTTCTGGCACTGATTCTGGTACACTGAAAGGAATGCAAAACTTGGAGTCCTAAGATCTCAGTTCGAGTATAGATGACATCTGACATGACAGTTAAACTTTCTAATTTTCAGTTTCCTGATCTGTAAAATAAGCTGATTTGACCAGAGCACCTCTGAGGTCTCTTCCAACTCTAAAACAATAATTATGAGCCTCTGATTACTGACTCATTCTACTCAGATGCTTTCTTGTTGGATTCAGTCTCAGCACTACCAACATTATTGTTACTTTAGAACTCTGTCTATAGTGTGGCTCTTCAGAAGACTTTGCTTTCTTCTGACTCACCCTTCTGTGGCCAGTTATAGCATTGCTCTAAATAGACCATCACAAGCAAAGACAAGTGGGAAGAGACAAAAGATAAGATTCACCTATGTTATTTTTTTCCAGGTATGACAGAAAGCTTTAAGTCCTAAAAAAGTGTCCTCCATCTCTTGTATCCCTCGCCATAGTTGCCAATGCCTGACATAGTTTGTAGGAGCTATGAGAGACCAGTGTTTGGAATTCTATCAGAGTACCTTATCCCTAGGGCAAAACTCCACTGAATTGGCCACGTAAACATAGAAAATGTCAGGACACTCAAGCCTCTTCACTCCAGCAGATCACCGAAAAATTGTCCTCCTGACTTGAAAGAGCTGAGGAAGGGTTTTAAGCTTTTGCTGAAATACAAACGCAAGTAATGTGGCATAATTGCACAGGTAGAGGAAATTACAGCAGCTTGCAAATAAGCCTGACATGAAAGTTACTTCCACACAGAATTACTTTTGGGTAACAAAGACTTAGGAATGGCTGTGACTGTAAGAGTCATATTCGCCAACAGTTACAGACCCTTCAAAAAGTGAGCTTCAAATGTTAAAGGAAAAAATTTCATAGGTACTCAGGGAGAAAAGGACTATTAGAACAATATTAGAACCATCTGCTCCCATCTAAAATCAGAGACCCAAACATCCATCAACAATGTCATCTTAAAAAATAAAGAATGATGATATAGTTATGCAAATAGAATAAAATATTTTTTCTGTACTGAGGAACAAAAAGAACTAAAAATTTGGGGAGCTGACCCTGGCTCTGCCTCCAGTTAAGCCAATTTATTAAATCATATAAATTCTCTGCTGCTCAATACCCTCAATTCAATTCATCAAACATTTATTAAGATCTACTGGGTGCAATATCCCTTATTAACTGCTGAGGACACAATGGTTAAACAAGACCAAGTGCTTGCCATCAAGTTAATCCAAAACTCTCTTCCCTCTAGGACTTCTACTATAATCCACTATTACCCTGTGAAAAATGAGGCAATTCAGGTAAATTATGTTAAAATTCTCTTCTACCTCTAAATTCTATATCTCCAACCCTATATTTCCCCAGTAAACATTTTCACCATTGTTTCTTAAATTTTCTAGGGTCATAGGATGATTAATCTGACAAGATAAGGATCAGTTAACCATAGAAATAGTACTGGTATGTAGGCAGTTTCTAAAAATGCATTGATATGTTGGGGAAGAGGGAACTGACAGCTGTTTATGGAGTAGATAGTCGGCACTTGAGACTTAAGAGTTTTTAGATTCTTAATAGGATGAAAATCTGGAGGGGGGATGTATGTGTGTGTGCATATGTACACAATACACACGCACACACACACATATATGTTAATTATATTTAATTGGATAAAATAAATCTATATGTCTGCCAGATTTGCATCCTATTACACACACACACACATACACACACATATGTGAGAAACAAAGAGAGAGAGAGAGAGAGATGTAGATGTTGGTATGTACATACATACACATATACATATGATATGTATGTATACATATATATGCATACATATATGTATACATATACCTGAGTATATCTGTATGTATATATACTTTTCTTTCCCTAATTCTTTCCCTAATTCTCCCTTCCCCACCAGGGATGTTCTTTAAAAGAAAATAAAATAAAAGTTATGTTATATATATAGCTGTGTCTTAGAGAAATGTGTTTATTTTCAATTTCTTTATATTTTTCTTTAGGGACATCAGTTCTATGGAGAGAACATTATGCTTTTAATATTGTTTTGGTTGCTCAAAGGAATGACATTTCCTTACTTATACTTTGCTAGGAAAAGATCCAATGAGGCCAAAGTATACATCTGGGAAGGGAAATCTTTCATTGTGTTATTTGGGAGGATCCATGCAGATTCCACCATTCCTTTGGGAATCTAGAGTGATTTGAAGTTCAGAAAGGACATTTTCTTTCTTAGGTTCAAAGGGCAGACTTGCAGACACTTCAGAGGCACTAAAAGTGGGAGGAGAAAGGAATCTGGAGAGAGAAATATTTCACATTCATTCTTGGAGCAAGCTAGCGGAGAACCAAAGGAAAATTGCCAGAACTAGCTCAGACGCATTAACTCATGGATTTGCCGAGATTCTTTTGGGTCAGTCTTAATATAGGATGGGGCACTCAGAAGCTTTCTGGTACACTTTTGAGTTCTCAAAGCTAAAAATTTGTATCCAGGAACTAAAGACAAGTTACGGTTCTGTATATTTCTAGAAAGGGCACTCAACATAATCTCTTCTTGGCTTGTGAATAGCTCATAAAAAGTCATTAGGGATCTGTTATTTATTGAGATGTTAGCTATACAATCTTAGCTGGAGTCTGGGAACTGTATGGAATAGCTTCTTCCACAGTATATTCCCCACCCCTTTTTAAAGATACATTGATCTTATGTAAGGAATACTTCAAGGAGTTTTGTTCAAGTAATCAATGCATTTCTATATTTATAAATCTAATCAAGGCACATCTGCTTTTCTGCTAAAGGATTATCCAGTAAGTATCACATGATCAAAATTATAAACTTTATTACATTGATTTTTTGTTCTGCTTGTTACTCAGACCACAAAAATAATTAAATATATTCCTTTGAATAACTATAACTTGACACAAAATCATTTCTTTAGGATATATTTCCCTGATGTAAGATCCATGGCATCTCCTGCTTCCCATCCTGCTATTTCTCATTCTAATTATTAGAATTTTATAGGTCCAAGGCTTACTTTGAATGTTCTCTTCTTAAAAGATAACAGCTGTTCCCCAGGCCATATATAGAAAAGCCTGTCAACTACTTTGAGTTGTCTACAGTGCAATGACTACAAAGATGGAACCATACCAAAGAGATCCCCTTTTAACATTATATATGTTTGATGCAGTTACATCTATAAATACAAGCAATTCTCTGAGTTTCACTTGTTTTTGGTCTTGCTGAGACAAGGGCCTACTCTCCGTCATAATGTCAGGGACATGTACCTTTTCAATTTAAGCTACGTTTATTTCAGCATTAAGAAACTTGGTAACTATTCCAAGTTAAGAAAAATTTGCCATCACAGGATCTCAGTTTCAGAGGGAGGAGTCATCCAGTCCAGTCCTGCAATTGTACGGAGAATGAAACTAAGGCCCACAGAGATGAAGTGATTTAAGCAAGATGATGCTTCATTATTATTAAAGCCTCTTATTCTTTACTTATGTTTCCTTGATGACTTGCTAATAAGTTATGGCACATAATGCTTATCAGAGACAGATTCAGTGATTTTGCTTAAAATTATTCATGTATCTGCATTAGCTATACTTGAAGGGGACTGTGTAACTGAATAAGAGCAAAGGTATACATAGATGACACTTTATAAAGGGCTTTTGACTTTCTCAATGATCCTATGAAACAGGGAATGCAAGATGCAAGTAAGCTAATGAAAATATGGATAAATATGTGAATAACAAATGTCCTTAGTCCTCAGTGGGGTATCTCAGTACTATAGCATTCAATAGAAAATTTCAAGGGGTAACACTTTGTATCATATTCAATTTTCAGAAAAATCGCAAGTGTATGAACAAAAAATAACCAAGATGCAAATGCAATTAGTATAGTTGTAGTATTTCTTAATTAATGCAGAATTAAAGATTCTCCCCTACATCATATCTATCTGATGGAACATGAGTAAAACCTAGCTGAGGTCTCCCTAGTCATATCCAGGGACAGATGTGCTCAGTGGCAAAGCACATTGGTTGTCACAGCAAACTTTTATCCCTGTGAAAGAGGTGGTGTGAAAAAGAACTGTCCATTGAGCCAAGAAGAGCCATCTATTGTACTATGAAGTTCTTAAGAACATGGACAGTCTTTTGCCTTTTTGTTGGATCTTCAGCACTTAGCACATAGTAACTAATTAATCGATGTGTATTTACTTCCAGACTGATTCACTGAATTAAAAAAAGACAGACAATTTCCACTTTTATTCTCCTCGTCCTCCTCTGCATTAATTTTCTGTATATCATAATAAATTATTCCTCTTTTGCAACCCAGCAGCTATGGTGGCTGATTGAACATGAGTTCAAACACATGCTAAGTGAACTTAAACTTGAAGTCTCAGGATGTTTGATGTTTGTGTTTCTTTTCCTAAGTATAAGTGACTGAATAGCATTCCAGAGATGGCCATTCCTAGTGTTAGAATCAGTCTTATGAATGAGACAGGTGAGAGTACCTTGGTCTATCAGGAAGAGCAGAATGACAACAGGATGTGTTATCTCCAACTATGTTTTTATTTGAGAAGATAGTTATAGACAAGAAGATGAGTTCAAGCCTGTAAACTTTATTTTTATTTTTTAAAATTGTTTTGTTATTTACAGGTCCCTATGGAGAGGCAGAGTCAAGATAGTGGAGTGAAAGTTAGGAGTTTTGCCGTAGAGCCTTCACATCCTCCCATACAATGACTAATAAAGAGCACCAAGCCAAATTTCGATAGAGAAAGAAATGAAAAAAAACAACATAATGAATCTTTTTTTCAGCTGAGGGTGGATCAGGAAGACAAAAAAAGATCTGAAGATATTGCCTGTATATCCTATTTCCCAGTTGCATGTGAAAACAATTTTTAACATTTATTTTTAAAACTTTGAGTTCCAAATTCTCTCCCTTCTTCCTTCCTCACACACCCTCATTGAGAAGGCAAGCAATTCAAATATAGGTTATATATGTTTTCTTATGCAAAACACTTCCATAATAGTTATATTGTGAAAGACTAACAATATTTCCTTCCATCCTATGCTGTCCCTCTTTATTCAATTTTCTCCTTCCACTCTGTCCCTTTTAAAAAGTGTTTGCTTTTGACTACCTCCTTCCCCAATCTGCCCTCCCTGTTAACATCTGCTTCCCCCATCCCCTTTCGCCCTACTTTCCTGTAGGGTAAGATACCCCATTGAATGTGTATGTTATTCCCTCCATAAACCAAATCCAATGAGAGCAAGGATCACTCATTCTCTTTCACCTCCTCCCTCTTCCCTTCCATTATAACAGCTTTTGCTTGACTCTTCTATGCGAGACAATTTACCCCATTCTATCTCTCACTTTCTCCTTCTCCCAACATATTCCTCTCTCACCCCTTACTTTTATTTTTACATATCATCACTTAATATTCAACTCAACTTGTGCTCCCTGTCTACATATATGTATATTGCCTTCAACTATCCAATAGAGAGAAAGATCTCATGAGTTACAAATATCATTTTTCCATGTAGGAATGTAAACAGTACAACTTTAATAAGTCCCTTATAATTCTCTTTCCTGTTTATTTTTTCATGCTACTTTCTAGCCTTGTATTTGAATGTCAAATTTTCTATTCAGCTCTGATCTTTTTATCAAGAATGTTTGAAAGTACACTATTTCATTTAATATTCATTTTTTCCCCTGAAGTATTGTTCTTAGTTTTGCTGAGAAGGTGATTCTTGGTGTTAATCCTTTGACCTCTAGAATATCCTATCCCAAGCCCTCAGATCCTTTAATGTAGAAGCTGCTAGATCTTGTGTTATCCTGATTGTGTTTCCACAATACTCAAATTGTTTCTTTATTGCTGCTTGCCATTTTTTCTCCTTGACTTGAGAATTCCAGAATTTGGCTAAAGTATTCCTAGGAGTTTTCCTTTTGGGGTCTTTTTCAAGAGGTTATCAGTGGATTCTTTCAATTTCTATTTTACCCTCTGTTTATAGAATATTAGGTCAGTTTTCCTTGATAATTTCTTGAAAGATGATATCTAGACTTGTGTTTTGATCATAGCTTTCATGTAGTCCAATGGTTTTAAAATTGTCTCTCCAGGATTTGTTTTCCAGGTCACTGGTTTTTCCAATGAGATATTTCACATTGCCTTCTTTTTTTATTCTTTTGGTTCTTTTTTATAATTCCTTGATTTCTCATGAAGTCGTTCACTTCCATTTGCTCCATTCTAATTTTTAAGGAATTATTTTCTTCAGTGAGATTTCGGACATCCTTTTCCATATGGCCAGTTCTGATTCTCATGGCATTCTTCTCCTCATTGGGTTTTTGGACCTCTTTTGCCATTTTGGTTAATCTCTTTTTAAAGGTGTTATTTTCTTCAGTATTTTTTGGGTCTCCTTTGGCAAGTTGTTGACTTGTTTTTCATGGTTTTCTTGCATCACACTCACTTCTTTTCCCAATTTTTCCTCTACTTCTCTTACTTGATTTTCAAAATCCTTTTTGAACTCTTCCATGGTCTGTGATAAATTCATATGTTTCTACGAGGCTTTTCATATAAGATCTTTGACTTTGTTTTCTTCTTCTGGTCATGTTTTCATCTTCTTTGTTACCAAAGTAAGATTCTGTAGTCTGAGGTTTTTTTTTTTTTTACTCTGCTCATTTTCCTAGTCAATTACTTGACTTTTGAGCTCTTTTTTAAGGTATAAGTGTGCTTCCAGAGCAAAGCATGCTTTGTCTCAAGCTTCGGGGGTTTTTTGCAGGTGTTTTCAGAGATACTTCTAGGGACCTGTAAATTTTCACTTCTTCTAAGGTGGTATGATTCAAGGAGTGGTGTACTCATCTCCTGGCTTGTGCTCTGGTCTGTGATTGACCTCAAGCACTCTTTTCTGTCTTGGAACTCTGAGGAGGACTCCTTCTCCATAGCCACAACAAGTTCTTCCACACCAGGGCTCCTCCTCACCCCAGGATCAGCACCTAGGACTGTGAGTCAGATCCAAGCAGGGCAAAGCAGCAAAATCCTGCCTCAGGACTAGCAAAGAGATCCCTGCACTCCCACTCTGAGCAGCAACTTGGTCCCCACACTGTCTGTGGGCCTGGAGCTCTGGAAGCTACTTCTGCTTCTGCTTCTGCTGCTGCAGCCACCTTCACTACCCTGGGGCTGGGACTGGACCCTGTTCTTTGCTCACTTAGGTTCAACAGAGTTTTCCCAGTCACCTCCTATGTTGTCTTTGGAGTTTGTGTGTTGAGAAGTCTGTAAACCACCACAGCTGCCAATGATTCAGTGCTCTGAGGCCTGCTCTGCCTGTTCTGCTCTGGCCCAGCCTATCCTGGCATGGCCCACACTGGGTTGCACTCTGCTCCCAGCACTGTGCAATAAAAATTCCCATCAACCTTCCAGTCTCTCTTGTGCTGGAAACTTGTTTCACTCTGTCAATTTGTGGGTTCTGTAGCTCTAGAATTTGTTTAGTCATTTTTACATTAATATGGAGGCATTTTTTTATGTTTATATGGAGACATTAATTTACATTAACATGGGAGAGCTCAAACAAGTCCCTGCTTTTTCTCTGCCATCTTGGCTTCTCCCCCTACGTCACACTTCAAGGGCATGAAGGGGAACTTTTAGTCAAGAAGGAGTAGAAGCCCTGAGATGCAATATCACTTTCAGGCCCAAGGGATCAGAGGAGCACTATTGATAGCAATAAAAACAATTCCAATTTCCTAGCTCAAACAAGAGTGCGGCAGAGCAATGACCGCACTTCTCCCAATATCATACCACCTTGGAAACAAAGAAAACTTCCAAAATACCAGAACTAGTTCTAAAAATAGCAATGTAAAAAAGCCTGAAAGTTAAGAAAGCGTCCTTCCCACTGCATCCCACCCTACCTCTTCCACCCCACAAACCCCTTTGCCTGCTTCAAGCCAGGAATATAGACCCGTATTAACATAAAGTTCAAAATCAACAAATAGGAATGGAAAATGATTAAACAACAACAAAAGAACCTGACCATAAAAAGTTATTGTGGTGAAAGGCAGGATCAAGACTAAAACTCCAAAGAGACAATGAAGTCATAATGGCTACAAGCAAAGCTTCAATGGAGGAAAAGTGTGAATTGGACATATGTCTTTCAATCTTTGTGGGAAACTTACCTAACTAGAGAACTTTAAAAAGAATTTAATCTAAGGTGAATTCCAGCCCATTTTGTTCCACTCAGAAAGGTCTGAGAAGAGGTATACAACCTTTTTTTTAGATTGCCCTAGCCAGGGGTTAGTCTGGAGAAGAGTCAGATACCCTCAGTCCCTCTGTTGAATAAGCCCAACTCTCATTATAATGTTCATTCTTGCCATTCTTTGTTAACCAATCAGAGTTGATTACCACCCTAAGAAGCACCTACTTTTCCAAAGGCATATAAGCATTTTGTGGATTCCAGGAGGGGTCTTTGGCATTTTAAAAACTATTTTAAGTATATGCTTTTTTTTAACTATATGCTATCATGATTAGTAAATGATCACATACCTAGAAACTATCTCTCAAACAGATCAAATAAAAACTGAAGAGACAAGTTTCAAGCTATGTAATTTATTAGCAAGATAAGTATAAAAATTGAGACAAGGCCCCTCAGCTGGCACAAAGATGCTGAATATAGGATATTGGACATCTTTTTATATGTTAAAAGAAAACAAAAAACCAGGATACAGGATTACTTAATCTTCTTTTTTCCTGGAGGAAAGATCAGCAATTTTTCTGACTTGAGAGGGGAATGAGAAAGTGGAATTTTGGAAACCAGTTGATTTATGGGAAAACAACAAAAATGGAGGTTGTTCACAAAGTGGAGTCAGTGTTCACAAGAGAGAGTCCTTTGGTTGTCACAATTCCCACCTTTGATCCTTAGAGAGGGGTGTGTTCCCCCATCTAGAAGACAAATTTATAAGGTGTTTTTTTTTTTTGCAGGGAGGAAGGCAGGGAAATTGGGGTTAAGTGACTTGCTCAAGGTCACACAGCTAGTAAATGTGTCAAATGTCTGAGACTGGATTTGAACTCAGGTACTTCTGACTCCAGGGCCAGTGCTCTACTTACTGAGCCATTTAGCTGCCCCAATAAGTATATATATATATTCATTATCAGTATTACACATCAAGAAAAGACCACTGAGAATGACCCTTTTGAATAATTTAAAACAATAGCTAATTCACAGTTTAAGAACAATAATGATGCATACAGCAGAGAACTTATTTACCAATAGTGGCTAATATGCCATTTCCCTGGAAGCAAGTGAAATCAGGAGAAAAGATTCCACCAGGGGTCACTTGATATAGGCAATTTTGTTTCAACTATAACCAGCTAAACATTATGAAAATTTTCACAATTGCATCTGACTTGTTAATGTAGGAATAATAAGATTGGTTGACCATACCTCAGGCTCCTCCTTGTGAAGCTGTAATAAGGTCTAAACCCATGGCCTTGAGTCCACATGTGGCCAGCTAAGTCCTCACCTGCAACCCTGTAAAAGCCCTGTAAAACTTGGAATCATTCAAAAGGCTACATCCGAAGACCTAGAAGGCCAAATGTGGTCTCAAGACTGCAGGTTCCCAACCCCTGTTCTAAGACCATTTGTGCTAAAGAATCTAATTCGATTCAGAAGGAGGAGATGGACTCTTGACATGTGAGACTTTCTCAAATTCATGCAAGAGGTTTCTAGCAGCCTGCTCTAGGACTGCAATGCCCACAAATAATTCTTTCACAAGGTTTTGGATTGTATTTACATCTCTACTAGCTAAGGTTTCCCACCCACCCCCTTTATATTACCCTCCCAACTTTCCACTAGTTTTCTTTGCCACTAGTTCAATGGTGTGATAAAAGACTGATTATAGTGCAGTCAAATAGATAATCCCACACATCCCAAACCAGCTGAGTGGAAGAGAGGAATAAACTTTACTACCATAAACAAAGAGTTTTCCAGGTGATAGTATCCCCAAGGAACTTCTGAAGGGGGCTATTTAATTCCTCCAAAGATTCAACTCTTCTTATATAAATTTGTATTATAGGTTGAAATCACATTTGGTTCATCTAGCACCATTATAAGTAAGGTTGGCCAAAAAAATACATTGAAGTTACTTGTCTCTAATCCAATTAAAGAGGCAGTTGTTTACCACAAATAAAAAGGTCTCATTAGGTAATAACAAGGAAATTCAAAATCGATCTGCACATCTTCAGATCTCCTGTATTGACACTATCCAGTAGACTTTGCTTCTTGGTAACACAGAAACTAAAACACAGAATGGGATTAACTTCAAAAGATACAGTCAACAATGTGTTGGCACCAAGGGTCCTATCAAATTTGAAAATAACTTATATGACATAAATTTGGATCAGTGATATTGGTCTTGGCTTGCTGTCTTGTATTTTCTTCTCAGAGGTGAAAATACTACAAATGACTAAAGCAAAGATTGTAAAAGTCCATTTCAAGGGGGGCAGAGCCAAGATAGCTGCTTGAAAACAGCATCTCACAGGAGCTCTCTCACAAGTTCTGTCAGATACCTCTAAAAAGTGAATTTGAGCAGATTTGAGATAGTTAGAAGCCACTAGTAGACTGACTGGGGCAAATTTACAAGCCAAGAGAGTCTGCAAGGTCGACAGGATGGATCTGTAGGCTGCGAGAGTGCCCAGATCACATAGCTGCACCAGACTACATCAAAGCAGAACTGCTACTGAAACCGTCCAGCTGTCCAGGCTGGAAGAAAGTTGGGCACATGAAAACAACAGAGATCCCTAGGCCTCCCAGAACAAAATGGGAGTCTATCGAAGTGATGGGAGGCACCAGTGCAGCACCATGACACATCTACTACTGAAGCTTGCAGCCTAAAGTTTTGAAACTTCCCTTATTGAACTTCTTGGAGTCATAATGACTGGGTAAATGGTTCACATCCCTCCATCCCTCCCTGATCCAGAGATTGCCTTGGGAAAAACCCTGGAATAGAGGAGCCAGAGGTGAGGCTTCAGTAGCCAAACAATGGGAATTCCTGAGTCCCAGGAGGGTGGAGTCAGTAAAGGTCAACACCAAGAACAAAGATGTGTCTTTGCACAGCCAGAGGAAGTGGCAAACACCAACACAGACCACGGCTAAGACCACCTGTGCTGGACGGCAACCCTGGGGGAAGAGGAGACTTCCAGCAGCCAGACCACCTCTACCCCACACTTCAGGAAACCAGAGGCCATAACACACAAAGCCAGTAACTAGACTCACCATTTCCAGAACAAGAAGCCTGAGACAAAGATCCCTGAGCCCCAAAAGCAGAAATCCACTTTAAAGCCAGGAAAAATCTAACCAACATGAAGAAAAACATGTGAAAAAACAAGGACCACTGATTCTTTCTACGGAGACAGAGAAGATCAAAACACCAACTCAGAAGAGGACAGCATTGACACTATGCCCACATCTGATACCTCAAAAAGGAATATGAGCTTGTCTCAAGCCCAAAAAGTATTCCTGGAAGAACTAAAGGAGGATTTTAGAAACCAAATCATGGAGGTAGAAGGAAAAAAAAGGGAAAAGAATCACTGATGAGAACAAGTTTTTGAAAAGTAAAATCTGGGAAATGGCTAAGGAGATTCAGAATCTAATTAGAGCAAATGAGACCCTGAAAGGTAAAATCAACCAATTGGAAAAGGAGACTCAAAAGCAAAATGAGTACAGCAATTCATTAAAAATTAGAATTGAGAAAGCGGAAGCTAATGACTCTATGAGGCATCCAGAAGTAGTCCAACAAAATGTAAAGAATGAAAAAATGGAAGAAAACATGAAATATCTGATTGGAAAAAAAAAAACAACAACAACTGACCTGGAAAATAGATCCAGGAGAGACAATTTAGGAATTATTGGTCTACCACAAAGCCACGATGAAAAAAGAAGAGCCTGGAGGGGCAGAGCCAAGATGGCCACATGAAAACAGCATCTTACTGGAGCTCTCTCACGAGGTCTGTCAGATTCCCATAAAAAAGTGAATTTGAGCAGATTTGAGAGAGTTAGAAACCGAGAGCAGTCAGAGTGGGGCAAATTTCCAAGCCAGGAGAGTCTGAAAGGCGGAAGGAATGAATCTGTAGGCTTGGAGAGTGCTCAGTTTGCGGAGCTGCTCCAGACCAAAGTGGAAGCTGCCGGACAGGAAACCCACCTAGGAGACAGCTGGGGAGAAAGCTGGGTGCCTGAAAACCAGCAGAAATCCACACTCCTCCCAACACAGGACGGCAGTCTATGGAAGCGACGAGAGGCAGCGCAATGCCACTGGCTGTGAAACATCAACTCCTGAGGAAGCCCAAAGGTATGAAACTTGGCTTCTTGAACTTCAGGGAGACAAAACAGACAGGTAAATGGCTGTAATCTCCCCCCGCCCCTCCCCACCCAGAGAATTCCTCGGAAAAAAAGAATGCTGGAACAAAGGTAATAGAAGTGGGGCTTCAGAGGCCAAATAGCAGAAGTTCATTAGTCCCAGAGGGGCAGAGCCAGCAAGGGTCAACACCAGGAGCCCAGACGTAATCTTACTCCCCTAGGGGAGGTGCCCACACCAGCTCAAACAATAAAAAGCTGAGACCTTTTCTGAAGAGCAACAGTGCTGGAGAGCACCCCTAGGGAAAGAGACATCAGGGAGCCAGACCCCTCCCCCACACTTCAGATAACTGAAGGCAATAATTCACAAATACAACAACTAGACTCACAATCCCCAGAATAAGAAAGCTGGGACAGAGATCTCTGAACCCCAAAGGCAGAAATTTGTTGTAAAGCCAGAAAAAGGCTAACCATCATGAAGAACACAAAAAATCTGAAGACCATTGTTCGGGGACACAACCCCAAGGAGGGGCACCCAGCCCTGGACCTGGGCCCCTGGGGTGGAGTCTGAGATGCCCGGGGGTGTAACCTGCTTTCGTGGTACTGGAATGCCCCGATAATGGGGCAGCTCGGCCCCACCCCCACCCCACCCCAACCCCACCCCCGCAGCACTTGGGAGGGGCTCGGGCTCCAGTATATAGGGGCTGGACAGGAAGGGAGAGGGGTGGAGCATAAAGGTGTGGAGTATAAAGGAGAACAGGTTGTAAGCAATAAAGCGGATTAGTGCTGATTAGTGCCTCTGCCACTTGGTGTTCTCTGCCTGTCTGTTTGATCCCACTTCCCTGGTAACCACTCCGAGAGGGCAGTAGGGCCGGCGAGGAACCCCGCCGAAGACCCGAGGACCTATTGCTCTCCTTGGGCAGGTGAGTATGGTAGGGTAGGGTTGTGATCCAAGTGAAGGCTCGGGGAGGGCAGGGCTAGCTCCCTCACCCCGAGTAGACCATTGATCGTTTTTATGGAGACAGGCAGGATCAAAATACCAATTTGGAAGAGGACAGCAATGACACTATGATACCTCGTAATGTGAACTGGTCTGCAGCCCAAAAAGCATTCCTGGAAGAGCTAAAGGAGGATTTTAAAAACCAAATTAGGGAGCTAAAAGAAAAAATGGAAAAAAAATCCACTGATGAAATCAAGTCCCTAAAGAATAAGATTGCCAAAATGGCTATGGAGATTCAGAATCTAAAGAGAGAAAATGACACCCTGAGAGGTAAAGTCAACCAATTGGAAAAGGAGACTCAAAAGCAAAATGAAAACACTAACTCATTAAAAATTAGAGTTGAGCTAATGAATCTATGAGGCACCAAAAATGTAAAGAATGAAAAAAACAGAAAAAATGTGAAATATCTTCTTGGGAAAACAACTGACCTGGAAAATAGAT
>CM053622.1:401739462-401756662 GCA_028646595.1 Phalanger gymnotis
TGCAAAATTTTGCACATGTGAATTTGGAGAAACTGATAGGACTCTTGTTTGGAATAAATTCTAAAAGAACTGAAAATAACTAAAGCTGAAACAATTCTACCCATGTTATTTGTGGGACTAGTGTTATGAGTCAAATGACATTTTCCCTTAATGAGATGTCTTTGATGCTTTGGCAGACAGATCGCCTTTATTTATTTAAAAGTTGCTTGCTCATTATGCGCTTCATCATATCTAAATTGCTTAGGTTCCTTTGTGTAGCCACTGTAAACTTTGCTGTCAAGTTATTTTTTGTAGGCCTAAGAAAGAAAGTCTTTTAATTGTGTTGATAATCTTTTCTCCTTTGGCACAGTGTTAAGGAGTATAAAAATGAAATCAAATTAAGGTTGGTTTTACTGAGTCCCACCTCTGTCACATTCAGTCTATGTGACCAAATCAGTTAACTCCTCAGTGCTTTAAGTAACTCTCATTCTAAGGCTATTAGTTTCAGAAAAGGAAGGCCGAGTTTCTTACAAAGCATGCCTTACACCAAGAATCTACAGGTCTAGCTTCCAAAGCTTTCCTGAATTTGCAATAAACTTTTAGAGTATTAAGTCAGTATTTCATAAGCTCATTTATATGCCAACAAAGTGTATTATATAATTTACTTTAAAATCATGTTAGCCTTTCAATATCATTTATTTATACATGCCTTTCTTTGTTCTTCTACTCTGTTCTCCTCTCTATCTTGCATCACTCAACTCTACACTCTGCACAATACTTACCCTACTCTACACTCCAGCCAAACTTAGCTATATTCCATTCTCTGAACATATCCTCTCTTTTCCAGTATCCATCTTTTAACTTATGTTGCTCCCTATGACCAGAATGTCTTTGCCCTCCCTTCCCTATGCACCCCATACCTTGAATTGCTTACACTCCTTTAAAGCTTAGCTTCAATGTTAACTTATTCAAGAAGCCTTCACTGAACATTCCTGTCAGAAACAATCTTCCCTCTCAGCATTTTTTGAGATATATCTCTAATGCAGTATTGCAAGTGTGGGTATTTTGCCCACTGTCAGACTCTAAACTCCATGAGGATTGTGACTAGGTATTACATAAATTTTTTATCTTCTGTGCCTCAAAATGCATTTTTCACAGAATACATTCCTAAGAAATATTTGCTGAACTGACTTTAAAGCCCTAATATCCTTTATTTTACAGATGAGGAAACTGAGGCAAACTGAGGACAAACGATTTGTCCTGGGGCCATACTGCCAAAAGGTACCTGATGAAGAATTTGAACCCAGATCTCCCTGGCTCCAAGTGCAATGCCCTATTCATTATACTATTCATTTGTTCAGGGAGAAATTTCTAGTTGTATTATTTGGCTTTTTTTTCAAACGGCATGTGTTTCAAGGGTCCCCTCTCTTTACCACCCCTGCCTTTTCCCCTCTTACTCCTAAAATGACTCCTAAATGTGGCTTTTTGATAAACACTGGATTAAACTCTTTCAATAAAATTTTCTAGTTTAATGTATCTCAACTTAATCTTGGCCTCTAGGTCTTCCTAAAATTGTTATTCAATGAACTTCATTTAAAATAGTCATAACTGGAGCTTTCTCTGTTGGTGTTTTGTTTGCATTTTTTGTCTTTTAATGTTGATATTTGGCGATATGCCTTTTGGTGATATGCTTACTGTTGACATGACAATTGCATTTTCTTCACTAACTCCCTTCCTCTAAAAAATTGAAGCATTTAAACAACAGTACTCCGGGCATGAAAAGTTCTGATGCCAACAGTTGCAGAGTCAGGATGAAAAGAATGGGAGAGTGGAAAGGCCCTGTACCAACTGTCCATAAGTTCTATGCTTGATTCTATTGCTTAATAAACATGAAAGCTTGGACAAGTCACATGGCCTCATTGAGTCTTAGTTTCTTTATCTATAAAATGAGTAGTCTGGGCAAGTGCTTTCCTTTCTGATACTTTATGGAAATAAAAGATGGGCAGAAGCTCTACATATTCAGCAATTCTGATTTTGTTTTGATTCACCAATATCAGACCACAAAGATTTATTTTTCACCTTGCTTTAACACTATGCTTAGTCCAGAGGTGGGGAACCTGCAGCCTCAAGGTCACTCATGGTCCTCTAGTTCATCAAGTACAGCCATTTGACTGAATCCTTTGCAGTTTCCCCACCCCTGTTCTAGACACCTGCTACTTTATCCTAATTAAAGACTATGGAACTGAAGCCCAAGCCTCTTTTATTTGTAGTTTCCTCCTATTAGAATGTGACTTCGTAGATTTCAGATACTGCTTTGCTTTTCAATTTATATTCCCATTGCTCTGCATACAATAATTGATTAATAAATGCTTTTTTGATTCAATAATTAATTTCAATAGCTTAGAACTGGGTACCTAGGGACATTTTTTAGTGATGCAATTACAAGAAGCAGCAAAATATATTGGCTAGAGAGTTAGCATTGGATTCAAGAAGATCTAGGTTGAAGTCCTATCTTTGAGAGAAAGTGACTCTATGTTCCTTTGTTATTTACTAAACTTCTTAGTGCCCCAGAGAACTATTGAATTCTGTAAATGGAAGGGCAGTATTGGGAAAGAAGGTTTTTTCTCATTGAGAGTGTCCTATATCAGAGGACTCCTTAACTCCTCCTCTTCTAACAAAAATAGGAACTAAAACATAAGCCACCACTTTAGACAATGATGTAAAACATTCTTTAATAGTTTGAGGGGTCTGTAATCTCATCCATGTGGGGATTGCCTACAAAAGCCCAGGACCTAATCCATCCACGTCTCTTCATTCTGAGTGACATTTAGCCATGAATCCTTCTGGGAATTCATCACAGGAGATTTACTCAAATTGCTAAGGACCTTCTTTTAAATCTCTGGATATCATGGGGTTATCAGTGGAAGATGCAAGGTATCAGTCATTTATCCATCTCTCCTACTACACAAATAACTTCATTTCTAATTTTATACCTCTTGAAATATTCCTTATGCCACATATACAGTTATTTTTGAAGCATATAGTATTGCTATTTTTTATATCACAATCAATTCTAAATAAATTCCATACCCCTAATTAAGTGAAACCAAATGATGCAGCCACCACATCTGAGAGCACATAAAACTGTCCATACTTGTAATGCTTTGCTTTTCTTGAAAGAGGGAAGCATGTAACCTAGCATGTTATCATCTCTGTAACCAAGACTAATCATAGCATTCAACCTGTATTCAGATATTTTTGAGTATTGATTTTATCTATATTATTTTCATCATTCTTGTTTTGGTTCTCCATTCTCTACATAAATTCATTTCTTTAACCATGTTTATCAAAAGTACTCATTTTGTTTGTTTGAAATTCTTCATTAATAACAAGTTTTAGACTACTCAGACCCATCATGAGTCTCTTCATTATCCACTGACTGATCTGCAATTTTAAGTAATCCCTGTCTCAAAGCCCTTTGACTCTCTCCTCGCTGGTAGAGATGAATGCCCTGGTCTGTGGGAGGAATGAGGCAGATTTTGCTAGAGTGGGGGAACCTTTTTTAAGCTTCTTTGAAGATTCTTCAAGTCTAGAATCATTTCAGGTGATTGTGGCTTCTTGTTTTGAGAAGAAAGATAGAAGAGGCTGACCCTACTTTGATGTTCTGAAGGAAAAGACACTAGGGAGACATGAAAGAAGTTGGCAAGTTTCCACCATGATCCTATCCCAGCTAGCTACAGTAGAAACTTCAGGAAGTTTCCATTTGGATGAAATCTAGAACTTTCTCTTTCTTTTTTGAGTTGAATTACCTCATGTCCAATAGGAGAGTTCTTTTACTCTCTATTATCTGGTGTATATTTTCCTAGGTTTATCTGTCACAACAATTTGGCTAGCATCTGCTGTAGGGGAGAAAGACCAACACAAGCCCAACAACAAGAATGCTGCCAGTACAGGTTATTTTGATCTGCTTTACTGTGGAAAATAACATTAGGGCGTTAACAATCTTATTTCAATCCAACATACAAATATCATTCAATTAGTTCAGAGGAAAAAGCCAGAATCCCAAACTTCAGACCAAATACAAACAAATTACAAGCATACGTTATAAATGCACCAAATACAATTCATAGTTACAAAGAAACCATCAACATCTCAGTTGATGAGAGGTTCTTACAGAGGTGCCCAAGTATCCCACATCACCACTCCTCCAGCAGTGAGAGCCTCAAGCACATAGCTCTGTATTCTCTTTTTGTACAATCCTTGAATATCATCAAATGTTATCTGAGTGACCAGAACTTAGGTGCATAGTATTGGCTCTGGTCTTAGGAACTCCCCTTATGGCCCAGAGGGCTTCACGCACACATAAGCTTAGCACCTAGTAGATAGGGTTTTGTGCCTGGGGCTATAACATTAAGGCATAATTCATGACTTCAAAGATAACCATGAATATGCCTGAATGGTCCAGAATCACAGGATGTAAGGAATTCTCTAAGTAGAAGGCAGAGGAGTTAAAGCATTGATTGAAACTCAAAAGTACCAGACCCATGGACCAGTGTCCCGAGTTCAAAATCCTGGCAAGAACCTCCCAAAACCAGTATGCCCATCTCACAATAGTGACCAGGAGGCCACAGAAAAACATTATGGCAGCGAGCTGAGCCATCTTGGTGCTTTCCCCACCCAATGCCAGGGCCCTCCAGCAAGAAGATCACCCACTAGCCTCAAGCCCCTGTTCATCACTCTCTGATCTCCACAGGGGCAAGTCCTGCTTTTTTGTAGCACCTGCTGCCGTTGCTGCTGCTTCCACTGTAATCTCCAAGCTGGATTCCAGCTAGCTGACTGCTTCCTCTTTCCTTCAGCTCTTAATTGCTCTTATCAACTGCCTCACCAACTGCCTCTTAGCTCTGCTCCAACTTTTCAGCAAGCTCCTCCCACTGCAGGCTTCATGTCATCGCATGGACCAGAAAACTCAGGTGCCTACCATTGCCTCCAGTCCTAGCCACACACCCAGGACTCTGATAGCCCTACCCCTGAAGCCCAGTGAATAGGTGGGAAAGATCTTCCCTTTCACTGATTGCCTTTACAGGGGCTTGGTACCTAGTAATACTCAATCAAAGATACTTAATTAATTTAGCAATCTAAAGCAGTAAAAATAAGTCCCAACTTAATTAATATTACAATATGTTATTAATTTGTGTTTTGCTATTATTTGGATAAAAGGATTTCTTTTCTTTTCACTATGTATGTTCATTGTGAAATTGTTCTTTGGTAAGAAAGGGGACAGACCTTGGACATAGAGATTGCTTCCCCTCCAATAGAGACACAACAATTAGAATTTAGATTGAACCTGATCATAACTTTCTAGACTAATATTTTTAAGGGAATAGATAGAGTTAATAATAGGCCAATACCTCCTGTCTCTGAGTAAAATGGAGTCGCTTCTGTCTCAAAATTCATGTTCCTCCTCCTGGCACAATTAAAGCTTCCCTTGGAGAAGGATGAGGTCAGAAGAGGCTAGAGACACATATTCTGCCATCCTTTGAGCCAAACAATGACACCTACTTGCTATAGGTGGGGCAAAGTCTTTCACTACATGGTAGCCTCATTATATAAAGGCTACTCTATGTTTATACTTGAAAGATTATGCTATTTTTACAACCTATTCAGTATCACTGGAAGAACATTTATTTTTTAAAAGGATGGGCCCTTTTATCAGAGGGAATTTGGGGCTCATTAAAAGAACTGAACAGTTTTCCAAAGACAACAAAGACTTCTTGGCTTTTTTTTGTTCAATTCTGGGACCAATTCATTGTCAGCATGCAAAGTCAGTCTAAGAAGTAGGTTACCCAACAGGCAAAGCAGAGGCTTATGGTGAGTATTAGTAGACTGTAGTATATTACTAATGAAGAATTGTACAGAAACAAATATGAGTACTTTTAACTAAACTGGAAAGGTTTATATGAACTTATATAAAGCAGAGAAGGTACTAGGAGCAGAATTATGTGCTCATGGATCAGCAACTGTCCATGCAATCCTATATCATAGTCTATAAAGTCTTCATCTATTTAGTATTTCTTATACAGAGAGTTAGGTCAAATTCTTTTAGGTGATTGTATCTCATTTTGGAGGTGCTACTGTACGCCAATTTTTATTATTGATAGAAAAAAATAAATGATTCAGTAAAATAATGTAAAACATTGTCTTAAAGACTCTTCTCTAACAAGATGTCACATTCATATTTGTAAAAAAACAATACAAGATTCTTTGAAAGATGTAAAAACAGACATAACTTTGTTCTACTACTGTCCAATTTTACCTCTCAAATGAAACACAAAAAGAGAGACATGTACATCACAAAAGTATTTTCTATTTCATTGAGAAAGCCTAGTGCAGATTTCAAATGGAATATTAATTCCCTAGAGGTAGAGGGGTCATCCTCTTTGGCCTATTTGCTGATGACATTGTAAAAGAACATATTGCCTATGTATTTATACCATGCCAAATAACTTGTTTTTATTAGGGTGACATTTCTGGTTGTGTTAGTAATACTGACTTTAACAGCCAGAGACAGAAGAATGTTTTAAGCCATTCTTTATTTTGTATGAGGCAAGGAATTATTCATATATAGGCACTTACTAAGTGCTTGCTAACTTGACTTAGATTGTAAAACACCTGCCTTAGGCATCATAGAGTTAAAAGGGGAAAATAGAAACATTAATTAATTCAGTCTGATTGGAAAAGGTCAGGATACTTTTATGAGTAGTCTGAATTATTTAATATAGACTATAATCTCCAGGAGCCTTGTCTTATCTAAACTTTTTATCTCCTCCAGGTCCTAGCACGATGCTCTGTAGACCCAACAGTTGTTGAATAACTTTGTCCAGTCCTTAAATTTTACTGGGCCCAGAGATATGAAGCAAAAACTTCTTTCTAATGAATGGCAGCATCAAATGTAAAGTTGGGACAAGCTCCCTCTGTTGCCTTCAGTTTTGTTATCATTAAAATGACTTGAAGAATAGACCTGAGCTAATAATCTGTGGCTCCTTAATACTTTAAGATTAATGCATTCATTCCAAAAGTACTTGGCTATCCCTGTGCACAAGAAACCCCATCCCTCACATCATGTATTATTTATAAAATGTATTTACTTATCAATATTTGCCTCCCCCACTGCCCAAATAAATACAATTTTAGCTTATATTTTAAGTGATAACAAATTTCTTATTAGTAGAGTATAGAATTAATGTGTGATTTCATTATATGATGTAATTTGTGAACCTTGGTGATGGGGACAGTATTTATAAATTGAAGGTAGAATTATGATCATAACATTTTCTGCAAAGGAATGAAATAATTGACTAAAAGTAGTAGTAGGGAAATATGAGTGGCTTACATCAGGGTGATTCCCCTCACTACTAATTATTTATTATTATTTTTAAAAAAAGAGACAGCATAGTATAGTGAATAGAGAACTGAGTTTGAATCAGAAAGAATTGAGTTCATGTAGTCTCTGATGCATATTGAATATTGCACTCTGGGCAAAGTAACTTAGCCTTCAATATTCTACAAAACTCTCTAAGGATCTAAGCTGGCACACTAAATGGTAGATAGAGGGCATTTCCTTAAATCAAGAAATCATAATCTAAATTATCATCTCTATTCCTATTAGATTAAGTAGAAATGTGATACTAACTTGTATAAATTAGTAGCTCTTATCTCTTTAAGATTGTAAACTATTTGGAAAAAGAGATAAAATCTTGCCTCTAGTTAAAAAAAAAAATATCTATTTTCCAGATAACTCAAGCAAAATGCTTAAATGTGACCAAGAAGCCATGTCAAACAGAGGTCCCTGGGGCAAGTCTTCACTATTTAATCATTTTGAATACAAAATTCCCCATACCTTAATTGGCATATGCGCTCAAAGAGAATGAATATAGAATTTTCAGCAATCTTTCAGGGAATGAGAAAAGTGAACATCAACACGATTGCTAGGTAAAACTGTTTTCTTTACCTCTGGTGATACATAAAATAGTTATAAATACTCATATGACTGCGCAAATAAATGAATGGAAAAATTAGTATGTATAAAAACTGAGGTGGGGATTAAAAAAAAACAAAAGTAAAATTAGTCTCTACTTCTAAGAAAGATTATTTTTAATTAGGGAGAAAGCAATATAAAGAGGGATGTTGGCCATAAAAGGTTACTCTGATTTCTAATATTACAGGGATTATAAGGCTTTGATTGGGAGCGTATTCTATTTTTACCACTTGTACAACATCGTTGGAAGAATACTGTTTTAAAAAGGATAGACATTTGTATCAGAGAAAATTTGGGTCTTATTAAAAGCACTGAGAAATTTTCCAAAGGCAACCAAACCTTCTTAGCTTCTTGTTCAATTTGAAGCCCAGTTTATTGTTCACATGCAGAGTCATTATAATATATAGATCATCTAAAGGGTAATGGAGAGGCTCATGGTATTAGTACTCTACAATGCATTACTAATGTAGAATTATAAAGAAGTATTTTGATAAATATGAGAAGTATTTTGATAAATATGAGAAGACTTAGTTGTATTTACGTAGAGCAGAGAAAAGAGGAATAGGAGAAAAATGATGTCATGGATATAATGGATCTATAGTGGAATAGATTGATATGCATTTTGTTATATTTTTGAAATATTTTGATTCTTTATAGGTAAGCAGAATATGGAACAAGCCAACAATTCCCTTTAATTTTGTTTGTATAACAGGTCAATAACCAGTAAGTCAAGAAGCATTTATTAAGCTTACAGCAAAATATTTTACAAGTTCCTAAGCTGCATTACTAAATGTAGACTTTATATATTCTGACATACTCAAATACTCAACTGGATTTGTGATACCTCTGATTCAGATGCACAAATCGAAATCGAAATCACAACTCATCTTTACTTGCTGTCTTATGTGACTCTTGTCCAAGTACTTCTCTGAGGTTGACACAGGGAGTCCATGCTGCCTTCTGCACACTTCATTTTTTCCTGACATTGAAAATACATGACTAGAGCACATGACCCATAAACTATTTATCACTCTTTACTACATGACCAATTAATCTTTTTTTTTTTATTAGACATTTACCTAATGGCATCTCTCTCTCTCTAACTCTTTAAAGTTCTTTATTTGTTTTATGTTAGGCACACTCACACTGAGCCATGTGCTCCTCAATAGCCCTCTAAATTATATCATTTATCATTCTTTAGAGACAGAAGTGTTCCATGACTTGAAGTCATACAACTACTTTGGTAGAATATTGGCATTTAACAGATGTGTCTTTGTTTCAGGGAGATGTTTTCAGCCATTAAAAAAGATTTGCATTTTCCCAAAGGCAATCTAGCCTACTCTACTCTTCCTGCTTAATTATAGTATTTTGTCAATGAGTTCATATTGCCTTTGTCTGCTATCTCTTTTCTCTTGGCAAGTAAGTCAAGTGTTTGGCGACCAAGCTGTCTTTAGACCCTGTTGGTCTCCTTGTAATGACAATATATTTACATCAGTTAAATTTTTCTATAAAATTATTGTGGTCAGAATCTATGTATTTTCTTTCATCCAGATCCCATTTGAAACATCAATAATTTGTTTATAAAGACCAAGATCAAATTGTTTGTGTTGTATTTCAGATTTTTTCCTCATTTTTGTTTGTTTTTCTTCTAGCATTGTACTCATTTTTTATCTTTGCAGTAACAATTTCGTCATCAGAGCTTAAAAATATGATTCCAGAACACCTACGTTAATAATGAGTTATTTGCTCTATGTTAAAATATAATCAATTTCATTTTTTACTGTTATTTACACATGTAGCATCTTCAATTTTTTTTTATTCCAAAGAAAGTATTCTTGATAGATATAAAGGCATATGGTTTACAGCATAAATTGCAATTAATAGGCTTGAATGGTTGTAGGACAGAATTCCAGGTGGGATATAGTGACTAATAATTATAGAGAATGGTTAATTGTGGAAAATCTGAGCACGAAACAAGCAAGCACTGAACAATTGCTTTGCCAGTGTAAGGCAGTTTTCTGAGGTATTCTAACAATTTTCATTCCATTGAGAGCTCCCTGAGGGCAGTGATTTTATTTTTCCCTATTTGTATCTCCTGTGCTTAGCACAGTGCCAGATGCATAGAGGTGATTGCTAAATTCTTGTTAAATTGACTTGTTGGCTTTAGACTAATTTTGCTGAGGTGATTACTGAAATTGTACCCCTGAAATGGAGTGCTGTATGGATACCACGCATGATACCAAGAAACACTTGGTGTAACCCAGTGATTTTCTAAAGCTGTGAAAACTCAACTCATAATGACTTCCCAAGATATCTAAAAGATGTCCCTAAGAAGTCTGGGACTTGGGCACATTGTGTACACAGAAAAATATTTGCCAAATTGTGCTGCATATTTAAAGAACATAAATGAGAACTAGCAAATCTTCTGGGCCTTAGTTTCTTCATATTTAAAGTGAGAGAATTGGACTTATAATCTCAAAATCAGAATATTTGGATTCTGGAAGTGAGTTTAGTAGTCATTTGGTTAATATTTTACCTCAGCTGGAATTATTTACATAGCATTCTTGACAAGTTTCCATCCTGGTTGAAGGACTAACCTGATAGTGCATTATTTTTTCTATCAGCCCGCCTCTCCTCAAGGAACTTTAACCATCAAAAAGCCACTCTCCATGTAGAGCTGCTTTCCAGTTTCTAAGATCTCTTGCAGCTCTAAGATTTCATGATTATAATGTCCCTCTGAAAATGTCATTGGATATTTGCGTCTTCAGATACTATCAAGCACAACCCCTTCTCTGCTAATTTATTCTCATGCACAGGTCCTTTCTGGAAGTCTCCAGTGAGCTACTTCTGGCTGTATTCTGCTTGAGTTTGCCATTTGAACTGTTTGATGATTTGTTCATATTTTCTGCTACTTTCATCTGCTTAATTGCAGAATAGAAGCTGTAGAAGCCTCTCCTCTTTTATCATAAACCTCATTATTAGCCATTTACATAGGGCCGTAAGTTTGATAGGGCATATTATAAATATTAGTTACCTTGCTTGATCCTGACATCAACCCTGGGAGTCATCTCAATTATACAAGGAGAAGACTGAGACTGAGAAAGGTTAAATGATTTGTCTTGGGTCATGCAAAAAGTGTCTGAATCTGGATTTGAAATCAGGTCTTTTACCCTTTACATAAATTAGAAGGTAAAATTCTTGCATCCAGAAGACAACAATATTGTAACCACAGAAGAAAAGCAGCTACTAAAAGTCAATATAAGTCCTTGGACTGACATCGAGCATATATTTTAAATCTATTTTTATAATGTTGCTCTCTAGGTTCTATCAGTCTATAGTCTTATCTAACTTAAGGTAAAAAATTATTTTTATATTACATTATATTGTTTGGCTATTAAGCAACATCCCTTTTAAATCATCCAAGGAATGCCAAGTGCTACCAAAAACTATAAAAATATGAATAAAGTTAAGTATATTTAAGTCGATAGCTTTTTTTATTTGATTTTGCCATACACAGCCATCTATCATATTGCTTCTGGTTACTATGCAAATCAAGTTTTTCTAGAGTAAGACCAGAAAGACAATTTAAACTGGTAGAGTTGGTAATGATTTTCTTTCTCTCTGATATCAATTTATACATAAGATCTACCTAAAATTCAAACCCATAGCATATTTATTGATGGTTATTTCAGAAATAGCTTAAGTATTCTACCCTCCTCATTTCCTCTCCACTCAACCAACTTACTGATTTTTTTCTTGTCCTAGGTTGAGTTCCTATGCTTTCTCATTCATAAATTTCATTTCTATTCTTTCTCCATGTCTTCAACTCTTATTAGAACACACATACACACACAAGTATTGATCAGTCAAAGGGAGTTTAAGATTCCTATTCATAATCCTTAAGTAGAATGATAGCAGTGGAGACACCTCTTTGCTTTGTAGTAACATTTCTACTAACAATATTTGGTACCAATTAATTATAAAAGGTACAGCCATTCCAGTTGAGGAAACTTCTAAACCTCTAGCAGACCAGCCCCTAGAAGCTCTGACTCCCCAGAGCATCCCAGAAACAGAAGGCCACCAGTGGCTAAGTAACCACCAGCTCACCAAATATCAAGACTTGCTCTTAGATACCACCGACCTAATTTGGGTGTGCCACACCCTCCTGAAACCCAAAGCAGTGACTGTGGTAGACAGAACAAGTGATTAGGGGAGCTAGGTACTAAATAGTCATCTTTAATTCCCTCCAGGGAAATTGTCTTTTACACCAGGGAAATTGTCCTTTCTCTATACTCCTATACTGTTTGGTTGTTTGCTTAACCTACTTGCCAGGTTTGTCTCCTCCAGGCTCCAAGCCATCAACTTCCAGATGACTACTCAGACTATGTACCCCTTGAACTGGACCCATCAAGGCAGGGACAGCTCTATGCCCCTTGCCAGCAGGAAGCAGTTTCAGAAGCTGAGACCTTCATCCCCGACCCCAAAAGAAATTGGGTCCTGTTTGTTTGAGGGGAGAATGATGAGGGCACAATCTCTGGGAACCCCCTTGAATCTGGAATACAGTCTCTGGGAGCCCTCTTGAACTCTCCTTGAATCTTCCAGTTAGATCTGGCCTTCCCCTAAGGCCATAAGCCTTACATTAGCATTAGGCACAAATCTCTATCTAGCCCCGCCCTTTATTGTCCAGTTACTTTCCACCATTGATACTATCAATAGCCACACCTTCTGCTACTAACCACCTTTAATCCCATTCTCTTGGTTTCTGGGCTCTGACCTCCTCTTGGTCCTCCTTAGACTCCTCCTCAAGACCCTCCCTAAAGCCCTCCTCTAGTCACCGCAGACCACCCCTCAATCCCTCCTACAATCTTTGTGTATATAATCTCCATCTTGCCTTCACGAAGGTGCTCAGATTCAATCTAGCAGAGTTTAGATTGAATCTGGCCTGCTCGTGAAAACAGGGGTCACAAAGGGTGGGATTTCTTAAGACAACCCATTATCGTGAATCCCTAATAAACTTTGTCTTTTCTCTTGCCAAAAAAAAATTATAAAAGGTAAAAATATTGGAGCTCTTTTTGATAGTACTAATCACTTTTGAGGTGGCTAGACCTCACTGATTTAGGGAAAGAGTATGGTAGCTAGCTAGAGAAAAGAACTAGAAAGGAAATCCTAATGCACAGGCAATCATTTTTGCTACAATAGGAGGAATGTCAAAGAGAATACTGCTGAGAAATGGGGGCAAATGATCCTAGAGAAGGCTGAGGAATCTATGGCAAAAAAGAGAGTAGAACTATGAAGATTTTATTTGCTGAATGGACTAATCCCAGTAAAAATCTCCAATGAAATTTAAAAAGTAATAGGAAGAAAATTAAAATTCTAACACATAAGAATAAATAGCACAATAAATACAGATTTCTATTTTAGAACATGTCAGATTATTTAAATATTATACCTTCCTACACATTCATGATAATGTGTATTTTAAAATGGACTTCATGTTGTTACAAACATTTTGCCTTCCTTTCATAATTATTTACCCCATACTGCTTGATCTCAGTATGAAATCAAATATCATTTCATTATATTTTGGTAGACCTTTATAAAATGATTATGCTATGAACTAATCAACAAAAAGGTAACACTGACATTTAAAGTAGGCAGCCACCTTCTGGTCTTATCTGCTATAAAACTCAAAGTAAGAAATAGAAATCAAGCATTCCAAAAATCTTTACTGAACTTTGTTGTGAAATGTACCACAGTTGGATGAAATATCAGCTATTCAGTTCTCAGAATTTTTAAAAACACACAGGCAGTTCTCAGCACACTAAGTCATCTATTTGTAGCTCCATAGAAATAATGTTCTAAAGTACTTTAGTTGTTCAGGCTACATAAATTAGTTAATCACTTATTAATGATCTGTTAAGTGTCATATAGGGATATGAACACAGAAATGAAGTATTACTAGTCTTCAAGTTGATTACATTTCATCAAGAGACAAAATATATGTATATATATAATATATGAGTATACTCACAAAATATGTGTATATACAAAATATATGTATATATGTGAGTATATGTATGTTATCTCTTATTATACTATATGTATAGTATGCATATACACATATGTGTGTATTCTTGTATATAACATGTATATTTTATAAGCAGATAAGAGTATCTGGGAGGGCAAGGAGCTAGGTACATTCTTCCCTAGAAAAGGGTCTCTCAACTATGTGTTCAGGCATAAAGAAAAGTTTTGTTTCTGGGATAGCAAAGCTAGAAATATTAAGATTAGTCAACTGATTGGAGATAAAGGAGTTGGAAGAGTCAAGAATCCAGCATATTGCCAAGAAAAACATGACACAATGTATAGTGGTCCTTTCTATAGAAACAGAGAAGTTTGGAAGAAGTCACGGTTTAGGTGGAAAAATGAGTGAGCTATAATGGGTGTAATCAAGAAAGCCCCCCCGCCCTCCAAAAAAATATTCCAGACTAGAGAATGCCTTTTGGAGTTTTGTACCTGTACCCTGTCCTATTCTGTTGAGTGAGTCTCTCACTAAGATACACCCAACCTAGAGGCGCGTATTTGATTCCCATGTGTCTCACTCCCACTCTCCACTTCTCCGACATATACACATTTCCATTATAGGCTTTTATATCAAAAATGATTGGTCATTGTGCAGCAATATCTTTCCACTTACTAGATTTAAGAAGAAAGACAATAAGTCAGAAAATCGGTAAATTGTCTGACTCCCTTTATGGAGCATGCCACCTCCAGGACTGAACCCAGCAATGCCATTCCCTGCAATACTCCTCAGTGGAAGATGTCACCTAAGTCACAGGAAGCATCCTGTGAAAAATCATAGAGATAGGAAATAGCATGTTCTATAAAGAGAATGGGAAGTAAACTCTATTTTACTAGGTTTTTTTATTAGCACTTTTTTACTTTTACTAGTACATTTTACTTTTTTACCAGTTTCTTTGTCTAAGAGTGACATAATCAGTCATGGACCCAGCCCCTCATTATAATAGTCACTCTCTCACTAATTGTTGACCAATCAGAGTTGATTACCATCTGTCAGGAACACCTACTCTTCCAAGGGTGTATAAGTGTCAAGAGGCTTCAAGGAGGGGTCTTTGGTTTATAAGATAAAGCCAAATGACCATTTAATTAATTATCTGCTAGCCATAAATAACAAAATTATCACCCAGAAACTATGACTCTTGAACATTAACTTTTTATTCATCACAGGTCCCCTCCCTCTTATGTACACTATTCACAAATTCATAGCTAAACAAAATTAATTTATCATTGAACTAAATCATACCTCTGGCATTATACTACTTATCAAGTCACTTGGATTACACTCCTCTCCCAAGCAGAATCTACCTAAAGTAATTGCAATTGAGATTACAGGTATATAGTCTGTGACTAGGCTCATAATTGGTAGGACCTGAAAGAATTCCTGCCCCTTGATCATAACTTTTAAGAACCTAACATAATTATTATTCAATTACTTAATAATTTGTGTACATAATAATGAGAAATAAGTAATGATTTAGTAAAATTGTTATTAATTTTCAATATAATAACAACAAAAATAATTATTATTATTATCCCAAAACTGCCTAAGGAGATGGTGTTGAAAAATCTTAAGGCAACTTTTAAAGCCCTGCAATTGTTCTTAACCCAAGTTCTACACTAAGACTTTCCAGCTTTCTTAAATAATTGTTTTCCTACTCTTTACACCTATCTCCTGTCCTGACCTACTTTCAGGGTTGGGGAAGAAATGCCATTCCATCTTATCCCTTTACCTGAGCTACCTAATACCCTAAAGAAAACACTGCACCAAGACTAAACCATTACAGATGCCAATGATCAACCTGAACTCACTAGGCAATGATTAACAAATTTCCCCCTTCCAAGTATAGCTTCCCTGAACCCCTAGTTACCATTCAGTTTCCATTCTCTATCCTACATTGCCCATTCCTTTATTCTTATCTTCCTCACTCTAATCCCTCTCTCCCAATGTCAAACTCTAAGGCTACTCATTTCTTCCATTGAACTCTCTGAAATGTTTGCTTCATAGGTAACAAAGTTGCTTTCATTTTAATTTTTTTAACTTTTATTTTCCTCTCACTATATTAGTCTCACTAAGACATGACTCCCTACTGATTTCACAGACTTCCTGACTGCCTTTTCCAGCACTAGTTGTCCTTCACTCATACCACCCCCACAAAACACTAATCAAGATGGGGGTGTTGGAATACTTTTTGCTCCCCACTGTCTTTTCAAGGTTTTTTCTCTATCACTCAATGATTTCTTCTTTGAAGTTCACTGAATTTTTTATATCCCACTCCCAATCAAAATTTAGATAGGTCTTACACTGTCATATCACTACTCAGTACATATCAGAGCTTCCTCACCAGCTCCAGGATCAGATATAAAATCTTCTGGCATTCAAGGCTGTTTGCAACCTTACCCTCACCTTTCCATTTTTATTCCTTACATTCCCTCACTCACAGACGTACATGATCCAGTAATGCTGCCATTCTTGCTGTTCCTTGAACAAGTCACTCCACATACCATCTCTAGACATTATTACCGACTGTTCCTTGTTTCTGCAATTCTGTCTGCATTCCTACCTCCTACTTTCCCTGGTTTCCTTCAAGTCCCACCTTAACTCCTACCTTCTACAGGTGGTGTTTACAGATCTACATCCTTTCTCAATGCCCTTCAATTCTAGTATATCCCCTGCATTGCTTATTTCCAACTGAGGCTGCATGTAGCTTGTTTGTCCACAATTATTTACATATTATCTCCCCCACTAGGTTCTTGGGAGGACAGACTGTCTTTTACCCTTCTTTCTTTTTTTTTTTTATTTTAATTTTTTTATTGTCTAATATACTTAGTTTTCAGCATCGATTTTCACAGGAGTTTGAATTACAAATGTACTCCCCATTTCTACCCTCCTCCCCACTCCAAGATGGCACATATTCTGGTTGTCCTGTTCCCCACTCAGGTCTCCTTCTGGCACCCCATTCCCCGCCCGTCCCCCTTTCCCTTCCTTTCTTGTAGGGCAAGATAAATCTCTAGGCCCCATTGCCTGTGCATCTTATTTTCTAGTTGGATGAAAAAAAAAAAAACTTTTTTACTTTTGAACATCTATTTTTTTAAAACCTTGAGTTC
>CM053622.1:401757162-401776695 GCA_028646595.1 Phalanger gymnotis
GACTTGTTTTGCATGGTTTTCTCACGTCCTTCTCATTTCTCTTCCCAATTTTTCCTCTACTTCTCTAACTTGCTCTTCCAAATCCTTTTTGAACTCTTCCATGGCCTGAGACCAGTTCATGTTTTTCTTGGAGGCTTTTGTTGTAGGCTCTTTGACTTCATTGACTTCTTCTGGCTGTATTTTTGGTCTTTGTCACCAAAGAAGGATTCCAGAATCTGAGACTGAATCTGCATGTTTTTTCACTGCCTGGCCATGTTCCCAGCGAACTCACTTGACCCTTGAGTTTTTTGGCGGGGTATGACTGCTTATAGACTAAAGAGTTCTATGTTCCAAGCCTGGGGGGATGTGCCAGCTCTGCCACACCAGCACTCTTCCTTCCCCAAGAACCTCCAACCTGGACTGGACTTAGATCTTCAGCAGTTTCTTCACTCCTGCTCTGATCTGCCACTTAATTCCTACAACCAGGTGGGCCTGGGGCCAGAAGCAACTGCAGCTGTAGTTCTGTAGCTGCCCCACCTCCTCTGGCCCGGGGCGGTGGCTGAACCTCAAACTTTATCCCAGTCCCCAGCAGCTTCTCCCACTAACCTACTCTGTTGTCCTTGGTGTTTGTGGGTTGAGAAGACTGGTAACTGCCTTAGCTCACTGATTCATGGTGCTAGGGCATGCTCCACCCAGCTCCTGGTCGTCGGTCTTCACTGCCCATGCTGGGCTGTGCTATGCTCAGCTCTGCTGCCCTCTGCTCCCAGCTCTGTGCTGGATAGACCTTACCCAGAGCCCAACCAGGCTCTCCTGGGCTACAACCTTGCTTCCCTGTGCTATTTTGTGGGTTCTGCAGTTCTAGAATGTGTTAAGAGCCATTTTTTATAGGTTTTTGGAGGGACTTGGTGGGGAGCTCATGCTAGTCCCTGCTTTCCAGCTGGCATCTTGGCTCTGCCACCCCCCCCACCTTTCTTTCTATCCCTGGCACTAAAAACAATATCTAAAACATAATGGGAACTTGAAAAATATTTATTGACTGACAGATTCCTTCTTTGTGATATTATTCATTTTCTCACCAGAATGAATAAGGGCTACTTATCTGGCCCTTTGCCTCAGACCTTACATTTTTTTTGTTAATGTCCTGCATTATCTTGTCTCAGCTGGCTTAATTGCCTTGTGACCACTCCCCAGCAAATGTACACCCAGTTCTGCTTTCCACCTGAAGCCTTCCCCTTGTGGAGAGGGATTTCAATCATTATCTCCTATTGAGAGAACTTTCCTATCCACCTCAGTCCCAAATCTGAAACTGAATTATTGAGCCAAAAGTAATTTCTGTTCTTGAATTAAACTGGTGAATAATTTGAAACCAGTGGGTATTAGGGTTAAGAGAAGGATCAGATGAAGATGGATGAAATGTGAGGATTTATTTATATATTTACATATATATATATATATATGTGTGTGTGTGTGTGTGTATGCACATGTGTGTATGTATATATGTATATACACATATATATTTACTTGTACAATGGAGTGTTTATTATAGACATGATGTATGTCTTTGACAAAATTCCAAAAAAGAAAATATAAATGATTTATGAATTTTCTTTCTTTTATATTTTGTCCTAGACTCTCCTCCATTCAATATTTTATCTAACTCAGAACAATTGAACTTCAATCCTGAGAACTGCACAACTTTTTTAAGTCTCCCAATTTCTAATGGACCTATAGGGCATTCAGTTTCATTTTTTTTTCTCACAATGAGTCCCAGAATTTTCTTATAAACTGTTCTGATGGAGTGGAAAAATATTATATACATACACATATAACCTAAAAGTCATATAATCCCTAAACCAACTATATTTGACTTTGGAATTTTTGGTTAGCTTATTCATTTTTTTAATCACTTTTCTTTTGCATTTATACTTAAATTTAAATGCCTCTAATATTCTGAAAATTTGAACCAAAGATTGAAAATACTTTTTAAAGCTCTGAGTCTGGAAATTTCTCTATTTTATGACTAAAATTAACTCCTCTTCTCTCCCCTTTATGTTTAAACTAAATGTCATTAGCCCTTAGACGAATATAAAACATGGATCTTTATCACATCTTAATAATAAAAGCTTATTGAATTAAATCCTTATTGACCATCATAAGTTCACTGGTTCACAGGACTCCCAGGATCAGGTTGCTATTTGTTTTGGTTTCATTAATTCAATAAATATTTATTAAAGACCTATTAGGCAAGAGGGCCTATGTAGAGGGTTTAAAATTATAGAAAATTCTTCTCCAGCTCCCATTAGATTAGATCAAAGAAATACCTTATTAATACCAACAACAAATATCATTTAGCTGTGCAGATGATGATTTCAACAATACTTTAAGAGCAACAGATATTATAGATAACTAATTAGATAGATCATTGAGAATGGACTATCTTTTAAAAAAATGCCAGAAATGGATTCCAATTGTTGATGTAAATTTTCAAACCCTGGTGTATGGGTATGTGTATATACATACTCACACACACATACGTATATACACATATATATGATGTATTATATATAGTGTATATATGTATACATACATATATAAGTATGTAAACATGTATGTATATTCATATACATATATACAGATACATACACATACATACATACATACATACATACATATACTATGTAATTTTCTGTATATGGACATTTATTGAGACTTCCACAAATGACTCCATCAGAAAAAATCCCTCTGATTCTGAGTTACCATATCTGCAGAATTATAAAATTGCATGGACCTGTTTCTACATGAGGTCAAACAAATATTAGTAATTTTTGTCATCAATTTACAAGGTCAACAACTAATTCTGTTTTTGGGAGGAATAAAAAGAAGAAAACTCTAATCATTGGCTTTAGGACAATTAAAAATAATATAATGATTTTTGCCTCCCACGTTTACCTGGGAGTCAGTAATTTCAGTTTTCAAGGTCAGGTTTGCTGCAATGGTAAGAAAAACAATTATTTTTTGGAAAATCTTTTGGAGACTGAGAATTCAAACTCCACTGTCAGACACACACTTTGTGAGTTGTAGGGTTTTCATCATTTAGTTGATTGCAATGGAAACCTAGAGTTCAGTTCAACCCTTTACAGGAGATATTCCAACTCCCATAATCTCATTAGCCAGGAGAATTTTGGTGGTGATCATAGTTTAAGGGTGAAGTTGCTTCTTGACACAATAGTTTTCCTAAATGCAGCTTCAGTTGCAATAACTGGCTTGCCTGTCTTCAAATTCATACCAGCATGTGATCCTTATTCTGAGTCTTCAGCCTGTACATTTAACTAGTGTTTCTAGAACCAGAGTTCTGAACAAGAACCTTGGGAATACAAGGACATTGGGACTAATAATAATACACCAGCAAGAGCTTATACTCCAAGATGGGCTCTTCCTTTGACATTGGACTCATGTTCAATAAGAACTTTAACTATGGCTATATCCACTGTGCCAGTGCTAGGAACCGTACCACCATCTTTGATAGAATTCTTGATAGCTCACAGACCATCCCTTACTGGGTCCTTGATCTGTGTATGCTTGTGCCTATTTAGTGCTTTAATGAATAATATGACAGATCAAGGGTTTCCTCATTTGTTAAAAAAGATGAATTTCTCTTCTCCTAGGGTTTATTCACAGATAACCTTCCATGCCCCCAACCAATCAGAATTTAGGCCATCAACAGAATTCATAGCCATCCCACCACATTCAAGAGCCAACTTCTCCATATTCTTTTTTTCTTTGTGGAGGAATACTATACCTTCTTTTGCAAGAGTATCTTTTTAAAGGTGTCAATTCCCTTTTAATTAATAACAACAGATCTTTTTTGTGAATCACCAACTTTTCTTTATTAGCTCTATTTTGTTTATTCTATCTTTAGTAAATCTCCTTTCTGCTTTTACTAATTTCTCTCTGTCCTCTGCATGTTTGTAAGACAAAAACAAGAATGAAAGACAAAAAAAAAACCAAAACCAAAAAGAGACACACAAAAAATGAATTCACTTTTGGTTTTTCATATTCTAATGACACATTACAGGTAAGGATGTAAGTAAGTGTCTTCTACTCTTTTCTTCACATCAGAATATCAAGTACCAGGATCCAAAATCAATCCTCTGAAGAATGTTGGGTCAGTTTCCTATTTATGCTTCATCTATCTGATTTCTACCATGAAAAAAACCAACATGTTCACCTGGTTTTCTGATGGAAAAACTATGTATAGCACTGCCTCTGTCTGAACATAAACTACGTCGGCATTAACTTTGGGTAAGCAGAGATATTTGAGCCTCATCAATGAGAATTTCTTTATCTATTCCCTGGTTTATTTTTTTTTAATTTTGCCAAGATTTCAAGTGCCATCTTCACAACTTCGAATACTCCTGTTATTATTCAAGAGTTAAGAACTTCAGAGATGTAGTTCCACCTGTTTCAATAGGTCTCCAATGATGAGAACTTTTGAAGTAGTGCCATTTCCAGTAATGTCATCCTGGTACACTTTTACTATCAAGGAGGCTGTAGAGTGTTGAATGTGCATCTTGTGTAATAGCATGTTACCATTTTTGGTGAGCTTGATGTATCCCACCTTGGAAACAAATATCTTCATGGTGCCCTCAGGGTATGCTGCTGAGCAAGATCAGCGAGTCCTGGCCAGTTTGGCTGGAGAGCAAAAGAGAAGAGGACAGGTTCCAGGAAAGAAATGGGAAAGGTGTTCCACTCAGTTAAAGCCCCAAGCCTAGCTGAGCATGGAGTGATGAGATGAAAGTAATGATTCCCAAGTATGAAATTGATCTCTAATTTTTTGGACAATTGAAAGAAGCAGATGGGTGGGGAGAGAAAAATAAAGAAATTATCTGAAAATTTCAGCTATAATTTGACACAATAAAATTATTTATCTGCCTTACTTCCTCTTATTGAAGATAGATAGGCAAAGGTTCCTTCAGATCAAACAGCAGTTTACAGGGGTAGTAATGGTGTTACCAACTCCTACAGGTTTCTTAATAAGAGCCAAGTTTAGTTATGAAATGTTCATTTTCAGAGTATCAGTATACTTGCTCCATCCTATCAAGTTGATGACTCTCAGTCTGGTTGGCAGCTATACATGTCAGCTAATCAACCTTCTCCTATCTGTCCAAGTTAATTACCCTTTTCTTTGGAAGAAAAGAAAAAAAAATTGGCTTTTTCTTCTTCCTCAATAAATTGGGTTTAAACTACTCTCAGAGATATATGTATTATTTGTATGCAATATTATTTTCTTACATTACATTAAAAATGGTTGCTAAGGGTGAGAAGAGGGGATTCTTGTCATTCTAATTTATATGTTTATTCCTCAACATGCCATTTGATTAACTCTCCTTTTATTTTTTTTAATTATTCCATTCTTGAGAACTATCTAGGGGTATTTTTGCATACTTTGTTTCTCATTAATAAAATTTAAAACTTTCATTAATTACTTAATTATTTTAATTCTCTGCCCCAGTTAATAAAAATTTAGTCATTTAATAAGCCTACTTTCCTAATAGTAATTTTATTTCTATGTAGAAAAACATTATTTTTATTTAATATGCATTAAAATAATTTAATATATAGTACTTTTAAAATGAAATTTAACAAGCAAGTATATATGGTTATTTACAATATTTTTTTGTATAAAAGATCATAGTTGGAGTCACCTCAAACAATTAGCAAAAAACCAATTGATTTTATAAAAACTTATTCCTATATAGTTCAATTTTTCTCAACATACCAGATAAAGCCTCTTCTTGAAAATCTTCTCAAAGAACTTCTTCAGAAAAGATCATTCAGTCTCAATTCTTTCTGTCTTCTCTAACTTCTCCTCAGCCATTAGAAGAAACAATCTCCTTGGCCCCTCACAAACTATCACTTTTAATAGCTTCTTTCCCCTACTTATCTCACAGAAGTTCATAAATCAAAAGGCAAAAGCATATACCCTCACCTTTACTCCATAGGGAGATGTACTTCATAGCAAGGCATTTTCCAATTGGCGCTTCAAAATTTCCAGCCCAGATTGCTTTGTCTACAACATTCCATTTGGCAAAGATATGGTAAACATAGATTACACCAAGGTATGGGGGATAAGGTTTGGTAGATCCAGCCAGTAATTTTTGTATTCTTCTAGACTACATGATGGAAGACATACACAGTATAGCAGCTTATGTATGGGCAACAACAAGAGTGAGATGACTGGAGAACATGCCACACAAAAATAAGAGGAAGGAAGTTTAGCGTTGGGAAGAGAATACTGTAAGAACAAGATAGCTATGTGGAGGAGGGATTAGTTTTATTCTGCATTGAAAAAGAAGCAGTGGCTGAAGTTAGAGTAAAACAGAAAAAGATTTGATACAAGGAAAAATGAAAACATTTATCTAAATGTGGAATGGACTAACTTCAGAGGTGGGGAGTTGGGTATTCAAACAGTATTTGGAAAGCCACTTATTAGAGGCTGGGGGGATTCTAGGACAGGCACGAATTGGAGCATTTGGCTTCCCAGACCACTTGAATCTCTTGGCTTCTGTAGCTATTTGACACCATATATACTGTTTACCTTTGATATATAAGCATTTTTGTACTGTTATGTTTGACACAAAGATAATAAATGGAATTCTCCCTTCCCCCACTATTTGGTAAGATAAACACTTTCAGTATAACATGTACTGAAATTTTCTACAAATACTTAGCAATTGTTTTATATTACTTAATTCAAAATCTTTTATAGCCCACCAAAAATGTAGCATATATTTTGAGTGATAAATTGCAAAATTTCAGGGAAATTTCTGTTTAGGTTATTTTTTAAAAAGCTATATAACCTTGATGTAATTTTTCTTTATGTGATATACCATCCATATTTTGTTGTCATTTTAATTTGTAATTTTATGAATGCATAGTGTTTCAAAATTTGCTGAAGAAGCAGTTTTTCTTATGACTATATATAGAATATGCCTGTTATTCTTTGTAAATTATTTAACTTCTCAATTCCTCAGGAAACTCTTTAAAATTTAAGTTACAGACTAATTGCAGATCTTTACCAAAGACCTACAACAACAACAACAAAAAAAACAAACAAAAGAAAAAAAAACAGAATCAAAGAAACACAGCTATCAGAGAACCACTAAAAATCAACTAATAATGCATGATCTTGCCTTCAGAGTAAGCTGAGTAATTATGTCTCTCTCCTTTTTAAATGCCTTCAGAGAAGGAGATTGTACTACTTCCACTGGCCATTTCAGTAATTAATTACAACTATCAAAATATTTTCCCTTATTCTCTCCTTTAATCTCTTCCTCTTTATTGGTTTATTCCCTTTAGGTGATAGACATGCCAAATCCTTAAAAAAGGAAAAAAAATCCTTTGGACCCATCTACCCCATTCAATTACTATCTCATCTCACTTTTCCCCCCATTAATAGCCATAAAAATTATCTACTAGATCCCAATTAGTGAGAATAATAAGTCCTCCAAAGTGATTGCATATATTTGAATTCAGTTTATTAGAGGTTATAATTATTTAAAATATGATAATTAATTTGAGCCCAAAAGAAACATACAGTGAAAAGTCAAATAATACAACCACTTCCAAGGATTCATTATTTGCACTTATCATGACCTAGCTTTTACATTGAGATTTTTTCATTCTTTACTAACTACTCTCTGTTCAACTCTTTGGAACCAGGCTTCTAGCACAAGAATTTTGTTTAATAATTCACTGAGCCCTTATTAAGTGCCAGTTATGTGCGAAATCTCCCACTACTCATTCCTCTCTCTCCTTGAACTTTGCTTTTATTTTGCAATGGTTGATCACTCATTCCAACATCAAAGAAATTGAATTATTGTTGTTCAGTTCCTAAAATTCAAGGAACTGTTTTTGTTATACTTTTCCTGGCAACTTAATTGCAGATATTTCCCCAAAGTCTGTCCTTAGAACTGTATTCTCCTTACATAGTTTCTCTCTCTGAAACCTACTACGTTCTCAAGGCTTCAACTATAACTTCCATGGATAAGACTGACGAATTGATTTCACCTGTTTTGATTCGTCTTCTGAGTTTAACTTACATCTCCAACAGCCTACAGAACATCTCTACCTGAATGTATCACTGGCACCTCAAATCCAATATATTTAAAATTAAGGTAATTATCTTTCCATCCAAGATTCTGTTTGATCACACTATTTCTTTGTATCTTATCTTTATTCAACTGATCTTCCATATTTGAAAAACTGGAATTAATCTTTGATTGGCCTTCTCCTTCACTTTATTGCTGTGTGTGTGTGTGTGTGTATGTGTGCGTGTGTATGTGTGTGTGTGCATCTGAGTGAGTGTGTGCATGCGCCCACATGCAATGGGGGTGGAATATAACATATAATTTCCTTTGTATAGGGAATTCCACAATGAGGAAGTGCCTTCTATCAAAGAAAATCAAAAATCATTCTCCAATTTATAGTCATAGAGTTTTGTATGAGACCATAAGAGGTTAAGTAACTTGAGTTCAAGTCATTTGGGTTTAAATCATCCTGACTGTGGAGCTAGTTGTCAATTTACTTTATTTCCAGGTTCTGTTTTTTTCTACTTCTCCAACATCCCTCACCTCCATTTCTTGTTCTCTAGGTTCATTGTTCAGATCCCAGTATATACCTAACCCAAACTGATGTAATATTTCCCTCTGACATTCTGCTCTTACCTTTCCACATGGTCAAATATATTCTTTATACCACTACCAGAATTATCTTTCTAAAACAGAAGTTATTCCTCCATGCAAAGACATTTCATTGATTTTCTATATTTCATCAGCCAAAGTAAAAACTCCCCTTTCTGTTATTAAAGACTATTCACAAAATGGCACCGCAATTAAATTTCTATCGCATACTACTCCATCGCACCAACCGTATGCTACAAATAATTCTGATTATATCCTCCCTCCCTAAAACTCAACAGTCTTATCTCGTGATTTGGATTCCACTGTTTGCTAAGCAAAAATATTTCCCTCTCCAATGTTATTTGTATAATTCCTCTATATCCTAAGTCAATAATGATCTTCTCTATCTGATATAACAAAGCTCATTAAAAAAAACATAAACCATTACTGCATTATTTTATTGGTGCTACATTCCTTTATAGAGCATAATTATCTTGAGGGCAGAGTCTATTCTTTATCTAATTTTCTTTTCTTTTTCATTGAGAATTTTTTATTAAAAACTATTAAAGGGACTATCAGGATCTTGACTTGAGTAAAACTGTGAATGGAATAAGTTTAAGTTAATGAGGTTTGGAGCTGGAAAGGACCTCATAGAGTGAGCAGGCTGAAGTCCACAAAGACTGGCCCAAGGTCATAGAGTAGTAATCTTTACAGCCATATCCGTGCTCCTGTGACCTCTAGCACTCTGTCTTCTTTCTCAGAAGGCGTTCTCCCTCTTCTTGTCATGTGTTCTCTTTCTATACATCTCTTGAATTACCTGTGCCATGAAGCATTCTCTCTAAGCCCTCATGTCCACTGTAATTTAAGATGAAGGTATCAAATGTCTTAGAGATATTTGCATTTTAATAAGAGACTCTTGAATACTTGAATGCTAAAATACTAAAAGACTTTCAGGGTACGAATTTCTAGTGATGGAATTTCAAGTACTATAATTCAGGAAGGGAAGATGTTTGGGGCCTAAGAGTCCTTCTCAGAAACCTTTCTATCACACCATATAGGTAGCTGCCCACTCTTAAGGCCAGCCTTGGTATGATGCAAAAGGGACACATTATTTCATTTGTGGACCTTTTTTACCATTTGATATATTTCTTTAGAATATGACTGGTTGAATTAAGACTAGTAAAGCCAGTGTGTGAAATGCCTTCATGAGCCTCTGCGCTAAAGCCTGAAGTACTTGCTTCACTGTGTGGTAGAGAGATTTAGATGTGATGATTCATGTATAAAGCACTCTCGACACATTAGCCATTAGTTATTACTACTAAGAACCTTAACTTGAACCTGAAGCCAGAATGAGAGTATTGGTAGGAAACCCTTTTAAGTCCCATAAAGGGGGGAAAACACCTATGAGTGAGCATCATTATTTAAAGGTCCACTGATTACCTCTATTGGCTCATGTCTTAGTTTAGTGTATTTTATTTTTCCAGAGAAGCAGGTTATATCGCTTTGGATAAAATGGAATCAGTTTGGCCACCTTCCTCCCACCTCAATCACCACCACCTCCCACCTGTCAATCCACAGTGAGCAGATGTAGCTAGAGCTCCATTGTTCAGGGACTAATGATACACTGTGCTTGATTCTCCAAGCCATTGGCCGATCACCCATTTCTCTCTGGATCACTGTCTTTTGGACACAGCACTGAAAATTTAGTTTATTTGGTGGTTGGCCTTTTCATGATTTTCTTGATTCTTTTGTTTAAAACTCAAATTTTCTATTCAGCTCTGGTCTTTTCACTGAGAAAGATTGAAAGTCCTCTATTTTATTGAAAATCCATATTTTGCCTTGGAGCATGATACTCAGTTTTGCTGGGTAGGTGTTCTTGGTCCTAATCCTAGCTCCATTGACCTCTGGAATATCACATTCCAAGTTCTTTGATCCTTTAATGTAGAAGATGCTAGATATTGTGTTATTCTGATTGTGTTTCCACAATACTCAAATTGTTTCTTTCTGGCTCCTTGCAGTATTTTCTCCTTGATCTGGGAGCTCTGGAATTTGGCAACAATATTCCTAATTTTCTTTTTGGGATTTTTTCAGGAGGTGATTGGTGGATTATTTCAATTTCTATTTTGCCCTGCGTCTCTCAAATATTAGGGCAGTTCTCCTTGATAACTTTTTTAAAGATGATATCTAGGCTCTTTTTTTGATCATGGCTTTCAGGTAGTCCAATAATTTTTAAATTATGTCTCCTGGATCTATTTTCCAGGTCAGTGGTTTTTCTAATGAGGTATTTGACATTGTCTTCCATTTTTTCATTCCTTTGGTTCTGTTTGATAATATCTTGATTTCTCATCAAGTCACTAGCTTCCACTTGCTGTATTCTAATTTTTAAGGTAGTATTTTCTTCAGTGGTCTTTTGGACCTCCTTTTCCATGTGGGTAATTCTGCCTTTCAAGGCATTCTTCTCCTCTTTGGCTTTATGAAGCTTTTTTGCCATTTGAGTTAGTCTATTTTTAAGGTGCTGTTTTCTTCAGTATTTTTTGGGTTTCTTTTAGCAAGTCATTTACTTGTTTTTCATGGTTTTCTCACATCCTTCTCATTTCTCTTCCCAATTTTTCCTCTACTTCTCTAACTTGCTTTTCCAAAACCTTTTTGAGGTCTTCCATGGCCTGAGACCAGTTCATGTTTTTCTTGGAGGCTTTTGATGTAGGCTTTTTGACTTTGTTGGCTTCTTCTGGCAGTATGTTTTGGTCTTCTTTGTCACCAAACAAAGATTGCAAAGTCTGGGTCTGAATCTGAGTCTGTTTTCATTGCCTTGCCATGTTTTCAGCCAACTACTTGACCCTTGAGTTTTTCATTGGGATATGACTGCTTATAGAGTAAAGAGTACTTTGTTCCAAGCTTGAGGGGATGCACTGTTGTTTTCAGAGCTATTTCTCACAGCAAGGTCTGCCATACCAGTGCTGCTCCCCCTCCAAGAACTGTCAACCTGGACCTGATGATTCAGATCTTAAGCAAGCTTTGCACTCCTGCTCTAATGCACTGCTTAATCCCTCCCACCAGGTGGGCCTGTGCTCAGAAGCAACTGCAGCTCTAGCTCTGTAGCTGCACCACCTCCACTGTGCCCAGGGCAGTGGCGCAAACTGCAAACTCCTTTCACTCTGTCCCTACAGCTTTTCCCAGTAAGCTTCTCTGTTGTCTTTGGTGTTTGATGGTTGAGAAATCTGGTAACTGCCCCAGCTCACTGATTCAGGGTGCTAGAGCCTGTTTCACCTAGCTCCTGGTCTGGTTGGTCTGGGCATGATGGGCTCCGCTCCACTCCCCTCCCAGCTCCATGACCGATAGACCTTACCCAGCAACCATCCAGGTTGTCTTGGGCTGGAGCCCTGCTTCTCTCTGCTATTTTGTGGGTTCTACAGGTCTAGAATTTGTTCAGAGCTATTTTAATGGGTGTTTGGAGGGTCCTGGGGGAGAGCCCTAGGCAAGTCCCTGCTTTCTACCTGCCATCTTGGCTCTTAGCCTGACATCCTTATCTAATTTCTTATTACTCTCCATCTCACATTGTCTACAATAGTTCATGCATATACTAAGCAAACAATTTATTTTTCTTGCTGTTCCTCACATGCTTATAAGTTTCTTCTCATTTGAAAAAATTTCTTTGTACACATCTATAGAGAAAACAGAGCTTCAAGTCACTGTCTTCTGTATTAAAAAGCAAAACGTGACTATATATTTATATATTTCCATATATATATTCATTTTTATTTGTATCATGTGCTCTTGTATATACATGTAATTCTGTTTATACAGTGTGCATATATCAACAAACAAACATACCATACGTGTGTATGCAAATGTATACATATATAATCAATTACATGTGCATATCGATATAGAGTCTTAAATATGGCATCTATTTTTTTATATGTCTATATTTGCATACATGAAAATATATGTGTATGGATAGAGAAATGCATGCATATGAATATATGTGTATACATACACACATATACATGCATACATACATATACACATGCATCCATATATGAGAGGGAGAGGGATTGTTTGTCACTAAAAGCTAGCTTCCTGCTGTATGTAGAATGAAGGAAATTTTCCATCATAAAACCATACCCCTCTAATCCAAGAAACCTCATTTCCTTTAGACTTTTTAATAAATCCTATTTTTAACCTTGAAATCATTTTCACAACATTATACTAAAACTTTAGTTTCTCTTAATTTGTAGATTCCAGTATTACACATAAAGATACACTGATTATTAAGTCTTCTATTTTTGCAGTATTTTTTCTACAATTATCAGTATTTCTCTGAAAATTTTCATTAAAATTTCAGATTGTAGACCTAGCAGAGCACTCACTTTAAATATACTTTCCATAGGTGCTGAATAGAATGAAATAAATCAAAACAAAATCATCAGAGACTTCTGGGGGTGGAGCCAAGATGGCAGAGTAGAGTAAGCACTCCATTGAGCTCTCCTGACATCCCCTACCAAACAACTTTAAAATAACACTTCAAATCCATTTCTGGAGTGGCAGAACCAATGAAAGATCTGAGTGAGATGTATTTTCCATCTCAAGACAACTTAGGAAGTCAAAAAGACAAAATATATGTAACATGAGGGAAAAAGCTGACCCAGAATTCACATGGATGAAACACTAGTAGTGAAACTAGGTGGTGGAGACAGAAGCAGCAACAGCTTTGGGAGTTCTCAAGCCAGAGAAATTGTCCTAAGGATCCTTGTATCGATGTACTCCATAGGTTTTCCAGTATTCATTTTGCTTAATGATGCTTTTATTGGAGTGCTCCTGTGCTTCCAGCAGCCCAAAGCAAAATTAAAATATTAGAGTTTGGAGGGACCTCTATGATAATCGAGTATATATTTCAGAATATAAAATCAAGGTCCAAGATGAATGAAATACTGTACCTTGATATTTAGCATCAGATTTAGGATCAAATCCCAGATCATCCTTTTGTCACTCTTTTGGTTTATAGAATCATATGAAATAATTTGAACCCCAATATCTGCCTTTTACATACTAAGATGACATAAAGCACTTGCTATCTTCAAGGCATGTATCTTGAGTTGTTTTTCATATCATGATAGTTATCCTTCCCTCTCCTCCAAGGTGTAATTTGCTTTTCCCTGACTCATCCATATTCTCTTTCCAGATTGCCTCTGGTATCTACTAGGAAAATCTGCTAGGACAATGGCTACAACAATCTAAATATAAAAGACAATTGAAAAAATAACAAAAACTTAACATTTCATAATTATAAAGACCAAGCATGGTCAAAGAGAAAAGAGGAGAAAATGAACCTCCCTCCTCTCTTTAAAACATTGTATATACTGTTAGTATTGGTTAATGTATTAGTCAGTTTTATTGATATGTGTTTTTCTTTCTTTTTATTATTTGTTTCAGGAATCAATGGCCCACTAGAAAAGGGGAGAGAGATGATATTTTTGAATATGAAGGTAATGTAAACAGCAAAAATACACTTAAACATGAATTTACTAGAAGGTTGGTGAAGTTAGAGTAGGATTTCCATTTACAAAAGAGAGAAAAATCAATTGGTCATCAGGGAGTCAAACCCTGAACTTGGGCCTAAGGGCAGACTACAAAGATTATTTCTTCTTATGAAGAATTGCCTCTTCTCTTTACTTTTTCCCCTCCTTTTGACTAGTTTCATATCTTCTTATTTATTTCATGGCTAGATATGAGAGCTGCGTATTTGATAGGTTACCTCATATTTATGGAGCTTCCTTGAAGTTTTGGTAGGGGTGACCTTCAGGTTATGAGAACATAATTGTTGAGGAGGAGAACCACATTCTCACATTTTGTCTCTTTCTCAGGGATACTGTCCTCTAGTTTAATGGTTCTGGCCTTCTGTGCTTCCTACCACACTTCCAGAAACAATCTAGAATTCACCTATAGGGAAGAAATTGAAAATTCCTCAGTAGGAGTTTCCCCCACCCCCATACTGAAGCCAGATAGAAAATCTATCAAGAACAGTATGTGCTAACTCACTTGGAAGTCCCTGAAAAGACCTTTTCTCTCATTATGATCACATGTCAAACACTCAACTTTTTCATAGCAATCTCTTTAGCCCTATACATATCTCTTTCCATATCTTATGTATTCAAACAACACTATTTGATAGGATAGAGATAAGAGATTGGACTGACAAATTCATTGAGAAAAGAAACTCAACAACAATAACACATGTAGAATATTCATTTTGTAGATTTCTACTTCCATTATGGTTATAAAAAAAAAGCCATTGGTCATCTACTCATGTCCATCTATCTCTAGCTCTATAGGAGTCCTTCTAGAGAGGAAAGGGGGCTAAAATATGGGATTAGCACAGATACATGGGCTGTATGCAAGTTACCTGCAAAGAAATATATAAAGTAGCAAAGCAAAAATGTACCAGCATCTTTGCAAAAACTTCCCACAATTCTGCTTTTGGATATGTAGTGATTAATGAGCCATATCGTAAGAGGAAGAAAAGTGTTGATGCGAAGATTGGAATCATCAGATATAAATCAGAAGCAGATTGAGATTCTGGTGATCAGCAGCCATGCCTTTATAAATCATCATTGAAATGATTAACTCAGCATACTAAAATATTAAGATGTAATATTTATATCTACCTTTGTATCTTATTTTTTCCCATTTCACTCAATATCTCCTTAGATAATTTGTATGAGGATGTTTAAGGTAAACCTTTTGCATATTACCACAGTCTTAGTTTATAGCTGTAATAAGATGCTGCTTGCTGCATTTACTGCTTTCTTAATGAGCTTTGGTTAGCCTATTCCTTGGCAAACTGGAACAAATTTCTGTAATTAGTATCATAAATATTTATAAAAGACTACAGTCGACACAATTCCATTTTTTGAATTTTTCATAAATGTTACCTTATTCACCACGTCAAACATTTCCCTTGCAAATGAATTTTTTTCATAACAGTTCATTCAGAATCAATAAGTCTCTGGAGATTTCCAAAGACCTATTAAACAGGAAATGACAAAATGCTGTTGAATTTAAACACAAGCATCTTCCTGATGTCAAAATGTGTCTGTGTTTTTGTATAAACTTCCAGAAGAAGAGTATCTCACCACAAAACTGTCATCAAGAAGAATGACACAACCTACCATATCAATTTATTTTTCTACAGCTGAATTATTCATTCTATTATTGAAAAACACTCAGGACTTCAAATCTTTTTGTGTGTTTGTATTGTTAATTAATTAAAATCACCCTAACTTGTAATTACTTAAAGGTAGTTGTCACATTCATTCTAGGGGGATAAACTCTCCCTGTCTCCATTTTTTTTTTGTCTCAATCAGTAGAGAGCACTTGTATCCATATACTGTCTTTTCCTATGCAAATCAGTAACTATTTTTCAATTCATTCTAGTGATTTGTCTGGGTTCACTTTGAGGTTAGGTGACTTGTCTAGGTACACGGAAGTAGTGTGTTTTGAAGGCAGGTCTTGAGTCATTCTTCCCGATTTTAAAGCTGCTTATTTTCAGTTCTTTAATTTTGGAGGCAAATCATAAGAAAACTCTCGTATAGACATCATGCCTTTAATTATTGTGACTTTCCTCTTAAAGAAACTTAATAAAAGTCCTATTCTTGATCTTTCTTCTTTTTAATATACCTTGGAAGAGATACTAGGAATTATAGATTTGATACACATTTGTATATGTGCATATATACATACATGTATGTACATACACATATACACATGTGTACATATACAAATATACATGCACACATACACATTTTAGATACAAGGAAATCAAGGAACATTTGAACTAAGTGGTTTGTTTACAACCAATTATGGATGAGGCAAGATAACTTTGTCACAGGACGTTATGCATTCCAGGGTGAACATTGTCATGTGTGCACACTGGATATTCTTTGCAAAAGATGAGGAATTAGGAACAAGCCAGAAGTGTGCAATTTAGAATAGCAAAGGTAAGCTGCATCAGACTACAGGCAATGATTCTTTCCAGCTTTGGAACTGTAACGGAAGCTATCTGAAGCCTCTTCTGTATACACATGTTTACTGCACTTACTTCTGTTTTCATGCCCTCTTCTCCCTCTACTATCCTAGGTTTCTTCCTCCATCAGTATATTGTACCACAATAATCTCTAGATAAAGCATCACATTCCATCATGTATTATCTGTGTCAATATGCTTATGACATGACCTCATTAAACCATAGTTTCTATACCTTGTAAAATGAGAATAAAGTTTCCAGGTCGCAAAGTTGAAGGTATACATTTAGCAAGCAGTTAGTAAGCACCTACTTGTTGTTGATGTTAAATATCAGAACTACAAATATAAAAATAAAACAGCCTCTCTTCTCTAAGTGCTTACATCCTGCTAGGGGTGGGAGAAGGACCAGAATTTACAATACCTTGAAAGCCCAAACAGTATCAAGTGACCATTGGTGCTTTTAATAAATAAAGCAAAGATGAGTTTAAAAATGTCTATTTCAAAGTAAAATTATAATAAAAGTGTTTGTGTTACCTGATGTGTCTGATCCTTCTAATGTTTAAACTGGGGGGCTGAGGAAGATTTAAATCAGGAAAAAAAGGTGAAATGAGATAATGTATATACACTATTTTAAAAGATGCTGGTAGGAGTATTTTAAAATATCCACACAAAAAAATTAGATGATCATTGAATAATTTTAATTAAAAATGCCCTAATAAAGCTCTATGCAAATACCTTCTCAGCAATGTCTACACTATCACAATAAAAGCTCTATCAGGGCATATCAAATGTTTTCAATGTGGACTTAGAAATGGATTGTGCTCTGGCTGTTTGAGGACCAGCCTAAAGTCAGAGATGCTCAGTTTCTTCACAGGATGGTCTCTTGTTGCACAAGTTGATTATTTTTTTTATCCCTGGTAAATTATGAAGATCCTACATTGTAGAAAGTTTGAGATTTACTTATGGCCAGAGTGTTGGCAGTTTAAAAGTCATACATAACTGGGACATTAAAGTAATAATTTTAATCAGTTAGATTATAAATTGAAACAATGAAGATTAATAATTTGTATTTGTATCCTCAGTGGCCACACTATACCTGACACAAAACAAGTGCTTAATAAATGCTTGCTGATTAAATATTAGGATCAGAAAAAAAAGAGAGAGAGAGAGAGCAAAAAATGGGGTTAAAATAAACTGAGAAAAGCAGAAGCTGTCTAAAGGCCAGTTGGCTAATTTGTAGTTTAGATGTGAAGAGGATTACCAAATGTTTGACTTCCTTCCACTGTAACATACCAGTTAATGCTGGGGAAAGAAATGAAGCCCACTCCCTACATGAACTCCTGCTCTCATGAGAAATCTTCCTTATGTCGGCCAGTCTGCCCATTCCGAATAATGTGAATTGCATCTTGTACAGTGGGGTGTTCCTTCCATATCCTTTTCATTATACAAGACCCAACTCCTGCTGGGAAAGCCACACCACGGGAGGTTGAAATTTCCTGCTTCCCCTCCACAGCAGCTGCCAAGATCCTTGGATACCAGTCCCGTCTCTACCAAAACAATGATTATCTTGGACATTTGCTACACCCATGGAAATCTCATTTGCAGCTAAATACAATCTACATACATGAACAGTAATTGTTCATCTTTCAGATGAGATTATGCAGACATAAAAAGAAGCCACACACTAGGACAAATTTATGGCAGCCTTGCAAATAGTCTTCAAAAACCATTAAATCACATGAATATCTACTTAAACTGTCAAAATTTCACAGGATCTGCCCACTAACCAACATCAACTCCTATCTGTTTAATACACCACAATCTTCTACTGTTTTCTATCTCCATGGGCAAAGAGAAACCAAAATAACTCTCTGGAACAAATAGCTTCCCTGTGTTCAAATTGTCATGAAAAAAGAAAGAAGATGAAAGGAAAGGATAAGTATACTAAATGGCTTTCTGTTTTCTTAGTCTCATTAGATATCCTCTTATCTATTTGGAGCCCTGGAAATTTGGACCTACACTAATTGTTATGACTGATTTATGGTGCATACATTTAATAAAAGTCAAACTCTAATAATTGAGTATCTCTTGCATCTAAAAATGTAGCTACACACCATTTGCAGACTTCATAGATAACTACCTTATAGATAGACACACATGTATTCTAATATATCCATATGGTATATCTATCTCTCTATCCATTTCTCTGTCTCTCTATGTATTGCACTGCACCATGGGCCATCACCAGTTATCTTATTTCTTGTCTCTGGACCCCCATAACTCTGGAGATGAGAGTGAAGCTGATGACTTTGCACAGCTCTGCCTCACATCCAATTCACTCACAAGTTAAGAAGCTCCCTTGTGATGTAATTGGTCCTCTTTAAGAATGAAGAACCAGCAACAACAGCAAATATCTATCTATTCATTCATCTAATCTATTCACACACACACACACACACACACACACACTCACAATTCCACAAACACCATGTGCCAGTAAGGCAAAATGGGCTTAGTTTAATGGGTGCCCTAGAGGAGTTTGGCTTTTGTTTATGGTCAAAGTACTTTCACCTGTTAAACGCTAAGCCCCAGGCCCAAAGCCCTATCAGGTGTGAAACCCCTGTGGGCGTAGATTAAAGACTTAAAAGGGGCCAATTCGGGAACCAATGGGTCTCTGGACTCTGGTCTCTAGTCATTGAGGCGGGACTTAAGAACGCCAGAGGCTTGGCTGCGAGGAGAGGCGAGAAAACTAGCTGGAAAAAATCTGAAGCAGAGCCGACCCCTGTGTGGAACCAGGAGTTCGAGCGGTGAATATGATTTATGCCATCTTATTTTTCTGTGGCCTCCTGGC
>CM053622.1:401776795-401793578 GCA_028646595.1 Phalanger gymnotis
TAACCTACTTCTGTAAGTTCCCTGCCTTAATATCTGCTAGGGATTAAAGACAATTAGCAAGGCCTCAGGAGAAGATCTACTAGGGGATTTAGGTTCTGAATCAATTCTCAGCCTGGGAGAATGAACAAAATATGGTGTTGGATCAAGCCAGTGTTCACAAGTAACACCATCTGAGGGCTAGTAGGGGTCAGAAAGATTTTGTAGCAATGGTATAAGACTGGAGAAAGCACCATGGTGTGGATCATCAGGGAAAAACTAAATTTGGTAAAACACTGCCTTCTGTCACATTAGCTTTCTGCCTCAGGATATTTTTTTTTTCCAACTCAGAGTTTTTCTTAATATGTTGGCTATTGAATACTCCTCCTTTATCTGCTTCATTTGTTTTTGAGTGAGGTAATAAAGCATTAAGTGAAAGCTGGTATCATAATTCTTCTCCTGACTATGTAAAGACCACAAGGTGGAGAGACAAGAGACCTAGGTGTTAGACCAACTGCTACTGTTATGTAATTTGGCAACCACTGTCAAGTTAATATCTTTGAGCTTCAACTTCATCTTCTTTCAAATAGGATTCAGTTAGACCTATATGGAAAGTAAAATGAAATAATACATGAGAATATGCTTTAGCAATTTGGAAGTATTAACATAAATATAAGGTATATTATTACTGGTATGCAAATTACTTCATTTATTCTAATGGAGTAAATTAACTCCCTCTACTTACCACATCATTTAAAAAAAAGTTATGTTTTCTTTTCAAACCTAATTCAGGACTCAAAACATTTGTTCATACTGGAAAATTTTGACTTTGTATTATACAAGTGACATAATTGTATAAAACTTTCACCTTCCTTCCTTAAAGCCTCCTTAAAGCTAGTAAGAAGTCAATTTTCTAAATGAAAGAACACAGAAGAATAAAATGAGCTCCAATTAATGCTGATGTCAGGAACTGGAATATTTGCTGTTGGCTGTAGATCTTTGTTATATAGCCAAGCATTAGAGAAGTTTTCTTGTAAAAACATGTGCTTAAACATAAATCTAGCATTAGCCTTCATTATGAAAGCTTAAACAAATGAACATTTCCAACTGGGAAATACTTTGAAACTCCTTGTCTTATTTCTTGGTCATAGATGTTTTGATAGTAACAATATAAAACCCCACGTTGACTTTGAAACCATCAATATTCTTAAATTATATAATGAATGAATCTTATTGAGCATGAATACTTAACTACACAGACGTTTTATTGCAAGCAAGTGAATCTATTTACTGCTTCCCATGAAAGGCTTGCTAATTCTAGTTTAAATGCCCTTGCTCACAACTTTATTGCTCTCTCTCTCTCTGTCCCTTCCTTTAAGACCTGGATCAAAGGTCACCTCCAAGAATGTTTTATTCAATTTTATCTATCCTCTTTACAAACACTCTTATTCTCCCTGTTTGGATGAGAAGTCAATTATCAAATCATCCTGTATTTATTCTTACATTGCTCTTAGATATTGTTCTTGCCCTTTAGTGCACAGGAACATAGTAGCTACACAGTACATGATCAATAAATACTCAATAAATGAATGGCTTAGTGAGTTTCAATGAATAACTGAGTGAATGCAGGGTAAAAGTAACATTACAAAACATAGCTTTGTCAAGGTAATGGTTAAGCAAGAAGTAAACTGTGCAATATAATTGTTAAAGGAGCTTTTTAGGGTTTTGGTGGTACGCACCTAGCTCAGGTAATCTATAAACTTCTCATACTTTTCAAGCATGTTACAAACCTCTCAGAAATAAATTGATTAATTAAATTATTAATTGCTACATTGCTAATAGAGTTTCAGGTGGAACAATGTTCCACTTCTTTTCTAAAGCACATTAATTTCTTCCTGCATTTTTAGTCTATTGTATGCTCTTCTAAGGGCAGTTAGGTGGTACAGTGGATAGAATGCTGGGTCTGGAGTTAGGAAGAACTAAGTTCAGATCTCACCTCAGACACTTACAAGCTGTGCAACCCCAGGCAAGTTTCTTAACTCTGTTTGCCTCAGTTTCTCATCAGTAAAATGAGCTGGAGAAAGAAATGGCAAACCACTCCAGAATCTTTGCCAAGAAAACCACAATGGGGTTATGAAGAGTCACACATGATTAAAACAACTGAAAAAAATTAATTCTACTTTAGAATCTACTTTCTCCACAGCTGTTTTCATTTTCTCTTCTACATTCTCTCTTCTTTCATCATCTTTTTCTAACATTTTAATCTCAAAAGAAGTGTGTATGTGTATTTCAGAAATGTGATTCTATTTGTCTTTAGGATGAAAAGGAAGAAAAAGAAGCAAATGTGCTAGGCAGACCTTTCTGCAGGTGAGTAAATTACTGGATTTTCCCTAACATGAAAAATACAACTTTTCTATTGTATTCATTTGTTGGCAGAATTTGTTTCCAAATGATTTCAACACTAGGAATAGGTAGGGGAAGCTGGAGAGAGAAAGGATGAATGTTGAATATTCTCTGATATTCTGAAAATATAGTCAAGATCATTAAAAGGTTCATGAAAACCCTGTTTTAAGTCCTAAAAAGCTAACAATAATTTAAAATGGCCATGCCTTTTGCTTTATTTTGTTTACCAAATCACTTGAAGGGAACTCATCATCCTATAAACTTGATCCAAAAAACATCTGATATGCTGAGTTGAAGGAAAAATAAGCTTTAGTCGAAAGTTGTTATTACTTTTCTTCTTTATTGGCATCTTTTCCTCTATCTCTAGGTTACAGGATCCAACATTGTCCCTGATAACCTGAAGATGCAGAAGTAATGCAGAGTTGGATTTCACAAGATTAACACTTATTTTTGTCTGGGAGAGCTCAGGTCAGACAAACCACACAAGCTGAGAATATAGCTCTAGGAAGTAGTGCTCTGAACCAGAAAAAGGAATGGCTATTGATCAAATGTGAAAAGGTTTTGCTGGAAACAGAATGGCCTTGGAAAATGTTTTTAAAGATCATCTGTCATCACATGATTATTTCTTGGTTGTAGCTTTTGCCAATTTTTTAAAAAAGAAAACTGATGGAAAATTTCTTTATTCAAGTGTTCAGATGCTATATAGACAAATTAATCCCAGTCACTCACTGAGGCAGTATAGAAATCATACCAAAACACATCAAAAAAAAATCCTACCTACATGAACTGAGCCTTCACTGTTACAATTTATTTCCATTATGAGGTCTGCAAAAATATAATATTACCAAAGTGTAAATAATTTCACAACTGTCAAGATTTTCATGGATCCTCAAAATATGATTTTAAAATGATGCATAGTTGACACACTGTTTTTTCTTCTCTTTTTCTCTCCTCGCTGTCTTTCTACCTATTTCTCTCTGTTTCTTTCTTTCTCTATATCTCTGTCTTTGTCTCTTTTCTCTTTATCTCAGTCAGACTGTCTTTATATCTCTCTATTTCTGTCTCTGTTTCTGTCTGTGTCTATCATTGTCTTTGTTTCTGTCTTCTGTCTGTCCCTTTCTCTCTCTTTCTTTCTCTCTGTCTTTGTGTCACAGTCTCTGTCTGTCTCTGTGTCTCTGTCTCTGTATTTCTGTCTTCCTCTCTGTGTCTCTCTCAGTCAAGAAGGATCAGGTTTAATAAAAATTCCCATCACAGTTAATTTTAACTCTCTCTCTTTTCATAGTAGTAATTCAAAGATATATTTGGAATTTAATATTTCCAAAACTGAGTCAGTCAAAGATATAAAAGATACTTCTGTCATTTTAGGGAGATTCATCCTTAAAAAAAGGATTGTTAGTTTCATGATGGAGGATTGAGTTCCTTGTTTTCTGAAGAAATAAATTAACCTGGATGGGGGCAGAGCCAAGATGTCGAAGTGGAAAAAAGGACTCACTTGAGATCTCCCCCAAATCCCTCCAAACACCTGTAAAAATGACTCTAAATAATTCTAGAATTATAGAAACCACAAAATGACAGAGTGAAACATGTCGCCAGTCCAAGAAGGCCTGGATTGTGACTGGGAAGGGTCTATCACACCATGCTGGGAGCTGAGTGCAGCCCAGGGTTGACTGAGCCAAGACAGATCAGGCCAGAGAATACCAGATGGAGCAGGTCTAAGGGCACTGAATCACTGAGCTGTGGCAGTTTCCAGTCTTCTCAGCCCACAAATGCTAAAGACAACTTAGCATATCAGTGGGGAAACTATTGGATTTGGGGGAGAGAAGTGTGAGGTCTGGCCCCAGCCCCTGGGCAGTAGAGGTGGCTGCAGCTGGAGCAGCAGCTGCTTCTGGAGCTCCAGGCCCACAGAGAATAGGGAGAATCAAGTGGCTGATCAGAGAGAGAGTGCAGGGATCTCTTTGCTTGTGCTGAGGCAGGATTCTTTTGCTTTGCCCTGCTTGGATCTGGCTCACAGTCCTGGGTACTAGTCCTTTGGGGAGAAAGAGCAGTGGTGTGGCAGAGCTTGTGGTGGTTGTGGAGAGGGAGTCCTTCTGGTAGTTACATGGCAGAAAGAAATGCTTGAGATCACTCACAGGCCAGGAGAGGAGTAAACACCTCTCATTGGATCATACTACCTCAAAAGAACTGAAAATTTACAGGTGCCAAGAAGTAGCTCTGAAAAACGGCAGAACAAAACTCCTGAAGCTTCAGACAGAGCACTCTCCACTGTGCAAGCAGAGTTCTACCTTGACAAAGACCTAAAAAATCAAGCAATTGCCTGGGAAAATCAGGAGAAAGCATAAAATGACTCAGACTATAGAATTTTATTTTGGTGACAAAGAAGATCAAAATATACAGCCAGAAGAAGTCAACAAATTCAAAGAGCCTACATCAAAAGCCTCCCAGAAAAATGTGAATCAGTCTCAGGCCACGGAATAGCTCAACAAGGATTAGCCTCTTCCCCCTTACTTTATTGGCAACAAGGATTTGGAAAATCAAGTAAGAGAAGTAGAGGAAATATTGGAAAGAGAAATGAGAGTGAAGCAAGAAAATCATGAAAAACTAATCAACAGCTAGGTAAAGGAGACCCAAAAAATGCTGACAAAAATAACATCTTAAAAACCAGACTAAGCCAAATGGCAAAAGAGGTCTAAAAAGCCAATGAAGAGAAGAAAGCCTTAGAAGACAGAATTAGCCAAAAGGAAAAGGAGGTCCAAAAATCACTGACAAAAACAATGCCTTAAAAATTAGTACGGGGCAAGTGGAAGCTAGTGACTTTATGAGAAATTAAAAAATTAAGAAACAGAACCAAAAGAATGAAAAAATGAAAGACAATGTGAAATATCTCATTGGAAAAACCACTGACCTGGAGAATGGATCCAGGAGAGATAATTTAGTAATTATTGGACTACTTGAAAGCCTTGATGAAAAAAAGTCTATACATCGTCTTTCAAGAAATTGTGAAGAAAAACTGCCCTGATATTCTAGAGGCAGAGGGAAAATAGAAATTGAAAGAATCCACCTATTGTCTCTTGAAAAAGAGCCCAAAAGGAATACTCCTAAGAATATTGTGGCCAAATTCCAGAGTTCCCAGGTCAAGGAGAAAATATTGCAAGCAGCCAGAAAGAAACAATTTGAGTATTGTGGAAACACAATCAGGATAACACGAGATCTAGCAGTTTCTACACTAAGGGATTGAAAGGCTTGGAATATGATATTCTGAAGGTCAAGCGATCTAGGATTAAAACCAAGAATTACCTACCCACCAAAATTGAGTTTAATGCTGTAGGGCAAAAAGTGAATTTTCAATGAAATAGAGGACTTTCAAACTTTCTTGATGAAAAGACAAGAGCTGAATAGAAACTTTGATTTTCAAATATAAGAATGAAGAGAAGAATGAAAAAGTAAACAGGAAAGAGAAATTGTAAGGGACTTACTAAAGTTGAACTGTTTACATTCCTACATGGAAAGAGAATATTTGTAACTCATGAGATATTTCTCAGTATTAGGGTATTCTCACTATGAGGGTAGTTGAAGGGAATATTCATATATATATATATATATGATGTATATTATATATTCTCCCAATATATAATTGGGAGAAGGAGGATGGGAAAGATAGAAAGAGGGTAAATTATCTCATGGAAAAATGGCAAGAAAAAGCTGTTATATTGGAAATGAAGAGGGAGAGGTGAAAGGGAATGAGTGAACCTTACTCTAATCAGATTTGCCTTTAGGAAGGAATAACATACATACTCAATTGGGTATCTTACCCTACAAGAAAGTAGGTGGAAAGGGAAAAGGGGGGGGATGAAAGAAGAGAGGGCAGATTGGGGGAGGGGGTAGGCCAAAGTGAACACTTTTGACAAAATACAGGGTCAAAGGAGAAAAGGGAATAAAGGGGGACCAGATGGGATGCAGGGAAATATAATTAGTCTTGCATAACATGACTATTATGGAAGTGTTTAGCATAATTATACACGTGTGGCCTATATTGAATTGCTTACCTTCTAAAGGACGTTGGGTGGGGAGGGAAGAAGAGAGAGAGAGCATTTGAAATTCGAAGTACTAAAAACAAATGTTTAAAAGAAATATTTTTACATGAAACTGGGAAATGAGATACCCAGGCAATGTGGTACAGAAATCTATCTGGCCCTACAAGAAAGTAAGGGGGAAGAGGATAAGGTGAGGGAGAGTGGGATGATAGGAGGGTGGGCAGACTGGGGAAATGGGCAATCAAAATACATGCACTGTTGCTTTGATGGGGGGTATAGAGATGAGGAGAAAATTTGTAACTCAGAATCTTATGGAAATGAATTTTGAAAACTAAAATAAATTTTTTTTTTTAAAAAAGAAAGAAATCAATGTGAAGAATACTTTCACCTGACTAACTAAACATTACCTTGTCCTAGGAATTTCATTAATCAGTAGGTCAGTGCATTATTGCAAGGCTGTTTGTACAAATCCTCAGAAATAATTATTGCCATCTATGGGAAACAAAGTCTATTAAACTGATTATTTATTTTAATTCCCTGAATTTTACTGCACTAGTAAAACAAAACGATTGTGCAATAGCCTCATAATTTTAATTCTGCTCTAGGCAAAGAATTTCTTTCTTATATGACCAATTGTGCTTATTGTTTGGAAGACTTTGGCTATAAAACTATTGACTATATTAAACCCTCAAAATAAAAAAAAAATCTATAGCAGCAGAACATTTTATTTTGTGAATCAGTGTTGTTGTTTTGGCTATATCCTTTGGACATGGGGTATATTTAAACCACAGTTCTTAGGCCTATAAAGGATGCTATTCATAAAATCTCACAAGCCATGTAATCCAATCTGGATTTTAACAAGAATCATTTGTATTACATCTTTGGCAAGGGGTCATCTAGTCTTTTCTGGAGATCTCTAGTATGCAGGAAACCTGTACTTCCCAAGGCAACCTAGATTACTTTTACAGAGATTTTCCCTTACTTTAGTGTTTGCTTTTCCTAACAAGAATTCTAAGTTACCTTGTTGGCAACTTTATCCTTTTGCTACTAGCAGTGCCCTTAGGGGCTAAGCAGAACTAGTTTAATCCCACTTTCAAATGCCAGCTCTCCATATGTGTAAAAATAGCTATCCTATGTGCTTTAAGTATTGTCTTCTCCAGCAGTGACTCCCCAATAAACTTTTGGTAGCTACCTTGCAAACAAAACTAGAAACTATGAACCGATAATATGACATCTCATCCTCAGATATCTTGCCCTGGAGTCCTTCTGGTATGATTAGTGACTCTCTTGTGGCCCAGAATTCCAGACTGGCCCTTAAAACAACCTCTTATCCTTTATCCATCTTCCCATTTTTGGGGAATAATCAAATCAAAATTACTATTAAGTAGTGCCCCACTGACCCCATTTTTAAATAGTGTTACTAAAAAGATAAAACAGAAATACACCACAGATATCATTTGTCTTGATTTTAGAAAGTCATAAGAGAAGAGATAACAGTGGAAGTAGGCATTGAAGGATGCAATGGAATTTGATAGGTGGGGATGATGGAAGGGACAATAATACATGTTTAGGAGATGATATGAATTAAGTGATTATTCTGATAGAATTTTTTTCCTTAAGTACTTGAAGCTGATATGAAGGAGGGTGGCACATATGAAAAACCAAACATTTGTGACAACTTGGTTTTCCAATATGGTAACTGAGTTTATGTTATTGTTAAATTTGCCAAAATTGGCATAAATTGTTACATGTTAAATTTCATTTTTATGTAAAAATGCCTTTTGAATAAATAAAACCTATCATAGTTAATTATAAGTATGTAACATTTCACATACGTGGTTTTAGTGTGATTAAAGATCTTCCCATCCCATTAATCCCATTAACATGTATCAGGTAGAGTTAGTTAAGGGAAGCTTGATTAGGAGAGGCTTGTTTGTACGAAGGCCTATACCCTTTTGCTTATTAGGTAATGAGGTTTGTGAAGCCATTGGGCTCTAAAAAGAGTATATGTACTCTGAGGGCAGCTGTTAAGCTCTCTCTCAGAACTGCTAGAGGAGAGGATGCAGGCAAGCAGACACCTAGGATTTGTGAGTGAGTGTTTATGGGAAGGCCCCAGTAGAGAAGGTTATGGGATAGCTAGACTCCCTGCTGTGATACTGTGTTTTAAGTTCCTTGATGTTATGATAAAGTGGACTTAGTTGTTTGGGGATACAATTGCTACTATGTCAAATGGGAGTTATTGGTTTTAGGATTTCATCCTCTGGTGTCTGAATAAATGTTTTACTTATACAGAACCATACAGGAATATTCACAGTCACTACTGATTTTATGACACTTGCCTTACAGATATAATATAACAGATGTGTTCCTAATACTTTTGTATATGTAACATTTTCATAATGAAGACATATAAAAAGTATATTAAGGGACGTATTAGTAGAAGAATATTGTTGTACACATATATACGTACATACATATGTATACATACACACAGATGCACATACTTATTATTTAGAACAATCACTTTTATATCTAATTTATCATAACTGCAGATTTAGAATTTTTTCTCTCATAATCAACTTTATATTTGAACCCATACGATGTGATTCTTTATCCACTCCTATTTTACCTGAACCTTAGACAAAGGCATTGGTATTCTGTGGCAATATCTCTACTTGTGACATTGATCTCAAAGCCTCATATGTCTTTTAAGAAGTTTTTCCACTTGTCCTCTTCTTTCCGTAATTTTCTTTTTTCTAATTATATTTTATTTTAATTCCAGACGTACAATCTCTAACTCCCCTCCCATTGATAAAATAAGGTAAAAAAAATCCTTGCTAGAAAAATGCATACTTAAGCAAAATAAATTTTCACATTAGCAATGTTATATGCATACTTGTACATATGCATGTATTTATCAATATGTGCTTTGAGACTTTCAGCAATGTATCAGGAGGTGAGTAACATATTTCATCTTGATTGCTCTGAAATTATGGTTGGTCATTGTGTTGATCAAAGTTCCTAAGTCTTTTAATGTTGTTTCCCTTTACAATATGTTTGCTACTATTAACATTTTTATCCTCATTCTGTCCACTTTAACTTAAATCAGTTTATAAAAGTCTTCTCAGGTTTCTCTGAAACCATGCCCCTCATCATTTCTTATACCATAACAGTAGCACATGACATGATACATGACATTACTTGTTCAGCTGTTCCTCAATTCCTCTTTGTAATTCTTTTCTAACACAAAAAAAGATCTAGGATAAATATTTTCATATGCATGAGTCCCCATTCACCACTCTTTTTATCTCTTCTCTGGCATAGAATAAGTAATGTCACCGAGTTAGCATATACCTAATTTAATAACTACATAACTACAAGTTGGTTTCCAGAACGCATGTAGCAGTTCACAGCTTCATCAATGGTGTCCCTATTTTCCCACAGACCAACCAATATTTGTCATTTTCCTCTTTTTATCAACTTTGCCAGTGACATAGGTATGATGTACAACTTCACAATTATCTTTCCCTAATTTTCAACCTTTCTGTTGGGACCATCTCCTTGCTACCTACAAACATATGCTGATCTCCCACATCCAAAAAATACAAAACAAAACAAAATAAAAAACAAAACAAACTACAAAAATCTTCACTTCATCCCACTATACTCTCAAGGTGCTATACTATATTGGGCCTACCTTTCACAGTCCAACTTGTAAGAGAAGTTATCGCTATAAATTCATTGCCTGCACTACCTTCTTATTCATGGCCTCAACTTTCTTACGTCTTGATAATTTCTTTTTTTTTAAAGTTTACTTGCGTGTTTTTTAATTACTGTCATTTCACCCCCTTTAACTGCCCCATCCTTGAAAAGACTCCGAAGAAAAATTAAAAAAAAAAAAACATCAAACACAGCTCTCTACAATGTACCATAATGATGCTTCATAGTGATTTTTGCAGATATTCTTAGTTATTTTTTGTAAGCTTTTCCAGAAAGCCTAATCTCTGTCAAGATCTACCATACCAGAAATGCTTTGAATATGGCCTGGCAACTGATCAAATCTCTTTGAAGGATAAATTTAGTTAGTTTCAGAAAGGCAGGTCCCCATGAGGCTGGTCACCTGATGATTATTATTTTTTTTTATTTAGCAACTATTGAAATAAAGAAAAAACATTTTTATTGAAGTCTTTCAATTGTATGCATCCATCCATTTCTGAAGTGATAGTGTTCTGATGAAAGAAAAAGGATAGAGAGTGTTAAGAATCACATTATTTCTAGACCATCTATAAATCTTAATTTTACTGTTGGTTCATGATAATTGAGATATTTTCTAACAACCAATACGGAGATACATGGATAAAAGAATTAAATCATATCAGTCTTGGCATTCTCACTATAAATGAAACCAGAAGAGAGAGGAAAGTTGCAGTTATGTGAAAGAAACTTCATAAGTACTCTTTGAAGAGAAAAATAAATGAGTTGGTAAAGTGGATTTTATTTTGCAGGCAAAGGCCTCAAAATACATTTAAAATTATTATCTTACTTCTCAAAGCTTAAATTTAATGATGATTGTTATTAATTATATTATCAATGAGAAGTATTTACAATATTAGCATAAAAATTTCAGATAATGGACCAATTTTCGTTCTGAAGGGTCAAGAAACTGATAAGATCCTCCAAATCAACAAATTTTATGATACTTGATACCTTCACAGAAGAAGACAGAAAATATGGGATGGGAAGGAATACACAGGAAAGTATGATTCAAGAAGAAAGAATGAGAGAGTTCAAACACTTGTAGATTAGAAATCTGGATTATGAATGCAAAATTAATCATAGTTACTGGATATTATGATCATCATATGAGATGAAATATATTTTAATGGACTTGTTATTTAGTTGTTCCTGTTTTGGGAGTCTCCATGGTCAGATCACCAACTCATTAGATCTATGTTTAGCACTAATAAAAAAAAATAGGGAATAATAAAAAAAAATATGACATGCAGTGCAACCAACTCAACCAGGAACTATTTAAACAAGTAATTAAAAACAAAAAGGGAAGTAGAAAACAGAAATGATATTGAGACCCACTCTAATAATTAAATCAAAGTAAGGGAATTGCAAAAACAAAGGAACCAAAATAATCCAGAATGTGTATTAACTAAGAAAAACCTGATTTATTTGGAAAATGAAGAAAAATGACTGCCAAAAGCAACACTGAGTTAGAATGTAAACTTATTTTAAAAAATCTTATGAAGAAGAATGATAATTACAAATAGTATCATATCATAAATAAAAGAGTAAAATAAAGAGTAAAACCAGGATTAATAAATGTTGGCAGGATATCCAAATGAGGAAAATTTATCTCAAGAGTATTTAAGGAGGAAAATGGAAGGAAGACTGGAAATAGAAAAAAAAATTAAAAATAATTTTAACAAATTATTTATCAAATCAGAATACCTCCTGTAGGGTTTCCGTAATGGGGAATATCACCCACTTGAGTGCTGTATCTATTTCTTTCTATATTTATCATGTCTATTCCATTTTTATATTGTACTATTGAAAAAATACAGATAACTAATATTATGAAGGAAGAGTCTTTATTATGTCACATAGCACATTGGACTAATGAACCAGAAAGCTAATTCTAGATTAATATATCTCCCAGATATATTGTGGCTAATTTATGTAAGCATACAATCTGAAAATTAGAATTGACCTTAATTTAGTCCAATCTGAACTTGAAGAGGAATCCCTCCAACAATATTCCACAAAAGTGGGTATCTAGGCTTTACTTGAAGATGTCTAGCGAGAGATATTTTACTCATTTCAATTTAATCCCATTCCCTTGTTGGATAGCTGTAAATTTTCATTTTTTTGGTTTGGTTTTGGTTTTGTTCTTTCCCCTTAGATCTGAACTAAATCTGCCAGTCTGCTATTTCCACTTATTGTTCTGAACTTTGTTTACTAGGGACAAATAGAATAAATTTTATTCCTCTTCCACATGAATGCTATTCAAATTATTTTAGGGCATCTTTTATGAAACTCCTATATCTTCTACAGGTTAAACATCTTCGTTTCTTTCAACCGATCTTTTAATGGACAGTTCATCAATAAACATTTATTAGCCACCTATCATATGTCAGGAACTGTGGTAAATGCTGGTTAGGCCTTGTGTATCCTTATTACTGTAATTTGTTTACTCCAGAAAACATTTTTGGCCAGATATATGTATATATATATAGTAAAATATAGCACATATATATATATGTGTGTGTGTGTATATATATATAGTAAAACGTAGCACCAAGGACTGCACACAGTACTTGATTAAGAAGTTGACTAGAATTGCTTTTGTTTTTGTTTGCCCTTTGTTCCAGAAGAGGACCATGACATCAGAGAGGTGGTCCCATGACATGCACATGAATTGGATGTAGTGAGGGAGGGCTTGGCAAACTCACCAGCATCCCTTTCACTTCTGGAGCTGTCTGGGTACAGTGGCAAGATTATAGATCAAGATGACTGAAGATAACCGTGCATGCAGTGGGAGACCTTGGCCTTAACAATACATTAACAACACATGCATGCACACACACACACATACCACTCACGACTAAGGACATGTGTGGAAGGAATACATATCAGCCGAGAGCCTCAGAGGAGGTGTGACATTTAAAAATTGTATTTAAATAGTTTCTGGGCAATTATTCATTTTATAAATAGTGCCAGTGTATGAACAATGAAATGGGTCAGAGACACTCTTGAATGCCAAAGACCCTATTGACTAGAGTAGATCATAGCAGGATCACCAGCTCCCTAGTACTGAAAAGGATATTTCTTTTTAGTTAGTCAAAGACATATTAGCATCTATCTACCTCTTATGTTTCTTTGCCAAGTGATTACAAGTATTAAAGAATCCCTAACTTTTTTTCAGATGAAGTGCTTTCTAACTATATTTCCCTTACCTTGTTCTTATGAAGTTGATTTTTTGAACCAAAGTTGTTTTATAAGCATATTTATTAAATATATTCTAGGTTGATAAAAACTTTTGGGGCTTTGTCTCTGTAACCTGAACATCTTACTTCTTTATACCATGTTTTGTGTCTTTTGAAAATTTATGGATAGATATACATATATGCATATACATGTATATGTGTATAGATATACAATGCATGTATATATGTATATGTGTGTACTTTGTGTTATGTATACATATACATATGTGCGTATGTATGTATGTATGTGTGTATATATAATACACATATACCTTTATTCAGGTAATTGATAAAAATACTAAACAAATAATTTAATATTATATATAAGCAATGCTTTTAATACCATTTATCAGCCCATTAGCATACTCTCTGATGTGTGTACTTCACCTGGCCACCATTCATATTTTTGCAAATTGAGTTATAAATAGCAACGATGGCATTTTCTTCAAAAAACATTCATTTGGAAAAGCTACATCAGGCCACAAGGAAAGAGAAAGCACAGGTTTTTAAAAAAAAATCATTCATATATTAAAGACCAAAAGGCACTAGAAATAATTGTGCCAAACTTTCAAAGAGATTTAGAAATAGAGAATAGATGAGAGACATTTAAATGTTGGAGGGTTACAGGAGCAGAAAAATCTATAATAATGAGACAGACAGTGACAGTTGATAAATTTTAGGACAATCCAGTTTAAGTATGTATTAGAGTAGATACTTACTGATTGCTAATGTGATGTAAGGACACATTCCCTCCTAACTATCTGGTCTCTTGGATTAATTAACTGGTTTGTTCTTGACTGACTCTAGTTAGATTTACCACTTCTTCCAAGAATAAGCAAATTGAGAAGATCTTTGCTCACTTCTGCCTCAAAAGAAGGACAAATTCATTAATCCTGGAACTGTGAAATCTATACTATATTAGCTCATGAAGTAATTGGCAAATGGAATCTTTATTTAATAATATTTTATTACCTGTCTTTGATATCTATAATATGACATGTCATAGAATTTTCTAACTCAGTTCTTTTTCAGGGCCTCTAGATTTGATTTTTGGCAGAAGCTGGTCCAAATGCATTTTGTAGCAATAAAGGACTATGCATTATGTTGAGAACCTGGGAATTGCACATAGCTTGCCATTTTATTGCTTCAGAATGCAAAAGCTTCTAAATTGCTGTTGGTTTTGAGTGAACTTCAAATTGCTGAATGTCTCTGCAGGACTGAGGGCTGTTAATGGATATTATCACTTCATTAAGTACCTAAAATTACAGCAATTATTTATAAGGCAACATATAGAAATAATTATAATACCAAGTTCTGCTTGCTGATTCATATAAACACATTTTAGATATGATTTATAAATGGTGGTTCATTTATTTTGTTTATGTGAATACAGTTTACTTGTAAGGAACACTGAATAGTAGTGTTAGACCAGAACATTCTGCAAGAAACTGCTTAGGACGAAAAAATAGTATACACACATATATAGAAATAGATGTTTCTGGAAGTAAAAGTTGAGGAGATATGCACCAATGATTTAATGACTTAAGAATGACTTAATAATCTGTGATATATGATTATGATGGAGTACTATTGTGCCATTAGAAATGATAAGCAGGATAGTTTCAGAAAATCCAGGGAAGAATTATATAAACTGATATAAGATGAAGTGAGCAGAATTAGAAGAACATTGTATGCAGTAATAGCAATATTTTAAAGATGATCAATTGTGAAAAACTAAGCTATTCTGATTACAACAATGACTTAAGACAGTTCCAAAGGACCCATGATGAAAAATGTATCCAACTCCAGAGAGATGACTAATCACCATTGAGTTCAGATTGAAGCATACTTTTTCAGTTTCTTTATGCTTTTTTGCTTTTTTTCCCCAATATGGCTAATATAGAAATACTTTTTTCATAAATTTACATGCATAATTGGTATGACATTGCTAGCCTTCTCAATGGTGGTGGAGAAGCAGGAAGGAAAGAGAGAATTTGGACTCAAACTTAAAAAAAGAACACTAAAATGAATTAATTTTTAAAAGTCATGCACATGTTTATACTGCTCCCACTACTATACAGAATACTGTGTGAATATACATACATGCATATGTCTGAGTGTGCATATACATGATATATATGTATACATATGTGTACATATGTGTGTACACACATACATATATACATACACACATATATACATATATGTATCCATATGTATGTATGTATCTCAAACTGTAGCCCTAGAGCTGTGGTAGACTGCTTAGATTCCCCTATTTGCTCTCAAACCCATTTTATTTATATTTGTACACACATATGCAAATACATACACACATACATGTATATGAATATGTGCACATGCATATACATATATCTATATGTGCGTGTGTATGTATATGTATCTATGCTTGTATGTGTAAGTACATATGTATATGTGCATATATTCATACATGTACACACATATACACATGTATATCGCATATGTGTAGATTTGTACGTATACATGCATATGTGCTCATGTGCCTGTGTATGTGTACATGTATGTGCACGTGTGTATATGTTTAAGTTTGCATTTTCATGTGTATATTTATGTGTGTATGTTTCTATATATGTATGCATGTATGTGTGTATACATATACACATTAACACACATATATGCGTGTGTATATGTATATACATAGGTGTAGGTATATGTGTATATATATATATATGTATGTGTATATGAGCGTGCATGTATGTCTATATGTATATGTTGTTTAACAAAAATGCTGCTTGCTACTATTGTGGAATCATTCACTTAGTTCAGAGGCAAAAATTCAGTACCCTGAACTTCAGAGCAAATAGAAACAGAAATTACAGAGAAAATATAAACAGAGCAAATAACACAAATCAACAGAAAGCTTCAAGCTGGCTGATCAAAGCTATACATACATAGTTACCAAAGAGAGAAGCACCAACATCTGGGTTTTCAAAGCTGGGGGAGGGGGTGCTCCTTAATGGCTACCCAGAGTTTCCACACCAACATTCTGTCCAATGAGTGAGCCCTCAAACAAAATGCTCACCTCAGAGTATGTATGTATGTATACACACACATACACACACACACACACATATACTCTGAGGTTTGTGTATATACATATATGTATGTGTGTGTGTGTGTGTGTGTGTATACTTCTCCAGAGTCAGAGCAGTTCACCCCTCTCCAGGATTTCACACCTCTCATGACCTAATTATCAAAAAAGTGTGGGCCTCTCTACAAACAAAGGCAAGATTCAATCAAAGGCACTTGATTGCCTTAGTGCTGAGAAGTACTGTGTAAGAAAAAGCAGCAAAAAATCTCACAATGCTTGCCCTAACGTATATGTATATGTATGTGTGT
>CM053622.1:401794078-401811564 GCA_028646595.1 Phalanger gymnotis
TTCATTCTAAGATAATCAAGAGCAATATTCTGATATTTCCACATAAAGCAATAGAATTCAAACGTTTTTCAGTACATAATAAATTAGCTCTATGCCCCTGACACAGCTCATCAAATTTAAGAAACTGCAGAAAGTGCTTTCCTAAGTGTTAACTCTTTTCTCTCTTTAAACCTTCATAATCGTTTTGGCTTAAATAAACATCAAGGTCATTGATGAAACTACTTATTAATAGTATAACAAAGAATAAAAAATAATTATTTGTAATGTATCAATTGTATCATAGCCACATGTGTCAGTTTTACTATACCAACTACTAACTTCTGAGAGCTCATAATCATTCAGATCTCTCAAGATATCAAAAAAAGTCTAATCTCTTTAAGTTTCTTCACAGGACAGTTAGACTCTGTTCTCTCATGGAAAAATAAAAATCTCAGTCCTTTTTGTTTGCCTTCTCTCTCATCAGGTACCACATTTAACATTATCTACAGAACACCTAAACTATCTTTCTTCTCACAGGCTTCTTATAGATTGGCAAGTGAAATTGTAATTGTCCAACATTTCATTGACTTTTAAAGATACAGTGGCTCTATCTTCTGGCAGAGGATATTGAAACTGGAATTACAGAAATAATAGCCCAAATATCAGAAATTTAAAACAAATGTATAATTTAAATTTGATTATACTGCTGTAGTACAAATTATTTATTATCAAATGAGAAGACAAGATATACTCATATGAAACTGCTATATTATTATAAATATTTTTCTCTACTAATTTCACTACTTTGCCTCCCAACAGGATACTAAAATATATTTGTATATATCATTTGTTTTCAAAGATAATTGTAACAATTGTAACAATTGGACTAAATATAATTTAAGTTTCTCAAGGGCAAGGATTATTAATTTGCATTTTTAAAACCCTATGTTCTTGGCAAATAGCAGGAAGTTAATAAGTGTTTATTTAATTGAAATGTATAATTTTTCATACCTCCCTCACTCCACGGGATAGGATATTAAAGTTCAATGCAGTTGTTAGACCTCTTAACTAAGTAGTCTTTTCTGGAGGAACTCCCTCAAAGTTAAGATGCATTTTGCATTTTGAGGAATGAGGAGTGTGAGGGAGGTGTGCTTCTGTATTTTGTGTTTAAGCACCTAGGTGGTGCAGTGGTTAGAGTGACTGGCCTCTAGAAAGGAAGACCTAAGTTAAAATCCTGCCTCAGACACTTACTTAATAGCTATCTGACCCTAGACAATTCACTTAACCTTTGCCTCAGTTACTTCATCTGTAAAATAGGGATCATAATAGCATCCCCCTGCCAGGGTTGTGAGGACCAAATGAATTGTAAATTTTTATATAAAAAATTATAAAATTATAAAGCACCTGCCACAGTGCCTGACACAGGGTAAGCATTATATAAAAATTAGGTATTACTATCATTTTTAATTTTTAAGTAGTAGAGCTTCTTTTCTATATAGGGCACAGGTTTATTCCTCCCCACTCATTTGTTCTACTAGAAAAATCACTACGTGTCCATATCATCGCCAATGCCCAAGGCTCTCCTAAGTTCATTTGCAAACTCTCCTTCTCTCTTTGCTTATGCCATCATTGCCATACATGAACCTTCCCTCAGTTCCCACATAACTGTCATGTATAAGCAGGTTTCTAACAATCTGCTATATCTTTTTCCTCAACTTCAGTTTAGAATCTGATTTAACCAACCTGACAGCAGACTGATTTCCTGTATACTCAGGAGCTCTCAGGTTACCTGCTGAACTGGCTGACGTTCCAAGTAATCTTAATGAATTTCTCATTCACTAGTTGTGATCCAACATGTCTTGTTTACAGTAGTCAGAGAAAGTCACTTTTCTTATTTACCTACTCTCTTCTGCTGTTGCATTAGTGATCTACTTTGTTTACTCTTGTCGTAGCAACAAATATGGGAAGGCTTTTCAGTAATGCCATGGGGGTTTTCTGTAAAAAACAGAAGAATTGGAACATCATATAGGTTTTGCCTCTTAGACCAGCTTGTTTGAGATGGTCTTGGAACACTTATTTTATCCACTTTACTAGATACCATATTACTTAATTCCAGAGATAAAATTACACCACCAAGTCTTTATCTTTATGGATGTCATTTTTAAAAAAAAATCTAGGTTACTTTCTTAACGTCCTCAATTAGATTAGTTCTTGGAACGTGGTCTTTCTTTCACTCCAATCCTTCTATCATTTTCAAAGACATAAATATTTATGTTAATAAATCATCTGGTAAATTATCTACAGCATTTTTCAACCTCCACAACTCTCTTCTCCATCCCATTTTAGCTCTACACTTGCATGCTAATGGCTTATATACGGCCATCTCTCAGAAGAGGACTACTTCCAAGATCTAGAATTTGGAATTTCTAATTGTCAAACACAACCTTCTATCCTTCTATATCTTCCTATCTCTTAGTCATATCAGGTCAAATCTTTAGGCTTACCATTACCTCTAGTTCCTTAATGCATCTCCACTCCACCTCCACTCTTTACTTATTTCCATATTTAACTTTGAATACACGGTCTGCCACTTTGTCTCTCTAGGTATTCTTAAATCTTTTGGCTCCTACTCTTCTCCTATTTCTTATTCCTGAATACTGATCCTTTGAGAAGTAACATCTATGATTTAGCTTATACATTCTAGTTCTAGATTTTGCTGTATGGAATCCAGCTTATTTCATCCACTACGATTTTTGGTTCCTAATCTCAGATGTGTTTTTTCTGCTGCTCAATCATCATTTTTATTCTAGTATTATCAAGTTTATTTCTTATTCCCCAAAGCTGCTGCTTCCCATCTTTCTCCTTATTTCCTCCAAATGCAACCATAGCTTCCTACCTATCAGAAAATATTTAGTTAATTGAGTGGAGTAAGCAACTCCCTCTCTCCTCTACTACTCAAAATATGTCAATAGCAGTATCTACTCTATTTTTTCCCTCTGATGATATTAAAGAGATATCCATTCTCCATGCCTTTCTTAATCACTCTGCTGTCATTCTCTATGACTCTTTCTATCTCTCTGCCTGTCTTTGTATCTGCCCCTGTCTATATGTCTGCCTGTCTGTCTCTGTCTCAGCTCTCTCTCAATCTCTCTCTCTCTCTCTCTCTCTCTCTCTCTCTCTCTCTCTCTCCCCCCCCACAGGCCTACTGATATGCTAATATCTTTCCACTATAAAAATGCTTTCCTTGATGTTATACCTCCATCCAGAAACCACCTCATCTTTCTCATCTCCTTTATTAATACATACACAGGTGACTGAGAGGATCTCAATAACTTCTGACTTACATACCTACTCTCACTTCTACATAAAATCCTTATGAGAGTCACCTTTAAGCAAAATAAAAGCATCTTTGATAAAAGTATTATTGAAGAACAAGAGAGCTTTTTCGAGTGTTATTCAACAATGAGCTATATCTTTATCATTTCACAATTAACAAAAAGATATAGGTGGCATTACAACTTAATGTACTTAACTTTTGTTTATTGAGAAGCATTTGATGTAACTTACAGGCATATTTTACAATAAGATATCTCCCATGCATCAAAACCATTGAAAAGTCTTTGGAAGATAAAATAGCAGAAATAATATTTTAAATTAAATTATAGCCATAATGAAAGACATAAATAAGAATACATACACACACTCATCAAAGGTATTCATAACCATAATGGAGAGATCAAGTAAAATCAAGAGTGAAGAGGAATTGAATGTGCACGATAAAATATATCAGTTGCTCTGTGATTGTAGTGGATATTCACATTGCATCAAGTTCCAGAACAATGATCAGTTCTAAAATCACACAAAGGTGTTTGTCCTATCCATCCACACAGGAAAACTTAAGTGGAAGAATCTTTATTTCCCAGAATTTGATATGTATTTGTATGGATAACCTATATACTCTGTCAAAGTGCATATCTGAATTAAAGTGGTTTTTTTGTCCTTGTTTTTGTTTGTTCGTTTTTGACAATGAGTTTGTTTAGAGTTGAATATGAGAAGAAGAGTGGGTTACATTCGTTTTTTTTTTTTTAGGAAATTGAAAAGTTCCTTTACTGACTCTAAATTTTTCTATGAATGCAAAGATTCATCTTTTTAATGCTAACATTGCACTTCTGTTGCTATAAGATGGTTAGATAAGGAAAGTAGCTGCTGATGAAGATGATAGAAGAATGAATATTACAAAAAAAAAGCAATGGAGAAGATCATCGTGGGTTTGCAGCATATAACCAGTGAGGAACTTTGAGGAATAGGAGTGACAAATGCCATCAAGAAATAGTTTGATAAGAAATGAAAATGGGCTTATCATGTGTCAAGAATAAGGGATGAAAAGATAGAAAAAAAAAATGTTTCCCTAGTACCTACATAATGTCAAAAAAAGGAAGGCCTCCAGGACATCGAGTAAGCTTCCTGTAGCAAATTTATATGGGTGGTCATAGACACCCATACAGAAGAGACAGGCATGGATGACATATGATTTATATCTTTTGAGAAAACTTCCAAAATAATGAGATTGTAGATCCACTTGAGAAAAAACAGTAAAACAAAAATCTCTATACTTGTATTCTCAAGAAGATTACTATCTAATGGCAGGACATGGCATATATAATAAACTCTTTTACAACACAAACTAGATTGGAACATAACTAAAATGATTTGGAAAAAAAGTGCTTTAGCAAGTTTTGTAGAGGCAAAAATCATTTTCAGATGGGGGAGAACCAGGAAAGATTTCATGGTAGATCCGGCTCTTGAGTTTGTCCCAGAAGGAATAATGACGTTTAAAAATATCAAAATGAGGAGGGAGATTTGCTATTGAAGGTGGGGTAGCAAAGGGTGGAAACATCTAGTATTCTAGTGTGACTGGAATATGGAGTTCATCAAAATGATTAGACTGAAATAAAGTTAGAAACATAGTTTTCAACTAGATTTTGGAAGTGACACATATTGCCAGATAATGGATAAATCAGATGTCCACTGAAACTTCTCACTCATAGAGACATATGAACACTTCCCTTCCCAACCTTCTGAGTTGGCTTGCTCATTCCAACCTAGACCTCCACATATACCTGTTCTGATAGGCAGATGTAGGTATCTACAGAAAGACCATCACCACATGGTTATACTCAATGTTTCATATGTACCTGGAAGAAATGTGGTTATGGGGGAATATACTCCCCCTGCTTAAATATTCATTGATATGCTTCCAGTTATGGAAAACCAACTATTCACAATAATATCATTATTAGGTCTTCTTTATAATCATACATTTAACAATAAAGGAAAATAATACAAAATTAACAGGTATCTATTTCTTCAGGAAAGTGCAGAAATAATAAATACATCACAATTAGCACATAAACCTGAGTTATATTTTTCCATATGGAGAAAAAAAAGCATGGTGGGTTCATACATGGAGACATAGAAATGCAGAAAACCAAAGTGTTCTAGGCAATGTAATTGTGGAATTGTAAACTTTGTGGTCTTCTTTCTTTTCTGCTGAGCAGATGTCATACTGTTAATCTTACTTGATTCATGCTGTGTTTAACACCTCACTAGACATGGCATCTTAGCAAAACTAGGTCATCTGCTGAGAGATTCTGCTGATCTTTTGTTAGTTATTGCATTTAAAAATATCCATCATGTCTAGCTTCAAAGTTAACTGATGTACTTCTGAAATCTGTACTATTACTTCTTTCTCTTTGTCATCATCCTGGGAACAAAAGCTGGAGTCATCTTTAGGAATTACTTCATTTTAACATACTGTTAGTAACCAACATTTCATTTGTTTCTCAACAGATAATTTATCTTCATCCTTTAACAAGAAAACAATTTTATACGTGTATTGATCTGACATACTACACCTTGCTACAATGAAAAAAAATGATATACTGCTTTTCTCAGAACGGTGCCAAAGACAATAACTCTTCTAACTATGAGCAGCCTTACTTTGGCAACAAGTTACTCCATATGAAATGGCCTTTTCTTAAACAGACAGGAGATTGCTCCAGGCTGACTGTGAATTTTATCTTGGAGGTGATAGTGAGCAATTGAATGCCTTTGAGCAAAGGAGTGACATGATTTGTGTACTAGGTAGATTATTTTACAGTTGTATAAATGATGATAGGGAGAGTAGAAAGCCTGGAGTCATGGAGACCTTTCACATAGCTCTGAAATGGAAATTTCCCAAATGCTCACAATCCTCACATGAAGTCATTGGCAGATTGCATAAATGCAGTCCACATCCTTCTATAGGCTTCTGCACATGGAAGGAATGTAAGTTCTCTCCTGGTTCCAAGTAATCCATTTTTTCAAACTCTATAAAACATACCTTATGCAGAATTGAGGAGGACTGGCCAAAGACATGTCTAAAAGACTTATTAGTCTTTTCCCCATAAGCTCTCTGTCTGTCTACAGATTGGAATTATTTCTGGTTTGGGCCATTTCCAGTTCATAGCCAGTACCATATTGTATGTCCATCTCTGATGTTGCTAGGCAAACCTTGAATTCCCAATCACCAACTGGCTTCTGACCAAACTCCCTGTCAAAAAGTGGGCTAGTGCACTTCAGTGTTTATAGTTCTTGGTGCAGAGCAAGAGAGCTGTTTGGAGTTGTGGCAAAACTCCTCAAGGTCCTTTCTGTCAACTCTGTTAAGCATACACAGCTGCAGTCAAAAACTAAAGAAAGTTGGACAGCATATTTCATGACAAGTAAAACTTCCTTTAAGGGAAGGTGAAGGTAGGAAGGATGTGGTAGGGTGATTTTAGAAGAATTCTTCTCTCTTAGTCAGTGGCAACATGACCAAGTAATGTTCTATAGAATGTTTTGTTATTATTTTTAAATCAGATTCTTTTCTCTTCTAGTCTGGAACTCAAAGTCCTAGAATCATCAGGCTAGACAGAACCTAGAACAGGACCCTCACCCCTTGCTTCTAAACAAGATTAACACAAAACTGCTACTGAAAATCCCTTGAAAATTTTGATTTTGAATGTAAGGGTACAGAAGAACTGATGAAATTCAGAGTCAAGCAATCAACATTTATTAAGTGCTTACTATATGCCAGGCATGCAAGGCATACTATATGCCATGGAAATGATGGGTATATAAAAAAGACATGTCAGTCCTTGTCCTCAAGGAGCTCACAGACTAATGGGGAAAGAAGATAAATAAAAAGAAGCTGAAAAGCAGTGTTAGAGGAGGTTATAGCTGGGAAGGGAAATGATCTTGAAGAGGTTTGTGTTTCTGAGTTGATTGAATTTTGCAGAATGATGAGTTTCTGGAGACGATAAAATCAAGGAAAGTATGCAGGGAGGAAATGATGAAGAGAATTCCCTGGGTGCAGACTGAATAGAGAACAATCAGGGAGGAGCTCCCAGGTGTCTATTTCCCATCCTTTCCAACCAGAGGGAGTGAGGGGTCCCAGGGGGAAGGGGTGCTAAGGAGGCATGAGTTTCTGAGTTGATTTCATAAATAAATCAGGCTTTAAAATTTGCAAAGTTTTCCATATGGTATTTCACTTCATCCTCACTAGTACTCTACAAAGTAGTACTATTATTTTCCCCATTTGACACATGAGGAAACTGTGGTTGAAGGAGGTTAAGTGATTTGGCCAGAGTCACACAGCCTTTACGTGTCTGTGGCAGAATTCTAATTGAGGTCTTCTTGACTCTCAAGTTTAGTCATATCTACTGTGTCACATAGACATAAATTGGATAAAATCTAAGAATCAGAGTCAGGAAAACCTGACTTTCATTCTCGCTTGTGATACCTACACCTTATGTAACCCAGAACAAGTCACTTAAATAGATTGAGTCTCAGTTTCCTCACATTTAAATTTAGAGGATTGGACTAGATTACCTCTAAATTTACTTGGGCTTCAAATGTATAAAGCTGCAATCTTAATGAACTAATAGTAGTAGGAATAGTTGTGGTAGTAAGAGTAGGAGCAGCTAAAACAGATATGGTGCTTACTATGTGTCATGTATTGTGATAAGCACTTTGAAATTATTTTCTGATTCGATCCTCACAACAACCTTGAGAGGTAGGTTATTATCCCTGCTTTACAGATGAGGAAATTGAGATGAACAGGGGTTAAGTGACTTGCCTAAAGTCACATAAAGGATAAGTGTCTGAAGCCAGATTTGAACCCAGGGCTTCCTGATTCCAGGACCAGTGCTTTATAAATTGAGTCATATAGCTTAAACAAACAAACAAAAATCAACTAATCTATGTATCATTGTTAAAGTAGGAGATCATTGTAACAATATTGTACTAAACAGTTAAAGAAACAGGATGAAACAACTGAAGCTTATAAATCAAAGTTATCATATGGGTAATAACATTGGCTAATTAATTATTAAAAAAAATTGAAGGGTACAATAGTGTCACTGTTTAAAATTCTGCTTTAAAGCAATATTATTTTACATTATTTTACTTCAGTCAGTGTCATTTTTAAAACTTCAAAATAATAAAATAAAATACATTATTTTAAAGGTCATTTCAAACTTTTACTAGTGTTAAAACAAGTATATCAGAGCAAATTGTTGAGTTGTGAATAGAAGCTGCATTAGTATGCAAGCAGTATTCAGGGAACATTATAGGTGTATGCCTATAATCCCTCCTGCTTAGAAGCTAAGAGTGGTGAATTGCTTGAGTTCGAGAGTTTTGAAATATAGCAAATCTAAAGCTAATTGGGTGTCCACTGAGTCTATTGCCACTAAGGTGAGTGCCTAGGAGTTAACAAGCCCAGGTAAGAAATGAAGCAGGTAACAACTTCCATGGTAATCAGGTAGGGGAAGGGACAAGAGAGCGAGGGTGAGAGGGAGAGACAGAGAGCAAGAGAGACAAAGAATGAGAGATAGAGAGCAAGAGAGACAGAGAATGGGAGATGACCTTAAGTGGGTATAATGAGATTGACTCTTGTTCAGGATGCATCAGTGTGCTTGCATGACATGTTTTTCTCATGTGGGAGAGGCTAGAGTGCCAGCTTCTTTGAGAGCCATAGTAACGTGGGATAAAAGTGCCTTGGAGACACTGTGACACAAGTACATAGATTTTGTAACAGTTCTGGTCAGCTAACCATATCGTTAGGAGAATCATACTCTTGTCTAACTAACCAGAACTGAGAAAGCCTGTGCCTAGTCTGTTTACTTCATTCCCTGCTGCTCCCCTCTGGTGGTTTGGCTCCTTCTATGGCATTCCCAAATACTGCTTCTTCTTGGATTTCAAAATGTTGATGATTTGTGGCTATAACTCCTTCATCTACAATGGAATGGAAGATTTGCAGTGGCCAAGGTCCCAGTCTACTTTTTTTCCTGAGAAACATAGGTAGGAGACTCCAAGAACTTTCCCCTTAAAATATTGTCTTGCTCTGGACACCTTCAGTAAAGGAGTTCAATGACCAGAGTGTAGCTGAAGTGCATGAAATGAAGCCAATAAACTGAGAATGACTTTTTTTTAAAATACATTTCCAGTTCTGGTCATACACATTATAATAGTAGTCTTCTAACCGCATGTTTAGCAGACCAGAATTAGTTCCAGAATGTCTCTGCATGTTTTACAGTATCAGCTAGGTACTTCAATTCCACATCATCACTTTGCTTTTGGAATTAAGCTCTTCATCCTCTTCCACATGGAGAGATTATATCTGCTAGGCATGGTGATGTATTCTGAATAGGTACTAGTCCTTCAGGACCAAGTACGGCACTACCATTAGTCATTCTGTACATGGTGGGAATAGTGCTATGTGGTAACTGACCTAAGTTTCAGCCTCTTTATGCCAGAGATCAAAGTAGGATAAGGGTAAGTATGACTCCCCTCCCCCTTCCCACAGACAATGTGCTGGGGATGTTTCTACTTTTGTTATTGCTATATCATCAAAGTAAACACTACTGCATAAAACCTAATTGGTCATAAATGTGGTTAATTTCAACCAAGGTGCTAATCCTGACAACTAATAGCAGGCCATCGAGTCAATAACATTAGATAAAAGATGCCTCTCAACCTCTCAGACAATGCTACAAAACTGAAGGGCTCTAGGATAGTGAGCCAGAACATACACACTACATAAATATATTAAAAAATTTATATAAAATGCATGGTGATTTTTCAGGGGAGACACTAGCTATGAAGGAACCAGGGAAACACTATATAAAAATAATGATATTGCAACTGAATTTTGAAGGAAACCAGGGATTTTATGAGGTGAAAGTAAGTCATGAATTATCAGCATGGGAGACAATCTAATGCTAAGCCATGGATATAGGGAATGGAATATCATTTGTAAGGAACAAGGAGACCAGTTTTGGCTAAACTATAGGAGTAATACATAAAACTTGTGACAGATGTTAAATGCAAAGCATGAGTTTGTATTGGATTGTAGAATAGGGAGTCACTGTAAATTTACATTTGAATATCTTAGATCTTTGCTTTCAATGGATAATGGTTTGGAGAAAGCAGAGATTTGATGCTGGCAAACCAATTATGAGGCTATTGCAATAACCTTAGTGAAGAGCTAAAGAGATTCTGAATTAGGATCATAGTCATGAAGGGAGTGAAGGTGATACATGTGAGACATTTTGTGAAGGGTAGACTTGACAATACTTGCAAAATGATTATATTTGTGAGGTGAATGATAGTAAGAAGTTGAGAATGATTGCTGTTCTGGAAAGATGGGTAGCTAGAAAGTTGGCAGAAATAGGAAAGTCTTGAAGAGGGGGGATGATTTCTTAGAAGAAAACATGTTAGGTGACTGCTGCTAATTCCAGTGGCCTAGCTAAGGTTCGAAATATTCCTGGAAGTGATTCTTATGCTGTATTTGCCTTCAAAATCCACATCACGACCTTTTGAATATACTCAATTAAAATATCTTAAATCCTCTAAGGTATATTGAATTTCAGAATATGGACAAAAGTAATTTATAGCTAAATTTGATGAAAATCAAGCTATGTAATAACATTTTTTTTCTTTGCCAAAGTTTAAAGATGTACTCTTCTAAAGAGACAAGAAATGTCTTCCTTTGTGGCTTATAAAATGAGTCTCTTAATACTAAAGAATATTATAGCTCTTTTTGGAGACACTGGTGAAAAAGATGACATGAATCTGTCCCTAGATGAAGTCAGGGAAAGTATTGTGATTTAAAGGTATCACTGAAGGAACACTGGGAGTTAGAGGAATCAGACACAAATTCTAGTTCTGCTGTTTTCTATATGTACAAGTGTTTCATTTGGCTGGGCCATACTTTTCTCTTCTGTAAAATGAGACAGCTGGACCTGAGGATCTCAAAGATCACTTAGAGCTCAAGGAAAGTGAAACATACTAATCAAGATAAAAAAATGTCAGAGGTGATTTTGATACCCAACAGTAGCCAAAGTTTTCTAATTTCTATTTTTCCTTATTTCTATTTCTTGCTCTGTGAGTGATTTTTCATGTGACCTTGTGCAAGCTTCTTTGATCCTCAGTTTCTTTATCTGTAAAATGAAGTGGTTGTACTAGAGGACCTTTAAAGTATCATAAATCTTTACAGATGTTATGTTCTACCTGCCAGCATTTTCATTCAGTTAAAAAAATCTGTTCTGAGATGATTTTTCTTACTGAAAATCCTGTACATAGACCTAAATGGAATTAGTAATAATTCACATTTCATTCAAAAGTTTAATAAGAACAGCAAATCTGACAAAAAAAATCTATCCTCCCATATGGCCCTTTTAAATTTCTACATTAGGTGCTATATATTACTGGAAATGGTACTACATGTTAAACTTATGGGGTACTGCTAAATAGACCGTATATAAAACAAAGACATAACATCAGAATAGTGACTTTCTTTCTTTCTAGAAAGACAGAATATTATGAGACTATTAAGTTCTCACAACTGCAAAATGAGGTATTTACTTCTCTTTTAAAATTGCTTTCTGTTATTTCTCTCCTCCCACTTAGTGAAATTCTCCACAAATTCTTTAAGGGCATGTATATTTGCACTACCAAATGTACTTCAGATTTCAATAAAAAATAAAACCTGTATTATTATTGAGCTATAAGTTTGTCTGCTGTGGGTCTCTAAAACATGTGAAAATACTTCTCGTAAAAATGGCCCTTGGTCTTTCACATCATTACATTAAGAGAAGAATTTTCTTCATGGTCCCAGATGGGAACCATTACATTAAGCAGTTTTCTTATATTTTTTCCCACTTGAGATTTCTCTTTTGGATATTCTGTTATGAAGTAGATGATGTAGGAATTCAAGAATTTATGACATTCTTGAAAACTCATATTTGCTTTAAAGAAAAATACACAGCAATAGAGTGTGTCAGGATCAGAGTAATAGAAACAGCCTTATTTTATGAATCATCTTTTTTTTAAATTTGAAAACCCTAAAAATACCGAGTGAAGTTATTATCACGCTTCTTAAAAAGTGCAGAAAAATAACATTTCAAGTTTAAAAATAAAAGGCACTATCAATTTATCTTGACAAGTGATGAGAATTATCCTTGGCATGGTCGATGCAAGAGAAAATCCTTACTAATGAAACGCAACTGGGTAATGCAAGGATTCTGCAGGTGGCCCGAGCCCTGTCAAAGGTGCACATCATGTCTGGGGTCAGAAGAAAGAGTAAGAAAATTAGGTAAATACCCAAAATTTTGGCACATGAAAATGGCCTAAGTTTCCTGACTAAGAGCTCTCTCTCCAAAAGATTCGGGGCAATGTGGTATTCGAGAAAAAAAAAATAAGCTACCTTTGGCTGTTGTTTATTTTCTCAAGCTTCTTTGATATTTTCTTTCTTTTTCTTACTCTTTCTCTTTTAATATTCTGGAGCAGGGCTTCTTAAGTTTTTCTACTTGCATCCCACTTCTGAGAAATTTTTACATGACCTGAGGCATATAGTTATATAAAATAGGTATACAAATCAAACGTTTACTGGTAATAAATCATAAAGAAATTTATTTTAAAAAATTCTTTGGTATACATATAATTTTACTACTTATTAAAGACAAAAGCAAATTTGCATGCCAATAAGATGCATGTGCTTGTTTCTATTTACATAAAGAATTAAATGTTAGCTGAATATTTGTTGCTGCAGGGCATAGAGCATCTTCAATATTTTTCAGAGTTGATTGACATTTTGACTTTATAATCATCAATGCTGAGAATACCACTTCACATAAATATGTGGTACAAAATGGCAGAAGTATGTTTAGGGCCATTTCAGAAATTGTTGGAAATTCTGCCCTAATCCCAAGCCAAAATTCAGTCAATTAATTTTTAGAAAACTCATTTTAAATTTGTGTCACTTGATAATTTGGCAAATTCCTCCTGAAATTCTAGTGGCTGATAACTAGCATTTTTTTTAATTTCAATTGAGTATGGTTGATGAAATCAACTTAGTTTTTTAGAAGCAAAATTTGAAGGGAAGTATTTCTGAAACTGTCTCCAGGCATTTCAGATGATCGATTATAAATCTTACAATTAAATGTTTGGGAAGGTTATTTTCAATTATAAAATCACCTGTAGCCATAAACATTTAAAAAGAACCGTTTTCTATCCTACTCCTTCATATGTTCAATTTTTAGTAAAACTTTCAATTTTATCATTTAACACAAATATATTACATTTTCCCCTGGAAGTAACATTTTTAAATCATTGAGTTTTTGAAAATGTCCAACAAACAACTTAGTTTGTAAATTCATGTCATTATGAAAAAATAATAAAGTTAGATCTCTGTTTTCTGCTTCTCCTTTCAATTTCAATAATATTTAAGCATCGTTCTTTTGAGAGCCACCTTGCCTCTGCATATAGCAATAAGTTTTCATAATTAGAGTCCATGTCTTTCCAAATGTTTGAAAACAAATGGCTGTTAAGGTCATGGCTTTTAATGAAGTTAATGATTGTAATAGTATCATGAGGCACATCTCATTCTGGTGATATTTTTTTTCTTTGCAAGTGCCTCCCAATAGAGCTCATAGAGAGCAAAAGTGATATTGCCACTAGCTTTAACTTTTGCTACAAATCCAACATTTTCAGCCATCATTGTTCCAGCACCATCTGTACAGACTCCAAAATATTTTTTTTTTCCTCTGGAACCTTCTTTTTTTGTGAAAATTCAACTTTTAAGATATATATCTTCCCTTCTTATGTGCCCTTCCAAAGGGTAACAAAATAATAATTCCACATGTATGCTTTCTTCATAAACATATCTTACATAAAGTAACAACTGTGTCATGTTAGAAATATCAGCTGTTTCATCTAACTGAATTGCAAATTTGGGGATGTCATTAAGCCTGGTAATGACAAGCTTACTAATTTTCAGAAATTCTTTTGGAAACAGTATTATTTGATAAAGGAATTTTATGAATTTTGTCCCCATACTTTTTCCAATGAATTATTTCTGATATTTTAATAGCAGCAGGTAAGAAGAGATCTCCTGTCATGTAGGGGTTTTTAGTTCTTGCAATTAAATAAGACATTTCATAAAATGCAAGTAAATACTTTTCATTGACAGCAACAAATTTCCCAAAAGACTTTTTCTTTATTTGAAGATTTTAAAAGTTGTTCAAAATATTCTTTTGGTTTATTTCAGTATGCTGTTTTCTTTGTATTAAGATGACATAAAACTAAAAGTGTGGCTGGCTTCATGGTCTCTGCAGCCAAAACTTCATTACAAATTAAGCAAAGAGGTTTTATCCAAATTATCATCATTATCAGAAATGAATCCATATTGAAAAAAAATGATTCAACATATTTTCTTTTTCTTGTCAATTTAAGTGTACCACAATCTGGTAGCCAAGATTCTACTGCATTGTCATCAGCATCTTTACCTCTTCTTTTTAAATTTAGCCACTTTTCCATAATGCTAAAATATTTTTGTCCTAAAATATAAATAAATATTACTAATAATTTCTGAAATAAATACTAGCTTTATATTATGAAATTATATTTGTTTTTGTTTAATTTAAAAAAATAATGTTTACACTTACATACATATACACCAGTGAGAGAGGAGAAATATTATTGAAAGGTTTTTTGTTTTTACTTGCTGCAATTAAACACTTATGTTTCTGTAAAAGAAGGAAGTAACCAAAATTTTTAAAAATCAAACATTCTAACATAACATAATACAAAGATAAATTAATTTTGCAATTACATGCTGAGGAATAATGGTAGGAAAATATTAAAAGTCTATATTTTCCTTAATTAAAATGTATGCTTTTCAAGGAGCAGAAAAATTTGTATGTACAGTAAAAATACTTCAATTCATACATGCAATAGTCTCAAAACTGAGCCAAAGTATTTTTGGGAACATTCACTGGCATTGCATGGTCTGATGGCATGTGCAATATGAAGTGGGTAAATTGTGTGTTTAGAATAAAGGCTACAGTGAAAACATGGTCAAGCACATCCAGAAATACCTTGAATTCCTTACACATTTGATATATATTGAACTTTTTATTCTTTCTAATTCAGAAACATTGTAGTGTTGCTGACCTTTTCATGACCTTCCCATTCAGTTATGTGACCCCATATAAGGTCAAATCCATATTTAACAACTGCTGTTCCAGAGGGAATGCATGAAAAACCTAATTTCTAAAATTAAAAACTGCAAGAGCATTGATAGGTGAAATCAGCTTCGTGTAGTTATGCTCATGAAAATAGAGAATTTTGTGATAAAAATTTAGGACCAGTTTATCAATGTTATAGATGCTCAATTGGACCCCTCTTTTATTGGACCACTATTTTGTCTTAATCAGTATTAATCATTTTGATATGATTCCATAAGGCTAGTGGTTATAAGCTCTGATATTAGGCCTCAGAGCTGCTAACTGCAGACTGTAAGCTTACTTGCTTAAGCATAGGTAACTAACTAGAGGAACTCTATCCTTGTTTTATTTTTCTTCTTATTATGATCAAGTGCAGTGTAGTGGAGATGACTTAATTACATGCAAAGTCTCCCAGATATTGTTGTTGTTTCTCCATACCTTGTCATCCCTCTATTGCCCAACATGAGGTGATGACCATGTACGTGTAGCCAATGAGTGACCCTGATTGTTGGCCTGCCTTTTTACTAGCCCATGGGTGTGCTCATCAGTACCTGTTGAAAGGCCAAGACATGTCTGTTTAGGTCTGCTATTAGCCCATTTGTCAACCAATGGGATTTTGGCAAGACTCTCCTGGAGGGTCAAGTTTAAGGTCAATCGACCTATGGGATTATGTAATTTCATTCTATGGTGAGAGGGAAGACCAAACAACAAACTCAGAAAAAGACAACAAAGCTATACACGAAGCCTCAAAGAAAAATGTGAATTGGTCTCAACCCTCTCTCCCTAAAAATCCAAGGAAAACGTCAAACGTGATTTTTAAACATCAAATAAGAGAGGTAGAAGAGGAACTGAGAAAAGAAATGAGAGTGACGCAAGAAAATTGTGAATAAAAAGAATCCACAGCTTGGTAAAGAAACTACACAATAATTCTGAAGAAAATAAGACCATGCAAAACAGAATGGTAAAAGAAATTTAAAAAACAATCCACTGAAGAGAAGAACTCCTTAAAAAGCAGAATTGTCCAAACTGGAAAAAAGATGCGCAAAATTCACAGAAATTTGCCCAAAATGCACAGAATTGACCAAGTGGAAATGGAGATACAAAAATTCAATGAAGAAAATAATTCCTTAAAAATTAAAAATGGGTAAGAGGAAGCTAATAATTCCATGAGATATCAAGAAACAAAGAAAAAAAATTCAAATGAATGAAACAATAGAATGAAATGTGAATTATATCATTGAAAAAAACTGACTTGGAAAATAGACTGAGAAGAGATAATTTAAAAATAATTGTATTACTTGAAAACCATAATTAAAGACACAGCCTCAACATGATCTTTCAAGAAATTGTCAAAGAAATCAGCCCTGGACTATTTGGGGGGAGGAGACAAGATGGTGGCTGGAAAGCAGGGACTAGCATGAGCTCCCTGCCAAGTTCCTTCAAAAACCTATGAAAATGGCTCTGAAGCAATTCTAGAACTACAGAACTCACAAAATAGCAGAGGGAAGCAGGGCTCCAGCCCAGGACAGCCTGGATGGTTGCTGGGTAAGGTCTATCCCACATGGAGCTGGGAGCAGAGCAAAGCGGAGTGGAGCAGAGCCCAGCATGGGCCGCATGGACCAAGAAGACCAGGAGCCAGGCGGAGCAGTCCCTAGCACCCTGAATCAGTGAGCTGCAGCAGTTACCAGACTTCTCAACCCCAAAACACCAAAGACAACAGAAAAGGTTAGTGAGAAAAGCTTCTGGTCACAGAGAGATAGAGTTCACTGTTTAGCCATTGCCCCCGGGGGCAGAGGAGGTGAGGCAGCTACAGAACTACAGCTGCAGTTGCTTCTGGCCCCAGGCCCACCTGGTGGGAAGAATTAAGCAGTGGATCTGAGCAGGAGGGAAGAGCCCGCTGAAAATCTAAGTCCAGTCCAGGTT
>CM053622.1:401812064-401834173 GCA_028646595.1 Phalanger gymnotis
TTTAGTTAACAGCACTCAGTTCCAGAAGTTTTTGAGTTGCACATTTTCTCCTCCTCCTTCTCCCTAACCAACATGATATGCAATCCAATATAGATTCTACATATACCTTCACATTAAACTTATTTTCACAATAGTCAAGTTGTAAAGAAGAATTATAACCAATGGAATGAACCATTAGAAAGAAGAAATAAAACCAAAAAAGAAAAAAGAAGGCAAAACAGCAAATAGTTTGCCTCTATCTGCATTCAGATTCCATAATTCTTTCTCTAGATGTGGATAGCTTTTTCCATCATGAGTCTTTTGGAGCTGTCTTTGAGCCTTGCATTAATGACAAGAGCTAAGTCTATCACAGTTAATCATCACAGATACCATTTGTCTGTAATCTCATATAATACTCTCCTGGTTCTGCTCCCCTCATTCAGCATCAGATCATCTAAGTCTTTCCATGTCATTATGAAGTCTGTCTGCTCTGCTTTTCTTATAGGACTACAGTATTCTATTACATTTATAATACATAACTTCTTTAGGCATTACCCAATTTATGGGCATCCCCTCGATTTATAGTTCTTTGCCATGAAAAAAGAGCTGCTTTAAATATTTTTGTATGTACAGGTCTTTTTCCCACTTTTGTGATCTCTTTGGGATACAGCCTTAGAAATGGTATTACTGAGTCAAAGGGTATGCACATATCTGTAGCCCTTTAGGCATAGATCAAAATTGCTCTCCAGAATGGCTGGTTCAGTTCACAACTTCACCAGCAATGTAACAGTGTTCCCGTTCTTCTGCAGCATTTATCATTTTCCTGTTTTGTCATGTTAGTCAATCTGATAGGAGAGACATGGTACCTAAGAGTTGTTTTGATTTGCATTACTCTAATCAATAGTGACTTAAAGCATTTTTTTCATGTGACTATAGATATCTTTGATTTCTTCCTCTGAAAACTGCCTGTTTATATCCTTTGACCATTTCTCAATTGGGGAATGACTTCCATTCTTGAAAATGTGACTTATTTCCCTGTATATTTTAGATATGATGCCTTTATCATAGATACTGGTGGTAAAAATTCTTTCCCATTTATCTGCTTCCCTCCTAATCTTGGTTACATTGGTTTTCTTTGTACAAAAACTTTTCAAATGTAATTGAAATTATCCATTTTGCATTTTGTAACACTCTCTATCTCTTTTTTGGTTATAAATTCTTCCCTTCTCCATAAATCTGACAGGTAAACTATTCTTTGCTCTCCTAAATTCCAGCAATTGGTTTATGACATTCTTTTAAAGTGTTGCAAGGGTTTGGGGGAGAGTTAAATCATTGCTGTCTCTTCTCTGTCATCTTGACTCTGTCCTTCTAGGAAGTTTTTGGATGAAGAAATAAAAATTATATATAGTCATATGAATACATGCTCTAAAATATTATTGATTAGAGAAATGAAAATTAAAATAAATTTGAGATATCTCTCACCCATCATATTGGCTGAAATGATGTAAGAGGATAATGATAGATGTTAAAGAGGATGTGGGAAAATATGGATATTGATACACTGTTGGAAGAACTATGAATTGATCCAACCATTTTAGATAACAATGCAATTATGCCAAAGGCATTATAAATCTGTGTCTGAGGTGATTAAGGTAAAAAGAAAAAAAAACTTATATGTCCTACAAACAAGAAAACACAAAAGAAAAAAAAACTGAATATTGAGGGGATATTCATCAATTGGGAAATGGCTAAATAAGACTCAGTATGATTGTGATGTAATATGGAATACTACTACTGCGCTATAAGAAATAATGAGCTCATGGATTTTAGGAAAAAAAAACATGGAAAGGCTTGCATGAAATAATGAAGAGTGAAATGTGCAGGATCACAAGAATGTTGTACACAGTAACAGAAATATTATTCTAAGAACAACTTGAACAGCTAAGTCTTATTGAGTTTTATAAATACTTGAATTGGCTACAAAGGTCATATGGAGGAAGATGCTATTCACATCCAGAGGAAGGACTTAAGAAAAGAAACATATGTAGTATGGTTTTACGTATTGTGCATATATACATATATACATATTTGTGTCTAGTGGTAGCCTTCTCTGTGGTAGGGTGGGGAGGGAGAGAGAAAAAAATTAGAAATACGCAGCAAATAAAAAAGAAAACAATCCAAAGAAAAGGAGCATAGCCTTGAAAATGATGTGCAGTACTTATTACATATTTTTTAAAGTAAACATTGCAAAATGGAAATGTGTTGTTTTATATGGAATCCTGTTTTTGTTTTGTTTTGTATAAATGAAAGTGTTCTCTTTTTTTCATCTTTTTGTATTTAAGTTCAAAATGAGTAGAATTTTTAAAAATAGTTAACAAAAAAAGAATATATTTTTATTTTCCTGAAGAAATTTCTTATCTTTCCCATTCAGTTGTCTTCCTCTATTATTTTCTATCTCTCATTTAAAAAAAAAAAACAAACTCATCTCTCCTTGCTAATCTCTGGAATTCTGCTTTGGATTGTATATATTTTTTTTCCTTTTCTGTTTTACCTTTCACTTTTCTTTTTTTCTCAGATATTAGTAAAGCCTTATCAGACAGTCACTTTACTTTCTTGCTCTTCTTTTTGTTTGGAATGAATTTGTGGTTGCTACTGTCTCCTTCAGAACATCGTGAACATCTGTCCACAGTTCCCCAGGCACTCTATCTACCAGATCTAAACACGTAAACGTATTCATTATCTCCACATCATATTTGTAAGTGATGTTATTTAGAACATACTTATATGGTCTAAAGTTTTTCCCTACTTTCTTCCATTTAAGTTGGTATTTTGCAATGAGGCTTACTATCTGAGCCACAGTCAGCCCCAAATCTTGTTTTAACTGACTATATAGAGCTTCTCCACCTTTAACTGCAAAGTATATAATCAATCTAATTTCCATATTGACCGGTTGGTGATGTCATTGGGTAGAGTAGCCTTTTAGATTGTCTAAAAAGTATTTATTATGACCAGTGAATTATCTTGACAAAACTCTGTTAATCACTGTATCATCTTTTTTTCTACTTTGTCATATTATATATTATACATATACAATATATAAATACAAATCCCATATCCACATATGTGTGTATATATGTACATATATAAACATTATATACATAGACATATATATAAACATATATATGCAAAATACAGTAAAGACTGAAAAAATCATATGCATTCATAAAATATCTTTATAAATATATGTATTTGAGCAATATAAACACACACACATATACATACTCACACATGTGGAACTATTTTTACAGCTAATTGAACATAAAGTAGGCATCCATCAATTGGTGAATGACTGAATAGTGGTCTGTGTATGCAAAATGGACTATTATTGGGTTATGTGAAATGATGAATGAAACACAATTTTGGAAACTGGCAAAATGTATTATCTGATGAAGAATGAAATGAATAGAATGTGGGAAAAATTCACAATTGTGACAACAATGTATACAAAAGAAACTTTATAAGATAAATGTAACTGATCAATGGAGTGACCAATCTTGATTTTACAATATTAATGATGCAGCAGACCACCCATCTCTTATCAAAAAATGATGAATTAGACCTACAGAAAGAGACATACCTTTTCATATTCAGTGTATAATGTTACTTTTCCAGACTTCCTATTTATTAAAAGTCAGATATTGCTAATTGGTGACATTTAGTGTATAGCCATGGAAGTAAAAAAAGAAAATAAAAGACCATCAGTAAAACTTTTTTTAATACATGGGAAAAATAATAAAGTTCAGAAGTGGGAATTATTTTTGATACTACATCCAATCTAATGTACACTGAAAAGCTATGTAACTGAAACTCACAGTTCCACATATAGTTTCATTTTTATTCTTTTCATGCCAAAATTTTGTCCATGCTATATTATAGTAAGATGAAACAGTCAAAAAAAAAAGGATAGTGGAAAACTATTCTGATGAAGGAAGATAGAGCTCTGAGGATATATAAGCATTACTTAAATCAATTTAATTCAGCATTTGATCCATATAACTTACTTGTAGGGTAAGTGCCTGAAAAGTCCAATCCTTATTGCTATCAAGGTAGTAAAAATGTGTGACCCGGACCAATTGTGGGACAATGGCAAACAATTGAGATTTTTTACTCTTTTTTGTTTTAGAGTACTTCTCAGCACTAAAGCAATCAAGTGCCTTTGAGTCTTGCCTTTGTTTCAGTCCAGAGTCTTTGATTGAATCAGGCATCTTTGATGACCTGCTTAAGTCTTGGGAAGGCCTATGTCACATGGGTTTGAGTCACATGGTTGTGATATCCTCTGATCCTAAAGAAGCAGATATATGCTGAGATTAACATTTTGCTTTGGGGCTCACTCATTGGAAGAGTATTGGTATGGGGACTCTCCATAGCCATTAAGTAGCACCCCAGCTTTAAAAACCTCAGATTTTGCCACTTCTCTCTCTGGTAACTGTGTATACATTGCTATGGTTAGACAGCTAGAAACCTGTCTGTTGATTTATGTTTATTTTCTCTGTTTATATAATTTCAGCTTTTAATTTCTATTTATGTTTTCTCTGAAGTTCAGGGTGTTGGCTTTTCTCTGAACTGAGTGATACATATGTTTAATTAAAGTAAGATTGTTAACCTCTCAATGTTGCTTTCTTTAGAAAAGGAGATTAAAGAACCTGTGCTAGCAGCCCTTCTGTTTGCTGATGTTTTTGGCCTTCCATAGCCATAGCAGCTGCAAGTAATATTGTTGTTACATCAATCTAGTAATTTTTTTTTGTTTTTATACACCCCCTCCCCACACACACACACTATAGATAGATAGATAGATAGACAGAAGTAGATGTATATGTATGTATATATATATATATACGTATGTAAGTATATGTATATATAATACATATATACATACACACTATACATATATACGCACCATACACACAGATACATACACATATATATAAACACACACATCTTTTTATACATATATAAATATATACCCATATACATAGTTTCACACATATAGAAATAAAAGATAAAGATATACATATCAATATATATCAAGATCGACATTGTATCAAAACATGAAGAATATTGAAAATCTATTTTGTATTTTAATTGAGGCTCAATTTTCATCTTGTCAGATTTTCGTTATCTCGCATATTAAAAAAAGCATTGCCATATTGTTCTTTTAAATAGTTGAACAAGTTACTAAAAAAAGGTGATGAAATCTCCTCTGCTTGATAGCTTAAGAGAATAACCCCCTCCAAAAAAAACCCAAAAAAACGAAACCCAAAAACACACTCTATGTCTCAAATAATTCTAGGTAAGTCATCCTATAAATAGGAATTTGAAGCAGATGGCCTTTGGAAGTCTTTTCCATACTTCATGATTGTACCACGACTTTCCTTAAAAAGTGCAGTATTTTGGGAAAAAACTTTTTATAACTCCAATTGCAAATGGAAGATGAAATGAATGTGGTAAGTATCATTTATTTCTTTTGAGAAATACATTCCAACTTTAAACAAAAGATCAAGAAAGCAAAAAGATGTCTGATAACACTTTACAAATAAGTGATGTAAGTAGGAAACAGAAAGGAGAAAGGGAACGATATACCCAAATGAATACAGAATTCCAGAGAATAACAAGGTATAGGTATAAATAAGAAAGTTTTCTTAAATGATCAATGTAAAAAATGCAAGAACACAATAGAATGTGAAATACAAGAAAGGTAGAGGTATCAAGGGAACATTTCATGAAAAAGGGGGCACATTAAAAGATACAAATGTTAGAGACTTAACAGAGATATAAAAGATTAAGGAGAGGTGGCTAGAATACACAAAAGAATTCTTCAAGAATGATCTTAGCATTATCAATAACCACAATGGTGTGGTTACTGATCTAGAACTATACATCTTAAGAGAATGAAGTCAGGTTGTCCTTAGGAAGCATTTCTAACAATAAGGTTATTGGATGTGATAGAATTCCAGCTGAACTATTTAAAAACCTAAAGGATGATGGCTGTTAAAGTTCTGCACTCAACGTGCTGCAAATTTGGAAGACAAAAGTGTCCATTGGATTGGAAAAGATCATTTTATGTCCCAATCCTAATAAAGGGCAATGAAAAGGAATGTTCAAGTTACTGAACAATTGCACACATTTAACATGCCAGGTTGTGCTTGAGATTCGGCAAGCTAAGCTTCAGCGACATGTGAACTGAGAATTACCAGAAGAGCAGATTGGTTTCTGAAGAAGTAGAGGAACTAGAGGACGATTGCCAATGTTCGCTGGACTATGGAGAAAGCAAGGGGGTCCCGGAAAAACTTCTGCTTCTGCTCCACTGATGGCACTAAACATTTTGACTCTGTGGATCAAAACAACAACAATAAAAAGCCTTCAGAGATTTGAGTACCAGATCATCTTGATTGTCTCCTGAGGAACTTGTAGATGGGTCAAAAAGCATGACTTAGAACTGGTCATGGAACAGCTTACTGGTTTGAGCTCAGAAAAGGAATATCAGAAGTGTGTATATTGTCACCCTATTTCTTTAAATTATATGTAAAACAGATCATTGTGAAATGTTAGGCTGAATGAATAAAAAGCTAGAATTGAGGGTGGCAGGGGAAATATCAACAGTCTTAGATATGCAGATGATTCCAGTCTGATGGCAGAAAGTGAAAAAGAAGTCTCTTGATGAGAGTGAAAGAGGAGAGTGGAAAAAGTGGCTTTCTTAACATACTTCCCTCCCCCCCAAAAGAAAACCACAAAAACTAAGATTTTGCAACTGATCCCATCACTTCCTGGGAAATAGAGGGAGAAGAAATGGAAGCAGTGTCAAATTTTGTACTCTTTTGTATCAAAGATCACTGCAGATGGTGACTGTAGCCATGAAATTAAAATATGCTTGCTCCTTGGAAGGAAAGCTATGGCAAATCAGAACAGCATACTAAAAAGCAGAGACATTACCTTACTGAAAAAAATTCTTCATAGTAAAAGCTGTACTCTTTTTTTTTCCATTAGCAATATATTGCTATGAGAGTTAGATTATGAGGAAACCTGAGCAACTCAGAATCAATGGTTTTGAATTGTGGTTCTGGAGAAGACTTTTGACAGTCCCTTGGACATCAAGGAGATCAAATCAGTCATTACTTCAATAAATTAATTCAGGCTATTCACTAGAAGGTCAAATACTGAAGCTAACACTTTAATATTCTGGCCACATAATAAAAAGACAGGACTAATTGGAAAGTAAAACCCTGATTCTGGGAAAGATTGAGACAAAAGAAAAAGGGGAAGGCAGAGGATGAGATAGTGTTATGGAATTAATGACTATGAATTTTGAGAGAATTTGAGAGATAATGGAGTACAGAAGGGCTGGTATTCTATGATACATGGGGTCATGAAGAGTCAGACATGACAACACATGAACGACATCTTAAAAAAAAAGTAGAACCGAAATGAAATGCATAAAAGTCTATGTAGAGAGTATTTTTATAAACAATAAAGGAAGGCTCATAGGAATAAATAATTATTGAGTGGGCTTAAAAAAATAAATTGATCTATTAGAAATATTAATAGGTTCCTAAGGTTAGGCTAGTGGAGCAGCACCACATAGCATTGATTCATTTGTAAGCTGGAATTAATAATACTTGTGTTCAAATCCCACCTCTAACATTTACCAGCTGCATAGCCTTAGACATGTCACTTAATCTCTATTTGTATCAGGAACTCTCTGGGCTTTATCATTGTTATCTATGTGTTCAAACATATAAAGAATTTAATAGATTTATTGGATTGACCAATTATTGGTATCCTTTAATGTGATATAATCAAATTCCTCATATATTTTCACAGTTAGACTAGTAGTCAGAGTGGTAGAGCAAATCCCTTCTGAGTCGTTAGAGAAAGAATATAAGTATCCAAAGAAATGATTACAAATGCTAAAACTACATGATAAAATATATTTCAAGCTTAAATCCTCTTCTGAAAATTGTTGTCTTTGGAATAATCAGACTATCTAGGGAAAGCAAAGCAAGGTCATGGGTCAGGCTCTATTTTCCCTTTCTTTTATCTCTCAATGTATGTTACAGGACCCATCTGCCAAATCATGGCAGATGTTATTCCAGAGGCTGCATCTGGTCTTTTGGTGATTTACACTGACAATTGTATGAGAGTGTTGGAACTGAAAGTGCTGAATTTTTTGGATACAAAATCAAGTGAAAGATTTATGGAGACTCATCTTCATAAGTTGGGCTATTTATTGTTTATAAAAGAAGAGGACATCAATCCATTGCGAAAAATCCTTCTCTAATAAACTAAGGACAGTTTTCATATCTTGTGCCTGAATTCTCATGCTCCATTTTCTCTTTAGAGGATAGTGGTGACAATTACATATCTTTCTGTGTTACAGTTATTTGTATTTGGCAAAGCATTTAACTTGAAATTAGACCTTGTATATATTTTAGACACAAAATTGAATGTTTCATTGAAAATATCACATTCAAAATCCACAGTATACATAATATACATAATCTTAACTTGAGAGAGCAACAAATCTCTATGTAAAAGTCAACCTAATTTCATTGTATCATTATAATTTCCTTCAACAGCTGCAATATTTTTTTTTCACTTCAAGAACGTAACAGATCACATCTCTATCACTGGGTCAGTTAGCCCAGAAGAATAAAAGAATGACAAGACCGGGAGAAGGAAAGCCCCTCCCTTCAGTCAAATGAAAAAAAAATGTGGAAAAGTGGTGAGAAACAATATTTATGTAGATGTGGAGTAAGAGTTAAGTCCCTAAAGAGGAATAAAAAAACAAACAAACAAAAAACAACTTGAATAAAGAGGATGATCTTTATTCAGAGATGCAAGATGGTTTTGGAAGTAACATTCTGAATATTTTGAATGGAAAGATCAAAGTGACAAACAATAATTAATTCCTACACAATTAACATTTTTGTCAGTCAATAATCATATATTAACTACTTTTCATGTTCCAGTCAGTCAAATAATATTTATTTAGCACCCACTATGCACCAGGCACTGTGCTATACTTAACCATGTATTCCTCACAAAAAAAAAAGGCATTTGGTCCATTATATCTATATGCTGTCCCTTGGGTCTAGACCTTCCCCTCACATTCTGGCATCCAGTCAGGTTACCTCACATTTTACCTGCCTCTGTTGATGTCTTGCTTCTGTCTACCAGACTTGCATTGTCCTCCCTAAAACTGGGCCTCTTCAACTGGAGTTGACAGGGTCCATGCTCTAGTAATGTTCATTGACTCATTTGTGCAGTTATCACCCTAGGGCCCAACCCAATTGATTGATGAATGGAAGAATGCCAGATAGGTCACTATCTTCACATTATCTACTGGCTAAACCTAGGTTATACTGTACTTTTATATCCCACTTGCCTTTCAGGCCAGGACATCTTACCATCTACCTGAAGCCTTGTGGATGCATGCGCACACATGCATGCACACACACGCACACACACACACACACACAAAACCCCTACACCTTACTCAACTTACTCTGCTTTGCTTGGCTTGTGCAGAGTGATCAAACTCATAGGCCTATTATTTCAGGAAAAGGCAAATCATATAACCCATTGACAATCTCTTTACTCCCCTAAATGTGTTATTTTCCCTATTATATGTAAATTCCTTTTGGGCAGGGATGGCATCTTTTTATATTTGTATCCCAAGCACTTAGAATTGTTTTGGCAAATAGTAAGCACTTGAGATGATAGATATTATTTAAACCATCAAAATTTGAAGAGGGAAGGGGACCACATGGATAAATTTATAATGTTCAAGTCATTTTCTCCAAAATGTTTATGAGAGTTTGTATCACATGATTTAATCTGCAAGAGAAATTAGAGATTATGCTGTTCCTAAACACATTTTATAGGGGAATAAATGGCTACCTAGAGGAGACAAACATATTTCTGAAGGCCACAGTGGTGGTAAAGAGAATAGCTGAGACTTGGTCCAAGATATTTGGATACCAGATACAATAATCCATTGCAAACTTTTAGACGTTTAGAAGGAGAGGACAACTAAAGTCATTAATTAGTGGCATAAAGATCAGGAGGATATATCTCCAGCCTGTGCATCAGCCCTCAGTCTTATTGCATCTAACCCACAGAACAGTTACCACATCCAATGTATGCCTGAAGCTAAAAATATAACAATAGCCTATATAGTTGAACTATAATGCCCTAAGGATCTACATTTAAATGTTTCATTTTTCTATGTCTACTATGCTTTATGTATTTCTCTTTGTTTCTCAGACTTGTTTATAGAATTAGAAGTTCATGAAATGTTAAGTTGGAAGATAACTCGGTGAAATGTACCAATCCATCTTATAGTTTCCTTAAATGAGGTCCAGAGAAGTAAAAAAATTTGGAAGAAGTTATACAACTTTATGTTCTCCCATCTGTGTCCCTCTCTCACTTTCTCTCTCTTTCCTCCTCTTTCCTTCCTCTGTTTGTATCTATATGCATCTCTCTCTGACTCTCTCCATCTCTATCTCTTCCCTACTTCAATGTCCCTCTTTTCCTCTACATTCAATTACTATCCATCAATTCAATGTAATGAAAAAGGTTTGTATCTATCAAATATATCTTCTATTATATTTTTATTCTTGATAAAATAAAATGAAAAATCATTCTGAATTTTATTTTCACTTCTATAGGTCTCAAATTATATGTGTATGAGGAAGACAGAGAGAGAGAGAGACAGACAGACAGACAGTGAGAGAGAGAGAGAGAGAGAGAGAGAGAGAGAGAGAGAGAGAGAATTTATTGATCTTTAATAGAAAAAAGAAAATAAAGTTGCTGTACTTCTGGTATAAGTAGAAGAGTGAAAAAAGAGAGGAGATTAAAGGTAATTTTAAAAATCCAAGCTTGGGAGCTAAAGGGGATAATGGAAATATTGACAGTGACAGAAGAAAGAAAGAGAGAAGGAAAGCTTAGGAGAAAAGATTACGAGCTTACTCTTAGTCAGGTTGAATTTAACTTGGTGTTGAAACATCAAAGAAATAAGATAGTTGAAGATAAGAGACTGAACAGAAACAGAGGAGCCCTACAGCATAAGGTTATGCAGCAGAACCAATGCCACAAACAAAAAAAAACAGAATCAAATCAGATTGGGGCTGGAGGGGAGTGAGGTGGGAAGAATATAAGAGAAGCATTACACCAGAATTTCACAGTGCAGGTTAGAAAAAATGCTAGTGGTTGCTGAAAGACGAAGAACGATTAGGTGAAGTTAGTATAGTATAAAGTGATAAATTGTATTCTAGCATGATGATGTAATTGCTTGTTAGAATGGGAGATGTGTTTTAATGAATTGTCCAGATTAGCTGAACGGAACTTTCTCCATAGAGTGGGAAATGGAAATGGCAAATGTGAGTGGTGGACAATGATGAGACAAATCTAGGGAGAAGTTAGGAAGTCAGCCATTATTTTGAAAGAGATTTTGTTGATCAACAAAAGGAACACAGGGAAGGTGTTAGAGGAAGAAAGGTGTTATTGCTCTACCTTGAAGCAGAGGGGTTTAAAGAAGACAGAGGAAGACAGTAAAACAGAGGACTAAAATATTTAGAACTGAATATTTAAATGTTCTCTGGATCAGGGTCAATTCAAGATTGAATCTTAGCAATTTATAAGGATAATTTATAGGAGAGGAGGGAGTGGGTATAAAATCTTTGTTTTAGTTCAAGAATAAATAACATTGTAGAGCCCTGGAAATAAAGAAAGGTCTGAAGCAAGAAAAGTGATATTTCAGACATGTGATTTTTTTTTTCCTAACCAGGAAGGAAGACATCATTCTCTGAAGTCTTCAGTAAGAGGAAGTCAGGTCAGCCAGAAGCTGACAGTCAGTTAAATAGATAGGAAGACAGATTAGGCTGTAAAATGAGTAAGACTTAGAGTGAGATGGCAAATAAGATGATTGTTTGGGATTTAGAAAAGTCTCTACTTCCAGGGATTTCAGTGGCCTCTTCACCATCCAGTAAACTCTCTTTCACCCACATTGACTTTTCATTCAGTATCACTCATTCTTTCTCTCTCCCCTCCCCCATTTTGGATGGCTTATCTTCAGGCCCACTGCTAGGTTGCATTAATAGGTAAAAAGGTGAGGCTGAGTAAGGAATTGGAGATCTGTGGGACTTGATGGTAGGATAAAGGAGAATGAAGACAGAAGACAGAGGTTCAATATGAGGCAGGGTTACAGATAATGCTAGACGTGTTAAAAGATCACAATAAAATAAAGACAAGAAATCATGACAACCTCTTTCTCCCATTCCAGTAACTACTTTCGAGGCATATTGCTTCTGCCTTTGTGAACTATATCAAGTACTCAAACTGCTGAGAATCAACCTGATTCAGCCACTAAAAGGGCTTAACCTCCCACCAGGAGTCTAGCTTACAGATCAGGTGTATCTGGTTCCACATGCAGTGAAGCAAAATCTTAGGCATTCAGTCTTCTCTTGCAGTGTTAATCAGGGACATCTGTTTGTGTAGGCGCCTGATTGCTATTTTGGATAACTAAGATGTTAAGCGACAACTATCCCTGTAGTTACTTTCCCTATTGTTCAGCATGTTTTTGCTTTAACCTTAAAAAGGTGACTTGAGATAAAGAACCAACCTGGCATTTGCTAGGCTGTTGTACCAGGTACCTCCCTTCTGGGAACAGGGAAGTCTGGGAAAGGTATAGATGGAAAAACAGAATGAAGGCCAGGACACTGATCACATGATCCTAGGTAGCTTTTGGGAAAGATGCAAAGCAAACAAGGATTCGTTGCAGCTTTCAGGCATAAAATTCCTACATCTCAATGAAAATAAAAATGGAAAAGGAGGGGAGAGTATGTTTTAAATCTGATACCTCACTAATATGAATTGGAAAGCAGCTCTCTTTCTTCACTTGGGAAAGACACCATGAGTTCCTTGCTGCAACCTAAGGTCACAGGCACTGCTGGAAGAGCTGGCATGAACAAGCAATTGACAAATTCCAAGTTGTATATTGGATCATTGATTCATTCAGTAAACATTTCTTAAGTATGTACTACATGTGAGGCATCATGCTAAGCACTGGTGATGCAAAAAGAGACAAAAGACAGTCAGCCCTCAGGGAGTTTATAATCAAATGAGATCAAAGGAAGCTTAAATATCAAGTCTAAGGACTTGGTTTTAAAAATGAAGAAGCATGGTGGGAGGTATGTTTTGTGGGAAAATGAGTTGCCCAAAGTTAACCAGGTAGTACAGAGTAGAAATAGAATTTGGACCTAGGACCTCTCATCAAACATGGAAGAAACTTTCCACTATCTCATGCTATTTTCTAAGTATGACTGTTCATTTGGGAGGTCTTCTACTCAAAGGGAAGAAAGAAACTTGTGGGCATGTGTATGATATCATCCTATGTCTGGAGGGGTTCTTGAGTCTATTCTGCATGTTCAGTAGCTCTCATATGACAACATGAGCCTTGCTTTCATCAGTCTTTTACATGCATGTTTTCCTTTTCTTGTCCCTGTCTCTCCAGGTTTTTACCTTTTTTTTTAAAGTACCAAGCCTGCTATTATTCAGTGGTGATTTCTTTCTTTCTTTTTTATTATAATGAAAACTAAACAACCTCAGTGTTTAGGTGAGGAGAAAGAATAAAAGGGAGGGGGAAGGGAAGACAACTTTTATTATAGAATGCCTCATGAATAAATGAATGAATTTTTAAAAAGTGCTTATCTTGTTTAGCCCTACTTCCAAACAGATATGACTCCCAATGGGCTAAGAAACTTCTGAGAGAGAAAGGCAAGAAGGAGAGAGAATCAAGGAGAGAAGGAATAGATTTTGAGTGGGTTATTCTTCAAATCCACAGGTATGAGGAGAAAAGGCAGCCTCCCAACATGTCTTTTGATTTCCAGGGTCTATATAACCGCAAAGAATACTGAGTGGACTCAGCACGATATTGTTTTCTCTCTGGTTTAGCTAAGATTTCATCTCCTTCCCAGGCTGCAAAGCTCCCTAATACTGGCATATTCTACCAATTGTAACTTCCCTGATTACTATCTTGCTTGCTTGGATAAGTATTTTTACTTTCTGTAAAAGTCTTTTTGTGCAAAAAGCATATGATGAGGAAGAGCAACTAAGCTGACAATCTAAGAAAGATTAAGCCAACTCTTATCCTCCAGGTCTGTGGCCAACCTGCTTTCCACATTACATACACATCTATGTTGTATAATACTTTATTACACATGTGGCAAAAAACTATGCTGAGCACTAGAGACAGACTCTTCCCTCAAGGAACTTACCTTGTTTTACAGAATAGACAACACCTATAAGGGAGTGATGGGGGAAAATTATGGCTGGGGACAAATATAAAACATAGTTCGGGCCAGCTAGATATAGAAGTCTGTGACATATTCAGCCATCAATACAGTGCAATATCCAGAATAGGAATTCCAGCACTGACAGGTTTCAGTACATTAGGACATACCCATAGGTATCCGATGACTCAGATGGTATACAAACAATAGGAAAGCGTAATTGGTGGTCTAGAATGTACACCATCATGCAGGCCAGATGGCAAAAAAATAGGCAAAGTGGAATGAAGATTAATGATCCTCTGAGAGTCTCTCGATCCATGTTGATATGGCCTGCGAATTTCTTTGAATTTAAATAAGCAATGATGCTGAGTAAATAATATTGTGAGTCCATTTGTATGAGTAGTATATGAGTTCATTTCTTGTGAGTGTTAATTTATTATTAGGTACCTTTTATTTTCAAAATGCCACTGAGACTATATGCCAAGCCATTTCTCAGGGATACTTCTGACTGAGCAGATTTCAAGAGCATGGGATGACACTTCAGTAAAAGCTGATATAATGATCTAAATGGAATTGTTCAGGTCTGTAGGACAATTGTCTAGAAATTGGTGCAACCTAATAGAATATTTATTAATTGAATAGGCAAAAGCAGGCCTGAACTAGTGATGTCCAATCTCTATGGAAAAAAAAATAAGGGATACTCTCTGATGAATTCGAAACTTTATTCAAGTACACTGAGCCTTGAAACAAATTGAAACCTGTCAGCTTGCTCTTGCTAACCTTGGATTAAGAATATAAGTCCATAATTTGTTTTCTAGGGATACTCAGCTGAAAAAACTCTGGGAAAATATGGTGGAGAAGTTTAGAACTCATTTGTACCTGGCTTTATTCAGAAGTACTGTAGTTTCATAGCAAACAGTCATATCCCCACACATTCATAGAAATAAGTCATCAAAGCATACTCGTCAAGTACATTTAAAGCACTTTGGGGACAGAAAAATTCCAAAGGCATGAATTTATGTTCAGGAGGAAGATAGCTAGATTTTTGGATAGGAATTCAATGGGTGGTCTAATAAAAGTCCTTTCATGCTTTTTGTAGCATCAAACACTTACAATTTTTGCATTCAATACAGGTATGCAGGTGATCAAACTAAGCAACAGAGCAGAGAGTGATTACTTTAAGTCAGGGAGAAGCTGAAGGGATTTGTGGGCACAATTTGGCATGACTTTTTTGATGCTGTACTCACTGTCTTGTGCTTCAGATCTTGGAATCACTTAACAAATACTTTTAAAAATAAAAAACATATTAACCTTGCTAAAGCATGAGTAATCACTCATTATAGCAACATGAGTTTTTTTTTTCTTTTTTATTCATGTCCCTAATTAACAATGTGATATTCCATTTGGTTCAAAAATGTTCATCAGAATGATAGACAAAATTCCTTTTACATTTGATTTCTTTTTCTGCAATATGAAATTATTTTAGCAGAGCTGAATTTAGGATTATAATTAAGTAGTAAATAATTCGTATTTACCTTGGCTTTAGTTTTAGAAAACACATCACACACATGATCATTCACATGCATGACTGTTTTGTGCTCTGATATTGATACTCCACCTTCCAGACTGAAGCTCAGGAAATTATGCTCAATAGGAATTAAATCATTAAGCCCTCATCTCCTGGGGAAGACTCTACTCCTCTACATGTTTCTCACCTCTTACTCTGAGAAGTATTATCCACTAAGTACTATCACTTCCTTTCAGAAGGGCATCTCATTGTATTGCCCCATGTTTTATTCTCAAGGCATGTGAATTCCCACAACAAAATATTCATCCTTGACCATCATTCCCTATCAGATAAAATAAAGACAAATAACATCATCCAGGATATAGAGTAATAACTTATTTTTATGAGAAGTGTGTAACGATACAGAGGTCAGATGTATAATTTTTATTTATTAAAAATAAATAAAATATGAATGTCATGAAGCAATTTTTGTTGGCCCAGATTGTGGTGAAACATTATCTTGAGAACTGGCTAAGGGTGGAACTGCAGATAGTTGGATAGGAAGGATAGCCTTGTGGTCCTTAAGCTCATTTGCTTACCTTAAATATATTTATATTTAGGAGCATAAAACTCACAAATTTAAAACTCATATTTGGAGTTAAGATTAAAGAATGTAGATTTCATAGGAGAAATTTAGTGAATTTTTAGAAATGCAATATGTCACTGGGTACCAAGAGACGCTGGTGTAGGGGACAAAAGGGAATGAGAATTAATGTTTGTGCAATACTTATTATGTCATAGTATTAAGCATCTTTAAGCAGCAGTATTAAGTATTTTTTTTTTCATTTCATCCTCCTGACAATCTTGAGAGGTAGGTGTGGTTACTCAAATTTTACGCTTGGAGGAAGCCAAACAGCTAGTAAGCCTCTAAGGCTAGATTTGAAGTAAGGCCTTCCTTTCTCAAGAATTAATGCTCTATCCACTGTGCCACTTAATTCCTCCAGGGGAAAAATTGGTTGCCTGGAGATGTTCATCAATATTGTAAACCAGTTCACGATGGCTTGCTTATAGGAATTTTGGAAAAAGGATGATGCTCTTGCACTTTCCCAGTCATCAGTGGAGTGATACAGAGCTGTGAGATTGCTCCCATGCCTTTTAGCATGATGTTTTCAGCAATGTTGTCAGATGCCTTGAATGAGGACAATGGTATCAAGGACAGCTACTTCAATGATGACAAAATATGTATCTTGAAAAAGCTACGAGCCAAGACTAAACTGCAGGGAGAATTGGTTTATAACTTTTTTTCACAGATGATTATGTACTCAGTGCAGCGTCCAAGGTAGAGATGTAAGTAAGTATGGATCAGTTCTCTGCTGCTTGTGTTAATTTTGCCCTACCTATTAGCACCAAGAAAACAGAGCCACCAGCCAGCACCACACCATCCATATGTGGAACCATGAGTTAGAGCAACTATAGAAATATTAAATGCCCTGGATAAGTTTTCTTACCTTGGCAGTATACTTTACAGAGAGGTCTACATTGAATATAAGGATGATGCACGAATTATCAGAATTAGCTCAGTGTTTAGGAGGTTCCAAAGCAAAGTGTGGGAGAGAAGAGCTATTAGATTGCCTACCAAACTGAAGGTCTATAGAGCCATTGTTCTCATCTCATTGTTGTATGCCCCAGAAACCTTGAGAGTATATTGTCACTATAATAGGTAACTGAATCACTTTCATTTGAATTGTCTTAGGAAGATTCTCTAGACCATATGGCAAGATAAGTTACCTGATGCTGAGGTTTTTGGTTGAGCTGAACTGCCAAGCATTCAAACACTACTGCAAAGAGTACAACTCTGATGGATTGGCCACATCATTTGAATGCCAAATATACTTTTGCTGGGAAGACTATTTTATGGAAATTTTAACTCCCACAAGGCAAGCACTCAAATGGAGGTCAGAAGAAGTGATACAAAGACATTCTCGGGGTGTCTCTGAAGAACTGTGGATTCAGTAGTGAGATATGGGAGACAGTGGCATAGGCCCATCCAATGTGTCATTACTGCACCAAAGAAGTGCTATGCTCTATGAGTGAATCAGAATTGTAGTAGCTCAAAAGAAACATGAGATTCCCAAATTTAGAATAGTTTTCTACCCCAAATGTTTATATGGTATATTTGTGTCCAGTCAGCCACAATTAAGCACAATGAACATTGATCGCAGCATCATTTTCTTCTTCTCCAGCACAAATGAGAACCACACCTTAGTTGCCCCCTTTGAAGGGCTAGTTAAATGAGATAAAGAGACCAATAAATATGGCACGAAGATAACAGATAACAAAAAGATAGAAGAAAGTGAACACATTGGATGATCTAGAATGAGAAGTAGAGGAAAGCCAGAAGCAGAGGATCAATAAGCAATTCTGTTAGAACTCTTTGGAGAAATCAGAAGCAGGAACAATCAGCAGACATGAAGCTTTTACTTCTTAGTTACTAACTGGGTCAATCAAGACTTGAAGTTATTGGAATAAATATTCAATTAAAATATTGCCCTTCAGAGACACCTTCAAGTTTAGAGAGTTAGTATCTCTGAGAAGTGCCTCTGGATCTTTGTTGCTCTCTCTGCTTTGAGAGATCATAAGTGTGCCATAAGTGGAACAATGGATAGAATACTGGCCCTGGAGTCAGGAATAACTAAGTTCTAATTTTACCTGAGACACTCACTGTGTGACTAGGCAAGTCACTTAACCTCTGACTCCAGTTTTTTAAGCTGTAAAATGGAGGATAATAATAGTACCTATATCTCAGGATTGTTTTGAGATAAAAGTTCTATGTAAATGTTAGTTGTTATTATTGCTGAGGCCACAGTATCTGGTGATTTTTGCTAATTGCTATCCTTTACCTAACTTTGAATTTTGCTTTGCTTTTATTGCCCTGCTGCCTAACTCCTCAATAAATCAAACAGGCTCCTTTTTCTTTAATTCCACTCCTATATCAGATTTCTCAGTGTACTAATGTAAGGGGTCTACCCCCAGGAAGGGCCATAGAGAAGAATAGAGAGAGTTTCCATCAAGAGTAGAAACATGAATCAGGTATGGAACAAAAGCTTTTACTTCCACATAGAAAAAGGATCACTAAGCAATAAGTAATCATAGAATAATTACAATCAATTGATAAGGTAATATTGAAGCTTCAGTGACATTTGCAATGAGACTATTCATTAGTTGCATTTACATTTCACCTTCACTACTGGGTACAAACTGGTCAATGTCAATTGGGATTTGAACAGAATTCTCTCTCTCTCTCTCTCTCTCTCTCTCTCTCTCTTTCTGTCTCCATCTCTCTGTCTATCACTGTCTCTCTCTCTCTCTGTCTCACTGTTTATCTCTGTTTGTCTTTCACAGAAGTGCTGTTACCCTTTACCTCATGTATACCATAAGCGGAAGATGCAAATTTTTTTTGAGAATTCAGCAAAGCATTACTGAAGAAAAAACAGGGACAAGCAGAAGTTGGCCCCATAGAAGCCAGACTTGCTTAGGCAGCCATGTGTTCATGACTTGCCATCCTGGCTTGGGTCAGGGCATTTCCCCTCTCTGCCTCTTTAGTTCTACAGATCTCAAGGAGTGGACCTTATTCTTCAAGGACAGCAAGGGGAGGGGGAGTCTTGAATGGAAGGTATAGATCCTTTAGGATATACATGGTGACCTGCTTCAGCAGCAATTTCAGTGTCATCATAGACAACAGGAAGGAGTCAGAGGTTATTTGTGGCCAAGAGATTTGTGTGTTTTGCTGTTTAGGAAGAGATGCTGAGACCTAATTATAAAGAGATGCTGAGACCTAATATAGTATCCCAGTGAGTGAGTAGGCATCTGGATTGTTCTGTATGGTCTAGAGAAAACCAACTCAATGAATTTTTCAGTTATCTGACTTAAGGGAGCTGCTAGCTAAATTATGAGCATAACACCTATTGAATAATGTTTGAAAGGATATTGTAAGTGGAAGGAACTAGTTGATGCTTCATAAGTTTGAAAAGAGAAGACTAATTTTCCAGTTGGAGAGGAGAAAGAAACAGAAAGGGAACAGCTACTGGAGAAGTAACTAGTTATTCCTGAATGGACCAAGGACATCCAAGTGATTCTTCCATGGTAGTGAGTTAACCTGAGATGATGGTTTTCTCTCACATGTTTCTTTGCCAGGTTTTTAGAAATACATGACCATTCTCCCACAGATACTGAGGGCAGTGATGGAAGAGAGTATAATTCAAATATTTTGTGATATATTTATGATTTCTGCATTTGTTTTTACATATGATTAGTTGTGATGTTGTCATTTTATTGGCCTAATTGATAAGTAGACATTTATGTTTAAAATCTAAAATTATCATCAATATAAGTGGCTGATGTGTATTAATGAAATTACACTAGGCAGGGATCAAATGCTGAAGTGAATAGGGGAACTGTTTTCTCCCACAACACAATTAACCATTATAGCATGAGAGAGTTTGAATGGAGTTCTTCTTGGTGATGATCCTAGATGTACAATCTGAGAGAAAGCTGGAGTTAGTAGGCCAATCCAGAGACAAAGTATTCAAGTGCTCATATGAGGAATTTCATAGTGTCAGTACATACACTATACACTTGGCTTACATATTTATTGATTAGTCATTGATCCTTATAACAACCTGGTAAAGTAGGTATTGCAAGTGTTATTTCCCCCATTTTAGAGTGTGGTGAAAGAGGTTAAAATTTTGCCAAAGAATACAAAGAAATCCAGGCTGTGAACTAAGGTCTTTTGGTCCCAAATCTGCTTTGTCACTATTGCATGCTCACATCTCATGTACACAAGATCCCTTAGGAGTGACAATATTCATTGGCTTTCACTATCCTCTCTCCTTGCTTTTTCTTCCTATTTTCTTGTATAGGAACACTTAGACTTTTCTTCAGTGAAAATAAAGCACAAAATGATTAGGCTTTACTATTGCAAAGATATCAGGATAGCAAGATGGCTATGGATAGAGCACTGGGCCTAGAGTCAGGAAAACTTGTCTTCTAATCCAGCATCAGACACTATCTGTGTGACCCTGGGTATGGCACTTCTGTTCACCTAAATGCATTGGAGAAAGAACTGCTTAACCACTCTGATAACTTTGCCAGGAAAACCCCATTAACAGTATGATCCGTGGGATCGCAAAGAGTCTGGCACTACTGAATGACTGAGCAACAACAACAGATGGCAAAGATATGTATAAAAAATAAAGTGATCCAGGTAGGGTGAATGGAGAACAATGGCCTTGACTATCTGTGGTACCTTTTGTCCAGGAAGCCAAATGAAAGACAGACAGACACACACACACACACACACACACAGAGAGAGAGAGAGAGAGAGAGAGAGAGAGAGAGAGAGAGAGAGAGAGAGAGAGAGAGAGAGAGAGAGAGAGAGAGAGAGAAATCTTTTGGTACATCAAGTAGTTAACTGCACAAAAGGTAGTTACAAAACTTTGACATTTAGCCTAGATCGAAGAGTCAGAAAAAAAAAAAAAAACAGAACTACTCATCCTGAGGACACTGCCTAGATTTTCCTGGTTGTGTATGATGGTTATGCATAAAAAAATGTCAGCATGTCCTCATTGAGGCAGATTCTAGCTACTATACCCTAACAGATTGAAGACCCTGTAACATACCCAGGAAGGAATAGACCAATCAGAAACATAACACAGCAGCACCAGAATACCAAGGGCACAGTTCTTTGCCTGTCATATGATTAATTGATGCTTTTCCATTCCATTTCATTTAGAGAAGGATTCTAGCAAAGGACTATTCATATCTTCAAATTCTGCCCATAGTAATTAACTTAGCTTGAACTTTTATCCATAAGAAATCTCAATGGACTTAACCTCTAGAATATGAAGGAATCTCTCCACTCTCCTTTCAATTTCTCCTCTTATGAAATGTGCTTTGTACCATGGGACAGCTGTATTTTGATTGTCTATTTCTCATTATTTATCAATGGAAATTCTGATTTATCAGTGGAAATTCTTAGATTGGGTGAATACAGCTACTCAATTTGTAGAGAGACACCAGCTATATAGAAAATTGATGGAAACCAGAGCATGACTGCAACATGTGCTGGTGTACCCATGCTATTACATTCACAATGAGATATACAAGGGCACAGAACAGTTTGAAGACACTGTGCCTTTTTCATGAGGGAAGGTATTCTTTTCTTATACAATATTATTTCAAGAAACCTAAAGAATTTCATTAATCTTCATATTAAA
>CM053622.1:401834673-401850159 GCA_028646595.1 Phalanger gymnotis
TTCTTGTTTTTCTTCCCTATATTCAAGATTTATGAAAAGATGATACTGGTTAACTTAGTAACTAAAGGAACCAAAGGGAACCATGACATTAAGGGAAGCTTTGTAGGTGACCTATAGTGTAAATGCAAGTAAAGAAAAATGTATAACTTGGGAAAATTTTTACTTCATCTATACTTTAATCACTTTGAATCTCATTTATTTATGAATAAGGCCAACTTGAAAATAGCTTGGCTGCTATTTGTTTGCTGCATATGAGAGAAGGCTCCCTCTTCCTTGGATCACTGAAGCACTGTTTGTGCACTCTGCAGTGTGTTCATTGTTTTAATTGAAGGATAATAGGAGGAATTTCATAGCCAAAGCACCCAAATTAAACTGTATACACCAATTGTGAAATCAAGCTGCTGAAATCAGAAATTCATTTGTAGGAGGAGCTGGAGAGAAGATAGAGAGAGACTTTCTACATTTTCCTGGAGGCACAAATGAGATGAATCTAACGGATTCATTCAGATTGATATTTTTTTTTTTCTGAAAATGTGTTTTAAGCGTCAGCTCCTATACTATTCAGTTTCCTCAACTGTAAAACATGGTTAATAACAACACCTGCCTCAGATGGTCGTTGTGAAGATTAAATCAGATATTTGTAAAGCTCTTAGTACAGTTCCTGCCAAATAGTAGGTGCTATATAAATGCTTATTTCCTTATCCCCTCTCCTATTATTGTAGCATTCAGAGGAACACGTCTATTCCATGGATGCTTTGAAGACATGAAATAGTCACTCAAATAGTCTTAGGACTCATCAGAAACCATTTATGAATTGACTTAGAGCTTCAGTGATCCTCTGGAATGGGAACCAGCACCAAGTATTATCAGCACAAATATATGTTCATTAATGTTGCTGCTATTGTTATTGCCTAGCTTCTTTCCCCCTATTTATGATTTAGCTTAGACTCAGATTTTGGATTTGAATCCTCAGTAGAAATGAGGACAGGGACTAAAGACTCAGAACTAGATCCAAGTATTAAAGGACAAATGAAGTTTAGAAATTAGTAAAGAAGAAAGCCCTAAGGTCAAAGTTAAAGTTCCCCTGGATTAATTCTGAAACGTAAGTGGTACCTAAGAAAACATGGTTCTTTAAGACCCAAGACCTAAGCTTAGATTCCTTAAAAAAAATACCCCTAGACTTGCTTTCTGTTTTGTGCCAAGTCATTATTTTTCTTGCATTCTAGAAGGCAGGTATAAAAGTAAAGTCAGTTACCTACACAGATGAAAAAGATAGCTACATAAGTAGTGCAATTGCCTTGATCCACTGAGCTGGTTTACCTAAAAAATTAAAACACTCACAATTATAAAACCATTTTCTTGAGTTATAGCATTATGTCTCAGAGATTCTTGTTTAAAAACATATGTAAAATACTGTAATGAAAGATGTAATTTTTTGTCATATAGAAGTTCATAGACTTCATGAAATAAAAGCATGAAACTTCTGCTTTTTTGTTTCATCTTTCAGAAATGGTCTATGATTACTGGCATAAGCATAGGAGACACCTTATTGGAAAACAGATTTTAAGATAACATTTTGCTCCACTGAACCAAATGTATTTTGTTTGTTTTAACATTAGCAAGCAGTCTGGCGACATCTGTTATTGTCTAGATCATGCAGGGTTCAAGTTATACAGATGTGGTCATCTACAGGAAAACATGTGTAGAAGGTAAAAGCCAATCCAGTTCATGATCACAATTTTGTCAAGTATATTCTTGGTATATGTATGTGGAACTAAGTTTCCAAATGGGAAAGTAAGCAAATATATTGGTTGGCAATTGATGATATATCAACTTTGGTAATAAAATAACCTGAGTTTATTTTTTTTCAGGCCCTTGGTATCTTTCCCTGCATCAAATGACTTGACAATTGAACTACCAGTGCATCTGTGTATATGTAATCTAATCTGCCTGCTTTATCCATTGCTGTATTATTTCTACTTTCTCATAGAGCATATCTCAGTCTGGGATATAAGAGGCTGAATGACATGGCTCCACTTTTTTATGAGATAGTTGATCATCAAAACCTTTGTTTACATTTTTCAACTCTTTCAACTCTTTTCAACTCTTTAATTTCATATTTTAATGTCCTCAGGATGACTTTCAGGGGGGTCTCTTATCAAACTTGATTTTGTCAAACTTCAAATTTGATTTTCCTTCTAATTTTTGTTTTTTTTTGTGTAGTAATAATATTTATTTTATTCTACCATCTTCCATATAATTTTACAAATGGGTTGGATTTATGGTCAAAATCATTACCTTGCTCATCAAGGAGATCATGTTTGCTTGCTCCGATGGATTATAGGCTTTTGTGGTCTAATTGCTATGGTATTTAATTTATTTATATTATTCATTTTTGTTAGGAAATTATTATAATTACTATTGCTTTCTCCTCTGGAGTCTACTTGTTATCTTTTAGTACCAGTAGTTTGTTTAACAAGGGCAAGTTAGAGTTCATGATGTCACGAGATTAAAGATGTGGAGTTAGATGGGACTTCAGAAGTCATTTAGATTAACTTCCTCATTTTGCATATGTGGCTGTTGAGATTTGGGGGGTTTAAATGCATTGCCAAAGGTCATACAGGTAGGAAATGCAACAGGTGGGATTTGAACGCAGATCGTCTAACTCCAGTGAAAGTTCTTCCCCTTTTATCAGTTGTCTTACTTGGATAACGTACTTCTCTTGCTTTTATTGTTATTTTTATCTTTACCTTCTTTTTACCTTTTCTCTTAATAATTCAGTGCATTCAGCTGTGCACAGGCAATTCATTTGAAAGTGAATCTCACAGCAGAAATGATGATTATTTAGTGCATTAAAACATATTCACTTTAATTTTTGTTGTTGCTATATTATTAAGTGCTCAGCATGTCTGGGTAATCCTCATTCTTTTCTTGAATAAAATACTCATGTCTAGCCATGAGGTTTCTGTGTACTCTGCAAGACTTTGGCTTCTCTGATCGCTTATTTTTGACCTGTATTTTCCAACATATTCTCCATCAATTTCTCAAGCCATTTTTCAATGGTGTCATTGAATATCAAAATACATGACGAATTGCAGCTTATTTTGTTCACCAACATCTCTTCCTGAGGAAGAGGAACTTGAGAGTCATACCGAGATCTTTATAGAATTTTTCTAATGCCTTGTCCTCTGCAGCAGATGTTGATGTTTATACTGTAGTCATAGAATAATAAAGTCGGAAATGTAAGAGTTGGGTGAGAAGTTATTGGTTGCCTAGATGTTCATTTAATCCGTTTATTTTAGAAATGAGCAAAATTTTATTACCAATAATCGGAGTATAGTTGTTCGGATTAGCTAGATGTCACCTAAGAATGTATAGGACCCTTTGAGGAGGGGAAGTAAGTCAAGCAAATTCAGTGGAAGGAATCAATCACCTAAACTTGAGTGCCTATAGTCTTTGAAGAAGAAGAAAAAAAGTTTTGATTGGGATTTCACATAAGGGACCCTGGAGGGAACTGCATGAGAATGCTATACAGGCAAAAAGAGAAATTGTAAAGGGGGCTGGGAAGGTGAGGAAAGCAACATTTCCTTACCTCCCAATTTGGCCAAGGGTTATCCCTGCGCCAGAACTGCTGTCTTTAATTTAGCTCTCAATATAGCCTCCTGATACTTGAAGTCGTTAATTGTCATGGATTTAATCAGCACTTACACTATAACTTCAGTTTCACTAACCATTCAATCTCTTCCAGATGGGTATTTGGAAGCAGAAAATTTTGCTTGAAGTCTTAGTCTCTCAGTTCCTCACTCCTTCCATGCCCAACCCCATCTCTGCTTCTGCTGTAACATGGTCATACTGATAAACTAAAGCCAAATTGCAAGATCTAGTCATTTTATTTTTCAGTGATTTTATATTTTAGTCATTCATATTGGAAATGGACAAATGTGTCAATTGTGTAGTTTTTCTCTCTTTCCAACTTGCTAGTAAGAGAAAAGATATAGAATCATAGGTAGGGTAATGGGTAACAAATTAACTATAACTATAAGATTAACTATACTAGACTAGGTATTAAGAAGATCTGGATTTCATTCCTATCTCTACCTCTACTAGCCCTGTGGTCTTCAGTTAGCTAAGTAAACTTTGTAAGCTTTATTTTACTCATCTAGAAAATGCAGATAACAATTCTTACTTTCCTAGGTTATGTAAGAATCAAGTCATTTTTTTTTGAACATTACTTAACACCATGTAAATTCACAATAAAAAAAAATATTGTTGACCTTGGAGAAAGGATCCAAGCATCTATGAATGATGTTCCAGGTTACATTTCTTCTATTTGGGAAGATAATAATAAACTTTTTATTCAATTCTTAGATTCATCTATAATCCTATTTGTAGATACTTGCCCCACAAATATAAGGCATAATCTCTCTATGCCTCTTCATGCTGCTTCTTTACTATCATAGATGTTCCATAGTTTGACCAGATAAATTCCATTTAAAGTTCATGAAGCTTTCCTATGACTCTTTTAGCATTTTATGGGTATCATTATAACACTCATGCTGTTTATCAGATATCTCTCATTTTCATTGCATGAACATCATATCCTTTTTCTACTTCTAATAATACATATCCTTGATTTTATATTTTACACCAGTTTACTGATATTTACTCAGAAAATATTGGAAAAATAGAAGTCATAAAGTATTTTCACCTGGGAGTACCCTCACACCCTAACATAAAGTATTTTCAACCCTGGGAATACCTTCCCACCATTTGGGCCCTAGAGAGAATAGGGTCTATTTAAAGCAGTTCTCCAAAGTATTTGCCCCACCAAGTTCACTTAATATGGCATAGATATTGGATTAGTAGCTGCTTCTTCCATTTGATTCCTTTATATCTATTACTATATTGGGTCAAGTAGGTTGTTTTGGACTTTGCTCCACTTGGAGGTTGGTGGTATACAATATTCGGTATTATTAATTATCAGATATCTGATGGTTCTTTTTTCTGATATGTCAAAATTTATGGTGTTGCAGCCTAACTCTTACACTCTTTTATCTAGAACAGGAAAGACCAAATACAAAGAGGTGAAGAAAAGAGGCCTATATTCACTAGCCACATGTCAACTTGAGTAGAAGAATGAAGCCCTGAGGCCTCTTTCCATACACAGAATTTTATGGCATGTCTTTCTTACTTAAACCAGACAGGCAGGAAAGAAATCCCAGACATCAGGGATTTCATCATCATCAGCCTTTCGTAAGCAGTCTCAACTACTGCTCAGCAGCCAGTTAGAATTCTCTTCTTTTTCATATAGTAGGCAAACTAGAAACAATACTTTTGTTTGCTTTCAAGTCTATGTTGGGATACTGCATTAGGTGGAGTATTCCATTTACATTTATAAGCAGGATTTTTGGTAATCCCAGTCTCCTGTTACATGCAGAATATAGAGAAATAAGGTTTGAGGAAATGGTATGATTGACAACTGGAGCACCAGGAAATACCTCTTATAGGAAGTGATAGCTAAACCGAGGCTTAAACAGACCACAAGATTCCAAGAGTCAGGGGTGAAGAGTGAGAGCATAATAGGTTTATGGGTAAAGGAAGTTTAAAGTCAAGTATGAACAGCAAGCAGTTCATATTAGCCAGTTTATAGTACACAAAAGATAATGAGGAATATGATTCCCTGATTTTTCCTTACACTTTTTTTTATCTTTGGAAGGATATACTGCTCAAAATTCTCCATTGTCATGTAAACAAGCTTGTACTTTAAATCAACATTAACAGTTCCTGCCATGCCTTTTGCCAAGGAGTTAATGCATTTACTGGCCAAGACAGTTTCTGGGCTTTATTGGCTCCCTTGCATGGTGATTGCCATTATTTAAAGGTCTCTAAGAAATAGTGAATGTCAGGATCTGTGCTTTTAATTTTATTCATTCCCATGTTGGGGAGAGATATTAACTCTTTTTACAATTCAACTTAGAGCTGCTATAGAAATATATAATACATTCTTATTTTTCTTTTTCCTAATTTGCTTTTATTTTGAGCTTTGTTCTAGTTAGTCAATATCCTAACTGTACACAAGCAGCTGATTCTGAGAAGATTGCCATGTCTGTCACCAGTTGTTTTACGGCCTTTAAAACAGACATTTTTAATACTATTTGGTACTTATTTTCTCTAATGTCTTCCAACACTTATGACTGAAGAAACACTGATGTTCAGTTTAGAGGATTCAGATTAGTCCATGAAAGTAAGCTAAGAAACTAAGTTTTCCAACATATTTTTGCCATCTTCTGTCTATCTGCATATGGGAGTCAATGGTCAACAATATTTTAAGACTTAATTCAGACAATATTATCAAAATGTTTAAAGAATTTCTCTATTTGTTCATCTTCTGCAACAGATGCTGACCAATAAACGGCAATTATCTTCATCCTGTTTGTTCGTTTACATTCATTGTGATCATGACAATGTGAGATGATCAAGTGAACAGTGAAATGAAGTTTTTATTGCCTTTGGGCACACAATGAATTAGATTCTGACAACTGGATTATTTGTCTCCCCAAGGAGAACTTGTGAGACATGCTTCCATTTAGGTGGAATTTCTTTCTTTTCTGGTTCTTTATATAGAAAAGATATCAAAATGGATTTTTTTTCAGTTTCTCACAGAATGTATCAATTCATCAATTGATGGATTTCATTGGAGGAGTTTCAATATTACTAATGGTAATGGTCAAATTGGTATTTATGTAAGATCTAAAATTTTTTCTGCATACCCATTTGCCACTATAATGTCATCACTGAAGAAGCAGGTCACAGTGCATTGAGGCCCTTTTGGGATTTTACTATTTCACTGATCATCACTGCCAAAAGATTTGCTACCTAATATTCAACATTGTAGTGATGTGTTTGTGCTTATTGAGTTGATTTTGTCCTCAGGCAGAAGACCTAACCTTTTTGGGGAGGTTGACATCTCTTTAACATCTGTTAGAGCTCTGTGTCTACTGGCATGTCTTTTATATTCAATATAAGCAATCAGTAATCATTTATTAAGGATTTATTATGTTCCAGGAACTGAATTAATTGCTAAGTATAATACAAGAGTAAAAGCAAAATTGTCCCAGACCTCAAGGAACTTACATTCTGTCCAGGAAGATAATGTGTACATATGTAAGGAAACACAGAATAATTTAAAATTAATATGAAGTTATTTAAGGAGGGAGGCCACAAAAGAGGGAGGGATCACAAAAGTGTTTTTTTTTTCCGTTTTGTGGAATGTTGTACATGCATTGAGGCTTGAAGGAAATAAGAAATTCTAGGAGGGGTAGAGGAAGAGAAAGTGTACTCTGTGTGTAAGGCAGAACATAGGCATAGAGATGAGAAAGAGAGTGTTGTATGCAAGGAACAAGAATCTAAATAGGAAAAATGGAAATATATAATAAAGTGGGAAAAGTAGGTTGGGGCTAAGTTGTAAAGGTTTTAAAATCTAAATAGACTCCACAGGCAGTTCTACTCTAATGAAACATTCAGCTTCCCCAAAACCACCAGGCTATACTAAATAACACAATAATAACCAGACTTTATGGGGAAAACGGGGTTAGGACCACAAAGCTCAAAAACTCCATCAGTAACACATTAAAAAGGAGAGAAAACTAGTAAATATGGTAACAGAGTTTTATGCTAAATAGTTAAAAATACATACATATGACAATAAACTGTGACCCCTCTGAGGCCTAAGCCTATAGCTTGCGCTCTGCCTCAGATGGTACAAATAAGTTAGGCAGACCTTTGGACAAGAGGCCATAAAAGAAAGGAGGTTTCAGGATTGAGATGGGATAAAGTAGCCCTTCTTGGCTTACAGCTTCTACTATACCAGAAGATATTCAATAAATATGGCACTTCACCTTGACAAAGACTTTTGACAAAGTTTGACGTAGACAAAGTTTGCTTGGGGAAGTGGATTTCAAGAAGGTTGCAGCTTCTCAGTTGTGAAGTTGTACAGTTTTGTTTTTGTTGCTGTTTTTGCGTATCTCACTGTTTCTCAAAGGAGAAATTGGGCACAAGCAAACTAAAACTTGAGTTATGCTTAAAATGTTTGCTAACATATCAATTATGTTGAAACAAATTTGCATTTTCAAAACATACATTATAGGAAAAATGACTCTAGTTAATCCTACAAATCATAGGTAGCCACCAGAATTTTGACAGTTAAAAAAAATCATTTTTTGTTTTATGTATTCCAAGCACTGTGCTAAGGATTGGTGATATAAAGAAAGAAAAGAAGATGGTTTTTCTTCTCAAGGAGTCTATGTTATAATGAGGAAGACATAAATAATTAACTAGGAATTTATAGGTTCTGCACAGAGTAGATAGAAGCTAATCTTGTGAGGGATCCACAGCCTAGGGAAAAAGGGAAAGTCTGCTAAAAAAGAATGGGAATTGAACTGAGAATTGAAAGTAGCCAGGGAAACTGAGTCTATAGTAGTGAGGAAAAGCATTCTAGACATAGTAGATACCTAGCATAAATGTGTGGAGTTGGAAGATTAAGTGTCTAGTACTAAGAAGAGCAAGGAAGCTAGTGCCACTCCATCATAGACTACATGAAAGGGAAGAAAGTATAGGAAGACTGGAGTCAGAAAGACCTGAGTTCAATCTGGGCCTCAGATACTTATTAGCTGTGTGACCTTGGATGAGTCACTTAACTTCTGTTTATCTCTGTTTTCTCATTTGGAAAGCAGGGATGATAATAGCACCTACTTCAGAGAGTTGTAAGAAACAAATGAGAAAATATTTGTAAAAGCACTTAGCACTTGTCTGGCAGAGGTGCTATATAAATGACCATTCCCTTTCATTTCTACCCCATTTGAGGGTAAACTTGAGAATGACACTGGAATTGCAAGCCTGAGACTGAAAAGATGGTGGTCTCTTCAACAGAAACAGTAAAGTTTGGAAGAGGCGTGGGTTGCAGAGAAAATACAATGAGTCCTGTTTTGGATTTGTTGAATTTGAATTGCCTATTGAACATGATTTGAAATGCCCAATAGATAGCAATTTAGGAATGGTCTTCAAGAGGGAGATTGAAGCTGGATACATCGACATGAGAGTCATCACATTCTGCTTCACACCATAATGAATCATTTAACCAGGACTGGACTACTAAATGCTTAATAAAAGTTTATACAGAATTTTAAAAAGTCCTAAAGCAGCTTTTAATTCACTTCATTCAAGTATAAAGGTTTTGTATAATTGATAAATCGCAAAAGTGATAAGATTCACCTGATTATAAGGAATAATTCTCTTTTATATCAAAACCTTAATTCTACTCGATTCACGACTGTAAAATCTGATAGTGTCTAATAGAATTCTTAAGATCTGGCATTTTGTTCAGACTTTCACCGGTTAAGAACATTTCAGCCTTAGATTAATTGACTTTTTCCTATATGAGCTAAACTGATTTCTCCATTGATTTAGTTTCCTATCTTTTCTGATTTGAATTTGTCCAAGGAACAAGCAATTCCATTTTAAAAGACTTTTATTCAATCACCTATTGCTGAACCAAATTTTGAGGGCTCTTCTGTTGCTTAGTTTTTTTTTTTTAATTGATTAAATGACAATTGATTCTGCCTCCACTTTCAATTACTACCATATTAAAGAATGGTCTTTTGGAAATTTCTTTCCCTTGATTACCGAGTTTGTCAGTTATAAAGAGACTCACAATTCTAGTGAATATTACCTTTGGGTGATTAGTAAACAATAAACAATTCTACATTCCTGATTTTATGCCTGTACCATCTCTGATTCGTATCACCACCTCTTCATCCCTCCAAGACTAGCTCTTGACCTGCTTTCTGCCAATCCATAGATCACTTCCTTTGAGAGTAGGTTCAGCACCAAAGACAGTCTTTTAGTAATTCTGATTACTAATCTTCTCCCCAAAGAAGAGGTCATGAAAAACATTCCCTTCCTTTCAGTATAGAGGTATAAGACTGTACAATATGACATACCTTGTCAGGTGTTGGTCAGTTTTCTTTCACTCTTTTTCTGTTTTACAAAGGATGGCTCCAGTTTTGGTAGGGTTGTGTGAAAGAATAGGTTACATCTCTAAATTATTTTGATATAAAAACAAAAGATATCATTAACACATTTTTAAAGGGCTTGTGTCCAAAATTGCTTCCTCAAAAAGCCCTTTGTGACTAATTCCATCACAGCTTGATCTCTTCCTTACCTTGCATTCTTTGAGGATGTTTACATTCTGCATTGTTTTTAACAGGCTCCAGAGATATTGTGTGGACAAAACAAAATGAATATGAATGATGTCTTATGTAACAAATGCAGGAAGATAGGTTTCAGAGGATACTTCAAAAGAGTAGTTTCCAAATATGTTGAGAAATTTCTTCAACATTTAAATTGGCTGTTTATGTTTAAGGAGACTACACTAATCATGCTGTATAAGTTCTGTTTATTAAAATATCAGTCATGTAACTTCATAGTTATACCTTGTATTTTCATGTTCTCCATTTGACATCTTGTTTCAGGTTAGATTATAAAGCCCTCAAGGACAGGGACTATGAAAGCTATTTCTTATTTTATTCTCTATCTATTACACTATCTATTACAATGCTGTGCATTCAACAAATTGTTCTTGAATGAATGAATGGGTGGTTAGAAGGATATATTAATTGATTAATTAATTGATTTTTCAATCTGTTTACAAAAGATTCGGGACCTATCTATTCCTGTGGTGCTGAAATACATTAAGCAATTAATGCTTAATTAAGGTTAATCGAATTTAAATTCCTTATAATTTAGACTGAAGTATTTAGCTGTTTCCCTAGTATTTCTATTGAAAGTAAGGTGTTTGTACCATTTAAATTCAATGGATAAAATATGGATTACGCTTCATATTTCCTAGAGTGAACTTGTCATTGCAGTTTATCAACTGTTATCTTTCACTAAGGCACTATATGAACAGCACGCCATAGCAGAAAGAACACTAGACAGAACCCTGGCCAAGGCACTTAATTTTTCTGAGTTTTCATTTCTTCATCTTTAAAATTGGAATTAAAATAATAATGCCTATCTCCCAGGATTGTTGTGAAGATCAAATATGATCTTATAGAAGTGTTCAAAATGAAGTAAATATGTACCATTTGTTAGCATTAATCCAATTTAGATCAAATGTGTCTACACATTGATGTGTATTTACATATAGCTATGGTGTGTATACACACACGCATGCATATACATATACAATGTATGCATATATACACACATACACATGTATAAACTATGTGAGATGGAAGCGATTCAGAGAAAAATTTTTTCCATCTCTTATAAAACATTATGTGAATATCTTATTATTATGAAAATAAAATGCTAAATTTTCAGTTACTTTTTTACTTCCACTCACTATGCTTTATTCTGAAGTATGTGCCTTCTCTACTTAATTTCTAATGAAGTTTAGTTAAGACTTTTTTATTGCAAACTACATTTTCTTTTGATGATTGTTATGAATACACCTTGCTCTAGCTAATTTATTTTATAGGTGCATTGTAGTGTGTTTTTCCCTACATTCTTAAGAACATTTTTATGAAAATATAAAAGAAATATTTCCTTGATTTTTTGATTATAATCACATGATTCTCTGTTAATGAGTAATATGAACAAAGTATTAGGATATATATACTAAGGATATTGGAGAAGTTATTTTGTGTCCTTTTATTGATTCTATTTTGTAATGCTATGTTTTATTTTATAATGCTAGTTAATGTTAAATTGTTGTGCCTAGATGAGAGGTACTGGGTAGAATTCAGTAACATTATTATTGTTATTTACCATCATCATAATTTATCACCAGCTGCTGTTTCACATAATATCTTCTGTGTCCAGTATGGGTACATAATATCATATTGATAGATGCCTACAAATTACTCTTTCAAGACTCATTGACAGTTTGCTAGAAAATACAGCCCCAGAATATGTTCTGGCAAAGGAATAAAATGTGCTGTATATGCTCCTATGGGAGTCCTACATAAGAAGATACTTAGGTTCTTGTTTTTATGAAAATTGGGTACCAGATTGATAATGTGCATGCCTTGAATATAGTAAATCAGTGATTTCAATGATGTCAACACAACTGCAAATAAATTCATTACTACTAGATACATGTCTCTGAGTAGAATTAGCTGAAATGAGAACTGTTACTACTCTTTTTTCTGCCACTGTTTCCACATTTATTTAACAAACTTGTCTTTTGCCAATTGGACAGGATTTTTTTTTCAAAACAAATGGCTTCTGATGAGATGTTATTGAGTCACTATTTGAACTTTGTAAGACATTCATTCTGTTTGACTTCTTTCAAAGAATCATTTTCTAAATTGCCTTTTATGTCTTTTGGTTAAAATTGCAACATTAAATATCATAAGAGAGTTGGTTTCTTCCACATAAACCCAATAAGTATGGGAAAAGGACCCCAAAAAGAAAAATGATGTAGAAAACCAAAATGAAACAGGAATGAGCTCTTCAGTTCATTCCAGAACTGTATAAAAGAGAGAGAGGGAGGAGAATGAAGACAGGAAAGTCAATGTAAGCTGCCATAATTGGACCTGAAGTTAATCTTCGAACATGAGCATCACAAGATAACAAGAGCTCCTATAATCAAAGACTTGAAGCTGAATTATGGTACTAGCCTGTCAAAAGAGAAATGGAAAAAAAAAAACTTTCAGCTGTAATACTTCTCCATGCATATTAAATTTGAAATATGAAAAGTTAAAAAGAAACTGTAAGTAGTAGAGATTAGTAGCTTTGTATGCAATTTTTTACTTCCTTTTTGGTATAGGGGAAGGTTCATTTTTGTTGATATTTCTCAAGTTGCTAATAATAGAAGGGGCAATTAAAATAATTTATATTGTAGCTATTTATTAGACAGGCTTAACACTTCACACTCTACTACTATCTCCTGGGGGCAGGGACTATTTTGTTTTCCGTCATCTTCGAATATCCGATATAGCACAGTGATTTGCACATAAACATTTATTGGATGTTTGTTGAATTGGGTTGATTATTTAGAGGTAAATAGACTAGTTTGGAAATGTTATATTTTATAAATCTTGTATATACAGTACCATCCCATTTAATTTCTGTGTTACTTCTACTTACTTCAATATTTAATGGATGTATGATTGCATTTTTGTGGGCACTTTTTCCTCTGTTGATACAACAGAAAACCTCCATGCTTTAGTAGATGGTTTAATGAGTTTTTGTTACCAGACAGCTTTATGGTTCTATAAAAAACAGAATACCAACCTACTGAGTCTCAATCTTTCCTATTAGTCATATGGAAAATTTGCTGATATGTTAAAAAAGTAATATGGGGAGATGAATAGGTGCCCACCAAACAAAATACTACATTTAGAAATGTGGTATAGATGCTTACTTAGAATTATCTCTATAAATCCTATATAGACAAAAAGATTACATAATTAGCCCAAGAAACAAAACATCAAAATACCAACAAGTAGTAAGTGCCCATGCAGATGCACTGTTCTTTATATTTAAAGAAGATACCATGAGCAGGAAAAGAGCATTGTTTCCCAGGGGTGAGAATGAGTATCAGCTGACCTCTATGATATTTTTATGATGCAAAGGCTCTCTTGTTAAAGGTAAGTAACCATGGCAGAAAGTTGTCAAAATCAGTTCTATATTGCAACCAAATCAATCACCTTGCCCAGAGCTGCATGGTCAATCAATGAATATTATAGATAAATGGGAATTATGATTCTAGTCTGATCTCTAGATTTCTTTTCAGAAGAAGAATCCAAAGCCCTGACTTTTGATCTGACTTTAAAAAGGCTACACAGCAAATTAAGTGACAGATACAGTGTTCAAACACTCCAATGTTCTTTCCCATACAACTAAATGTTTATTTTTTGTAACTGAACTGCTTGGTTCAACCATATTGTGGGAGTCATTTTGTCACAAAATAAATTTTTAATAGAATAGTTCTAGTTAAGACTATAATAAACATTTGTTCATATAACCTACTATGACTCATAGTGGCTATTTAAAGATTGAGATTGAAGACTGAAACCACAGAGCATAAGGACATAAATATTAGAACCAAGGCAATAAGGGATTATCGCCAGAAGTTGTAAACTTAGTCAGAGACAGAGAAAGAAAGAAGACGATGTCAGGAAATTGAAACTGAGTTACAGTTCTGGATCAGTTAAAGAAAAGAAGATTGGGAAGGATAAGATGCTACCCTGGGAAAATAGGGAGAAAAATTTTTTTTAAAAGATTACTTGACCCTTAAAGAGAACAAAAAAAAACGTTCACCAACTTCTGTGTGTGTGTGTGTGTTTGTCTGTGTGTATGTGTATGTGTATGACAAGGAAATACCTGTCACCTTCAGGTTCTTAAAATCAGGCCTTGCTATCCAGGATCTATACTGTTCACTCAAAAAAATAAAATATTTCTCAAAATGTCTTAAAATCTGTATTTTGATATCATAGCTTTTATTTCTAAGCTCATATATTTTATTTTATGAGTTCAAAACAATTTTCTATGAAAGGGGTCCAGAGACTTCATCTGATCTCCAAAAGGGTACATAATTCAAAAACAAAGCTTGCGAATACTTGATACAAAAGAAGGTCTAAAGAATAGTGGAGGGATTTAAGTTCATGCCATGCATTGATCCACAGAAGGAACTGGTTATATTTTGTTTTGAGAAGAATTGATTTTTATAATTTGAGAATAATTCTGCTTTTTAGTATATCAACATATTTATCAGAGTGCAACATTCCTCCAGTGAAAGCAAAATGTCTAAGCTCACTGGAACTGGAACTTCAGCTAGAAGTTAAAGAAGTAATTCTCTGGGTACATGTTTTATGCTCTAATCTAGATATCCATATCTTGCAAGTTTGTCTTGACTTCGGCCAATGATTTTACTACATTCTTCCATCAAAAGTGAGTCTCATCAGGAAAAATTACTTGTTTTCCCCAATTTTCAGCATTCAGACATTTTTATTGTCCTTTCTATGACAAACATCATTTCTTCTTGACAATGCTTAGAAGCTGTGTTTTTTTCTTACTCATGTTATCCATTTATTTCAACTTCAAGAAAGCTATACTCCTACATCATATGGGAGTCAGTAACAACTAGCAGCAATGTACCTCTGAAAAGCTGTACCTATTTTCAGAAGATTGATTATGCTATTTGATAACAATAGTTTACCAGTCCCCGATATGATACTATTTCAGGCTTACTTTCCTTTCTCTTCAGTATGACTGCTCTTTTTGATTATGGGATTGAATGATACTGGATGCACTTGACTTTTCCATATCGACAACTACTACAACATGTATAACAGTCATAGAAGTGTACTCTTTAAGGGCTGTAGCTTTTCCATTTGTCTAATTTTGCATATTTAAAAACTAGAATTAAAAATGCAACAAAAGAGAACAGTGAAACTAATGTATATATCATGAAATCCA
>CM053622.1:401850659-401866378 GCA_028646595.1 Phalanger gymnotis
GAGAGAGAGAGAGAGAGAGATGTCACAGGGTGAGTTGAATATGAAAGGGTGATATCTAAAAAAATAAAATTAAGGGATGGGAGAGGAGTATATTGAGAGAGGGAGAAAGGGAGAGATAGAATGGGGTAAATTATCTCACATAAAAGTGGCAAGAAAAAGCAGTACATTGGAAGGGAAGAGGGGGAAGGTGAGGGGGAATGAGTGAATCTTGCTCTCATCAGATTTGACCTGAGATGGGAATAATATACACACTTAATTGGTTATTTTACCCCACAGGAAAGAATTGCAAAGGAGATAAAAAGGGAGGGACTACAGAAGGGAGGGCAGATAGGGAGAGGAGGTAATCAAAAGCAAAGGGTTTTAAAAAGGGACAGGGCCAAGGGAGAAAAGTGAACAAAGGGGGATAGGGTAGGAAGGAGCAAAATATAGTTAGTCTTTCATAACATGACTATTGTGGAAGGGTTTTGCATAATGATACACATGTAGCTTATGTTGAATTGCTTGCCTTCTTAGGGAGGGTGGGTGGGGAGGGAAAAAGTGAGAGAATTTGGAACTCAAAATTTTAAAAGCAGATGGTCAAAAAAAAGTTTTTGCATGCAACTAGGAAATAAGATATACAAGCAATGGGGCATAGAAATCTATCTTGCCCTACAAGAAAGTAAGGGAAAAAGGGATGGGCAGAGTGGGGTGACAGAAGGGAGGGCTGACTGGGGAATGGAGTAATCAGAATATATGCCATCTTGGAGTGGTGGGATGGTAGAAATGGGGAGAAAATTTCCAATTCAAACTCTTGTTAAAATCAATGCTGAAAAATAAAAATAGTAAATAAATTTTAAAAAAGAAACTGAAGAATAAGCAACAATAAAAAATAAAAAATAAAAACAATAAACTCAGAAAGTTTCTCTGCTTTCATTTCCCTCATTGTTCTTGTACTGTCTTTTCAGTCTTTGCTCTCATACCTTAGCTACCTCTCAAACTGGAATTCCCCTTAGTACCTGGCCCTCCTCATCCTGGAAAATCTCTCCATCTCTGTAGATTTATTACCCTGGACCATCCTTCCACCATGCTGGACACCTTCTTTCATTGGTCAGTTTCCCCCACTGGGCCTACATTTGGGAGAGGGATTCAGGTTGGCCAACTTTTTTTCTCTTCTTGTGTCTGTTTCTGTCTTTCTGGACATTGTGCCTTCATGGAATCCTTGGTCATGTGTATGATTGTTCATTTTGATTCCCATTATAAGGGTAGGACTTCATATTTCAGGGCTAAAACCTAACGTTAGTCTAGAATTTGTTCCATTGCAGCTCTGGCCAGTTCAGTTCAGGCTGTTCTTCTGTTTGTTTGTTTGTTTTGTTGTTCTTCATTGTAGTCTCTGAATGAAGAGTTTCTTTGGTCTAGGATCTGAGACTAGAGCTGATGAGCCCCCACCAATTACAGCAGTCATCTCTTTTGTTCTATCGAACATGGCACTCCACATGGCAGTAGCTTTGGCCATTTTTCCTTGGACGATCACCCTCAGAGTGGAAGTTTTTCCCTTGGAGAACCAGAAACTAAGGTTGTACTGAGTTCATACTGTTTTCTTGGTATATTGGAAAATTGGTGATGGACTTGTCCACGTTTCTGGGTATGGTAAATTCATGGGAGGTCTTTAGATTCATGCTTCATTTCGTAGAATATTCTTACCCTGAAATGTATTAGCTATAGGTCCCCTGTTCTCTTGTAATGCTTTATGTTATGGTGGAAGCCAATAGTGTTTTGTTTGTTTGTTTTTTTTTTTTTTTTTTAGTTTGGCTAAATCTTTATGCACTACTTGTCATTAGTTGTATTGATCAGGGAAGCTGGACTTCCCTGGAACCTTTCACTTAACTATCTTTGCCACAATTGTACCCGATCTCCCCTGCCTTTCTCTAACAAATAGTTTATCTAAATACAAAAAAGGCAGGGGAAGGAGAAAAAAAAAGAAGTTTCCCTTCCTTAATTGCATATATTATAAAAGACTCTAGATCAAGGATCCTTAATTTGGGGTCCCTGAAATATTTTTTATATAATTTGTCAACTAGATTCCAATATAAATTCTTTGCAATATAAACTGTGAAGAGGTCTATAAGATTCACCAGAATGCCATGGCAAAAAAGATTATCAAACACCTACTCTGGGGATAAAGTAATAATAACAAATTAAACTTTTAAAAGTACACAAAATCTTTTACTCATAATAACTTTCTCAGTTACTTAGCACAATGTTTTTTTTTTAATCATTCCCATTTAAAAAATTGAAAAAATTGAGGATTAGGGAGTTCAAGTGATTTCTTCAGTTACCTAAAGCATTAAATGGCAAAGTCACAATTCAGCATCAGACATTCTAAATGTTTTTTTTTTAAGTTCTCTTCTCTTGTGCTACAGCTGTCTTCTCTCTTCCCTCAAGCTACATGCACATCATAGCAATCCACCCACATACTATATATAAAGAGAAGAGAACCATGTTTTCCTTTTAAATTTAGGAACTGCCTATTCATGCCCAACCACTTAAGTTGGTTTTACATTTCTGGCACTCAAACTGACTTGGAATCTTGAGGCAAAATAGCTTTCAGTATTCCATTTACTGTGATAGAAAATAGTACCCTCATCATAGCTGTGTGGACAAAGTGTGGCATTTGAATTCTTTGGTAGCTTCTAAACTGTTATAAAAATAGTGAAGTGGCAAATGGAGATTCTTCCTGCACTTGCACTTGAGGCATTACTGAAAGAAAGTCTTTGTAATATCCACAAGGGAATGTCACAGGGAGAAACCCATCTGGGCATAACTGCAATGTTGCTGTTAGTAATTGTGATGAATAGAATTTTACATTTTTTATTGTTTTGGATTCAAGGTTTATTATGCCTGGTGGTTTGAAGTTGCATTTGTAAATCTTTCCATATACAAAAGCTTAGAAGTTTGTTACAAGTATGCAACAAATTTTTAACATCTGTTATAAAAATTAGCACTTTTATAGAATGTTAATGAAGGAATTTGAAATCATAGTCCACTGGAATTCATGGCCATATTAATCTAAGGAACAATTATCCATGTTACACGATTATCTTATTTAGCTGCCAGAAATTCTTTACATTTCTTAGAGGGGATATGTACAAGAAGGGCCATGACTTCCTGTCCCTAAGTGGAATGTGGATATAGTTAAATTTTATTTTTCCACAGAGTGTTTTTCATCCATAAGGTACACAAGAGTAAAAATGCTTCTAAGAAGCATGCAGTGACATAGACATTTTAGAATGCCAAGCAAACTGTTTGAAGTCTTCACCCACTATGTATTCCAAGTGATAAATAAATCATGGTGGTTGTACAAGCATAGTATAAGTTATTTATATTGCAGGTGCCAGATATATCAGAAATCACTATTTTCAAAAGAGTACTCCTTGTCTTTCTTTCAAACCTAAATCTCCGTCAAATTCCTTATTCCTGTTGAAGGTAGTGGAACGGTTCTAGTCTTCCACATTTATAGCTCTGTTGCAATCCTCAGCTTGTCACTATCTCTCACCCCACATATTTGATCAGTTGCCACATCTTGTCTTTTCCCCCTCCCACTTTATCTCTTGCATCTGAAGTTCCTCTGAACTCACACAAATACAATTCTATTTCAGACCCTCATTGCCTCTTGCCTGGATTATTCTACCTAATAGTAGTCTTTCCTGTCTCAAGTCTTTTCCCCACTTGAGTCTATCCTCTATAAAGCTACCAAAGTGATTTCCCATAAGCTCAGATCTTATGAGCCACTCCCCAACTCGATCAGTTCCTGTAACTCCCTATTTCCTTTAAGAGAAAAAAGTGAACTCTTCTGTTTAGCATTTAAAGTCATTCATGAATTGTCCTCAATTTATCTTTCCAGTTTCATTCCTTCCCCTCCCAACCTCTGTAGTATAGCCAGATTTCTTTCATTCTATTCCTCGAACAAATTATTCTAGCTTTACACCTATCTATTGTTTGTCTGCCAGTTCTGCAATGTACTCCTTCTTCACCTCTGCCTCATAGAATCATTTTTTGTCTATAAAGACAAAGATCAAGATTGCCCTTTGAAATGATAATACCCTACCTTCCAAACTGCTTTGTATTTAACCATTTTGTATTTATTTGCATTTATTCTCTTTATAATTATCCTGCTTATTTGTATAATCCAAATTAGATTGTAAGATGAGATATTTGGGGGGGGGATTTTTTTTTCATATATTTTATCACCAGTGTCTGATATATAAAAAGACCTTAATAAAAGCGTATTAACTATTGGTTGGATGAGATATACTGAGATGCTATAAAAGACTTTCATTGTATATTCACTGTGATTAATCAAATTGAGAATGAACTGAACCTGACCACAGATGAAAAGGGAAAGAAATAACCATTTTCTAGTCAGTGACTATTACAAAAGGGCCCAGTTTCATTCAGGAAGAATATGACTGATTAGACCCTTCCTCAGTAACTTTTCCCATAACAATTCCGTTGCTGGAATAATCTTCACTTCTCTACACCTACCTAAGTGTTTTACAACCAAATTCTCTGCCAAGTCTTCCTTGATCACCCTAGCCTACAGTGATATCTCCCTCTTCTGAAATCCTAAAGCTCTTAGTGATAGTGCCATTCATTTGGCATTTATTTATAGGTTCATGAACACAGAGCTAGAAGGAACTCAGAAATTCTGCTCCATCATTTGTAGATGAAGAAATTGAATCTTGAAGAAGGTAAGTGATTTGCAAAGACACAGCTAACTAATGTATAGCAGAACTTGATGTGGACCTATGTCTTATTAATTCACAACCAACATACATTCTAGAATATCGTATGTGGGCCTCAGAAACATTCTTTTGCATCACCACTAATCTTAATTTTTTGTGTTTGTGTGAGTTTGTATACATAGATACATGTACATAAATGTGCACATATATAAGGTTGCATATATATTTGCACTATGATTTTTAGGACAGCATATGCATAAGCATAGATATCAACACAGATACAATGCATATATCACATGTATACACATGCATGTACATGCATGTACATGAATGAATATAGTATCTTCTTGACTAAATTATAATAAAATATAACTAGTATTTACATGGCATATTAACATGCTCAAAGATATATTCAATCCATAATATCCTTCATAATCTACTAAGGGAAGCAGTATAGGTACAATTTCAATTTTATAGATGACAAAATATTGACTTCTTAACTTCAGACACCAAATAAAATTCCTGTATCTTTATGTTATCCAAAGAAAGTAACACAATGCCTTGACCACAGCAGGGCCTTAATACATATGTTGATTTAACAAATGAGTAGAAAGTCTAAATTCCTTCTATAAGGCATTTTAAGCAAGCTTTGCATCAGAACCAAGGTGTTTCCTCCCAGTGATGGGACATTTTTGGTCTAATTTAGCTCAGTGATATGTTAAATTGATTAGGATAATAAAAAATTGGAATATGTGTCCTTTAAATACTTAACTCCTTTTGAGCAAGCTAAATATGAGACAATTGTCTGTCTCTCTGAGAAACTTTGGAAGGGACAGGTAAAAAGTGTTTAAATTTTCAGGAGTTGTGGAGGGAAGGATAGCTTATCCTTAGATGAAATAACAGAGAACCAAAAAAATAAATAAATAGGCTAGAACAATGTGACAAAACAAATAATATTTAAACTAAAATAAATATTATATCCTAGACTTGGGTTCAAAGAAATAAACTATATATGTATGGAAAGGGAGAGGCATTGCTGGGCAACATTCTTTGTGAGGAATATATGAACATTTAGCTAGAGTAGAACTTCAGCATGTCTCAATATTGTTATGTGGAATATTTTTTCTAAAGAAAATAACACAACCTAAAATTGTAGAAATCTAATGTCAAGAATCAGAGAGGTACCAGCACTATTGTATTTTCCCCTAGGCAAACCGCTCTACAACATTTCATTCAACTCTCGACAAACCAGAACCTGCCACCAGAACCCAGAAGGGAGGCCACCAAATTTAGTTTGTCTGAAGAAGAGAAGATATGGGAAAGCATATTAGGCTGTGAGCCCATTGAGGTTAAAGACTGTATTTGTCTCTCCTTGTATTCTAATAACTTAGCAGAGTTCCTGACACATAGTAGGCACTGAATAAATGCAAATTGACTTGAGGCAGGTGAATGATAGCCATGTATGAAATGGCTATTATTTAGGAAAGTTATTATAATTATTTTTCATGGACCCATGAGTCCCTAGGATTTATGGATAAAAGTTACCATTGAATAGTATTTTACTTCGTATATGGAAAGAAAACAAATTTTAACACTTTCATTCATTGATATTAAAATGGACTGACTTCAGGTAAAATGAATTCCCTAGTGTTGCTGTTGTTGAGTTGTTTCAGATAGGTCCAATTCTCCATGACACCATTTGGAGTTTTCTTTGCAAAGATACTGGAGTGGTTTGTCATTTTCTCCAGCTGATTTTACATTTGAGGAACTGAGGCAAACAAGATTAAATGACTTGCCCAGAGTCACATAGTAAGTGTCTATGGCCACATTTGATCTCGGGTCCTCCAGACTTGAGGGCCAGCACTCCAACCATTGTGCCAAGTTGCCTATTACTGAGGTTCTATGAACAGAGACTAGATGACCACATATTAGGGATACTGTTCGGAGAGGTAGCAAAGTATTTGACCCATGATATTGGTTCTGACTCTGATTATATGATTCTATAATTTTAAATCATCAACAGGAGAGGAGTCTAAGTTAGTGTTAATCTTCAATATGTGAGCATATACTCATTCAACAGTTCTAAAATCTCATTATTTAACTAAACCAGAGGTACTCAGATTCTGAGAATAATGACACTATTAAACTCATATGTCACTGGTTTGTTTCAAGAAGACAATCTATTAAATTCTGTTGAGAAGCATTTTTTTTCAGCAGAAAACATTTGAGGGTGGAGGGAGAATAAAAAGTAGAATGTTGTAATGATACGTGTATAACTGATATTGACTTTCTTGCCTTCTCAAGGAGGGTGGGAGGGGAGCAAAGAAGGGAGAGAATTTGGAACTCAAAGTTCTAAAAACAAATGTTAAAAAAAAAGTTTTTACAAGCAACTGTGAAATAAAATATACAGGCAATGGGACATAAATAGATATCTATCTTGCCCTACAAGAAAGAAAGGGGAAAAGGGATGAGGGAAGTGGAGTGATGGAAGGGAGGGCAGACTGGGAAAAGGGGAAATCAGGAATACATGCCATCTTGGGTTGGGGGATATTAGAGATGGGGAGAAAATTTGTAACTCACAATCTTGTGGAAATGAATATTGAAACATAAAAATAAATTAAAAATTAAAAAATAATCTGAAAAAAGTAGAAGGGTGCTTCAAGATTACACAGGATCAGAGCTAGGAAGGCACCTATGGGAATAGATCTACTCCATCCAATCAGATGCTTTTGTTGATTAGCTAGTCATCCTTAGCCCAGCAGTACCAAAGATACCCTGTCCTCCATTTTAGTCATTTTAGAGGTAAATTTTCCACGTTTTTCTCCATTGCTCCTCCTTTTCAATATTATTTGAACTTTCAGGTCTTCTAAATATATTACTATTTATTTGAAAAGTATTTCACTTCATCGTGGAAGTTTTCTAGTAGGTACTCATATCTTTCTAAACATTTTATCACTATCTGTGTTTTTCTTTATTGGAGGAGGGTATGCTTCTATTACCCACACCTGTCATTGAGCTATTTTTAACATGCTGTACACTGCTTAAAATAGAAAAGGAAAAAGAAAAGAAAACAGATCTCAGTGAAAAAAAAAATTAAATGTAGATAACTTTGAGTTCTTCCTAAATGATTTAGTTCCCTGAACAAAATGGTTTTGTAGAGGCTGTGAAAATCCCATCTTAAAATCCTTAGGCCCATGAATTTCAGAAGGTCCCACAATCATTTCTGTCCAACTAGCATCTATGACAACATGACTTTCTGTAGTTCAAAGTAATTAAATACTACCGATAATGTAATAGGTATTGATATCAAAATCTATGTGAGACTAATAATTGTTTGTAAGGAAGAGACTTAGGAAAAGATACAGTCAGTAGAACTGTTCCTCTTTCATTATATGCTATGAAGGTAATAGAAGTGGATGAAGAGAAAAGGTACCTTGTCCAAATAACTCTCATGTTGTGAAAATGCTTTTCAAACTCTTCTACTGATTTGGTGAAATACGAAGGAATACTAAAAGATTATAAGCATTCCAAAGAATGCAAACTTTATTTTATTTTTCTCAATTATTCTTTGTTATTTTTCATGTTATTAGAAGCCAAGAAGAAAAGGTAGTCATGAGGGTCATTGTAGGCCCCAGGGTGAGGGTAGATGGCAAGAGAAAGCACAACTGCCCTTATTAAAATAAGGTGAACCATAAATTTTAATGAAACGTATGAAACAAAAAGGAGAACTGAAGCCCTAAAGAGTTTCACATCAAATGTTTACTACCTGTATGCTGAGCCAAATCAATCAAAGTTTAAAGCTTTTATTCATCAGACTACTGAATCATTTGTACTTCAAAGATGTGCAGAATAGAAATTAATAATAGAAAAAAGAATATACATTATATATAGAAATGGAAAATTATATATTATGTATAATATATGTATATATCATACTTGGTATACATATATATATATTCATAGCATATGCAATATAAAGGGCAATATTGTATATGTATATATTATGCATGAATGTATGTGTGTGTGCATGTACATATGTATGCATTCTGAAAAATGAGAGATTTAAAATCTCCTGTAGTAAAAAATTGGCAAAGGATTTAGTTCTTTTTCTTCTAATTCTGCTAATCATCTAGAGCGGAATTGATGAAACATCCATTTCCTCTTTGAAGTGTAAATAATGATAAGAACTTTAAAGTACACTATAGATGCTATGTGTGATATTTCAATATTCATTAAGGTGGTACTATTTTGGATGCAGGTTAATATTTGTGAGGCTACAAAAGGGAGGCACCGCAGGCCATTTCTTGATGTTACCTTCCTTGAAGTGTCCAGGCTATTTCATCACTTTTCAGATTCTCAGGCATGTACTTTGAGAGCTGATTTCAAAATTTGGCTATGCTTTTATTTCATAATCTTCCAGTCTGAAGGGATATAAGGTCACTCAAATATGTGTTGCAGTAAGACTTTGCTATCTATATCCATGCAAAAATAGTCTTATGTAAATAAAAGGGAAAAATGGTTTCTTGGTCACTTGAATATATTGTTTCATTTCACTTTTTCTTCTTCATACTAAAAATATCATGTTTTTTTATTTCCTGCACAAATCATGAAATACGCAAAACTGATAACACCATAAAAGACAAGGAATATCCACTAATCAAGGAATGATTACGTGAACCAAAATGTCCTGTAATAACTAAAGGTAGTTCTTTAGAATAATTCTATTCAAACTAAAAGACTAAAGTCTCTCCTTTTTAAAATACAAGGAATTTAATCCATATCAGTGAAAGAGATACTGGCCTTCATTAATATGGTTATTTGATTTTTAAGACTTAGCGAGAACAATTCTTTCAGATACATCAATATCATTCATTCCTTGGCAAGGTAGGAGCAAGACCTATTTAATTGTAGGCTTAGCTGGATGCCCTTAAAGGGGGCAGGAAGTATGATCTTGAAATCATCATTGAGTTGGTTCCTTTGCTGCCTGAGGCATAAAAGGCCTATTTAATGAGGAGTTAGTGTCAAAGTTTCAGTGGAATTCCCACTACCCTCAAGAACAACTTTGTAACCCATCTGGCCAGTTGCCGTGTTGAATATAGGCATTTTTTTTTAAAGCTTAGGAATAGCATACTTTTGTTATTTGTCAAGTTATTTTTATTGCATTCTTGGTATATCAATAATCCTTGTCTTCAAATGATTAGCTCGAATCGTTGGACTGACCAGAATTAGCTCTGGCCCAAAATACATGGCTATCTATACTGACAAAAGATGCTTCTTGATAATACATTGAGTGTAATGAAGGTGAATATAAATGTATATATGTATATACATCTATGTACATATAGATGTATATATACATATATATGTGTGTGTATGTGTATGTATGTACATACACACATACATAGACATATAAGCAGATGTATGCAATAGATGTATATATGCATATATGTATATATCTCCATCATTTCTTTTTTATCATTTCTATCTCTATTATCTCTTTTTCATCTTTATCTTCTTTAAAAGTCTTTGCTCTAAGCCCATTCTATCTAAGTAGTTAGGAGCCAAGGGGCATGACTGATACAGTGTTGGACTTCAAGTAAGGAAGAACTGAGTTTGGATTTTGATGTTCATATTTATTTATTCGATGTTACTTGTTATGGCCATGGAAAAGTGAATTGTGTCTTATGAGTCTTAGTTTACTCACTTTTAAAATGGGAAAAAAGTCAATACATAGAGTACCAATCTCTACTGTGTGGTTCCAAGGTGTGTGTGGGGGGAAGAAAGTTCTAAATAAGCATCAGCTGGGGGTGGTGCTGCTGCTGCTATTACTGATACTTTTAAACTGATTAGCATTTGCCCATGGGTGAATGACAAGAAATCAATACACGTTGCAACAACTTTTAATCTCCTCTGCTATATTCTTTTCACAAATAAATAAATTAATAAACATTTAAATTAAAAAATGAGTTGGAAGCACTCTCCCAGGTTGTCAAATACTATCAAATCCAAATGATGAACAGGCAGACTTCAGAAGAACCTGGAAAGGCTTATATGAACTGATGCTGAGTGAAGTGAGCAGAACCAGGAGAACATTGTATACAGTCACAGGCAGTGACTGACTTGGATAGACTTAGCTCTTCTCCACAATGCAAGGACCTAAAAACAATTTCAAAAGACACATGATGGAAAATGTCATCAACATTCAGAAAAAATAAATATGGAGTCTGAATGCAGATTGAAGCAGACTATTTTCTTTTATTTTATTTGTTTTGTTTTATGTTTTTCTTTATCATGATTACTCTCACTTGTTCTAATTCTTCTATGCAATATGACCAATGTGAAAACATGTTCAATTGTAACGTATATGTAAAGGGAGGGGGGACAGAAGGGTAGAAAATTTAAAATTTATGGAAGTGAGTGGTGAAAACTAAAAATAAACTTATTAAAAAACACACTACTAAATCCAAAAGAATGAATATTGTCTTTATTAACTCTTATGAGAGGTGACCTACCTCTGTTTGAAGGTCTCCAGGACTAGAGAACTCACTGCCCTATTAGCCAACACATTAATATTGAATTGAAGGAATGTGTCAAAAGTCTAAAAATAATCGTTTCCTTGGAAAATAGTTTTGTGTTAATGCAATGCATGAAACATCCTCTCTCTCTCTCTCTTTGTTTCAAAATATTTTTTTAACTATTTGTTATTTTTCCAGACCACAGACCTTGGAATGGAATTCAGTAAGGTCCTCTCTTATCATTTCATATGTTAAAAATGCAGTATTTGGGGACAAGTGATAAGGTTCCACTTTCAAACACTGTTTTCCCTTGAAGACTTAGCATAAATCCCTTTAAAAGTCCATATGCATTTTGCTTGTGTAACCAACAGCTTTAAAAAACCCCATACTAGTAGTTTTTATTGTTGTAGCATTTGGATTGTGGTTAGGCAATAAGCAGCCTTAGTTTGTATTTGCTTTTGAATGGAAAAAAAATCCAAGTGAAGAGTAAGCTTGTGTCACTTGAATTATTTCATTAAACATGGAAATCATTTCTCGAATAGAAATTAAGACAAAGAAATCGATAACAATTTAATCATTTAGGTATACAGACTCAAGAAAACATAATCCTGAAGTTATATGATTCCTTGGAATCATTTCCAAATGAGAATATTTTCAAGAATCAATAAACAAATTGGTGTCAGGAAAAGTTAACATAACTGGGCACTCTTTACAACTTAAAGGAATGTTTTCTACGGTAAATCACCAAAGGTGAGTTTTCAGTGATGACCATGTTTTGAATGTCACAAGTATTTTTGATAATCTTTTACGTGTACAATGACCTATCATTTCTACTTAACTGACATGAAGTAGCACAGAGAGAGCAAAGAGGATTGGAAAAAAGGGGGAGGATGGGAAAGCTGGCTTTTCTAATCCTGAGATGAATACAGTCCTTGTCAATCAACAAGACATCTGACTCTTGCTTAGGGCAGGGGTTCTGTGGGAAAGCTCCAAGGCTTAAAGATTCCAACTCCAACTGTCAAAAGATGACAAGAAAAGGAACAAAAAAAGTGATTATTGATGACAGACTACAAAAGTTTCTGCATAAGACTAAAACAATGAGTCGGTGACTCACTGTACACACAGTCATAATCACTTCAATGTGGAGGTATTTCTTTTATCCTCCAAGCAGTAACACAAAGCTATATTAAAATGTAAAAGCATGCATATGTAAATCACATAACAAAGGAAAATCTCTCAAACAGACACATAACTGAAAGAAAATAGCAATAATGATATGAATAGATAGAAAGTCTACCTAAAATGATTTTGGGATTATTTGGACTAATGAAAGCATGAAGAGTCAATCAAATAGAATGTGATGATGGGTGTGATTAGTAAGATTCAAAAGATTGAATTGAACTATTATAAATTATATCCTTAAAGTATTGGAAAACAGCTCTTAAAGGCACATTATCACAATTTAATATATGTAGAGATAGGTTTCACAAATTCTCAACATTTGTGATTCTAAAAACTGGAGATGATATGGTCAGGGTAAGCTTACTTCTGTATTACTCTTACATTATTGAATTCTTACCTTTTTTTTGAGGAGGGAGGGCAGAGCAATTGGGGTTAAGCGACTTGTCCAAGGCCACACAGCTATGAAGTGTGTCAAGTATCTGAGGCTGGATTTTGAACTCAGGTCCTCCCGACTCCAGGGCCAGGGCTCTACTCACTGAGTCACCCCGCTGCCCCTTGAAATCTTGATACTATTTATACTATCATCTATCTCCCCTCTTCCCTATCTACCTTAAGCAGTTATTTTGATTGAATGACTCAAATTGATTCACATTTTTATTTCCACTCCTACCTTCTCTTCCAGCATTGTCATACAATTTCTCATTAATTGCCTACTAGTTATCTCCATACAAACATTCTACCAGTAACTCAAAGTAAACCCAGCTTTCCTTTTTAAACACACATCTCTTACCAACATCACCATTTTTGAGCACAGTAGCAATTTCTAACTAAGCCTATAACCTTAATCATTCTGGACACTTCCCTTTTCCTCAGCCTTCACATACTGAAAATTTCCAAGTTCTGTCAATTCTTCCTTTGAAATATATTTTATAAGGGTACTGCCAAGATGACAGAGTAAAAGCAAGGACTTCCTTAAGCTCTCCCCCAAGTCCCTCCAAACATCTGTTAAAAAATGTCTCTAAACAAATTCTAGAGCTACAGTCCCAGGAAAAGACAGAGTGAAAGAAGTCTCCAGCCCAAGATTGCCTGGATGGTCACTGGGAAGGGTCTATCGCAGCATGGTGGGAGAGGAGCTCAGCCCAGCATGGACCATGCCAGCACAGATTGAGCAGAACAGACCAAGGGGAACGTTCAGGCCTCCCAGCACTGAATCGCTGAGCTGTAGCAGTTTCCAGACTTCTCAACCTACAAATGTCAAACACAACTTAGCAGCTCAGTGGGAAAACTCTGTTGGACCTGGGTGAGAGAAGTGCATTGTCTGGCTCCAGCCATAGGGTGGAGGGGGTGGCTGCAGCGACACCAACAGCAGCAGGTGCAGCAGAAGCAACAGCAGAAGCTGCTTCCCTAGCTCCAGGCCCATAGATGATGGGGAGCCAGGGTGGAGGGGGGGAGTAAAGTGGCTGATCACAGCAGTAGTGCAGGGATCTCTTTGCTGGCACTGAGGCAGGATTCTCTTTCTTTGCCCTACTTTGATCTGGGTTGCAGTCCTAGTTGGTGGTCCTGGGGTGAAAAGGAGCTCTGGTATAGCAGAGCTTGTGGTGGCTGTGGAGAGGGAGTCCTCCTAGCAGTTCCAAGGCAGAAAAGAGTGCTTGAGGTCACTCAGAAACCAGAGCACAGGCCAGTGGAGGAGTACATACCTTTCCTTGGATCATACCACCTCAGAAGAACTGAAAATTTAGAGTTGCATAGGAGTAGACTCAAAAACAGTAGGGCAAAGCCCCTGAAGCTTGAGCAGAGCATTCACCACACTGGGAGCAGTGAGAAAAAAGCTTGACAAAAAGCTCAAAATTCAAGTAATTAGCTGGGAAAATGAGCAGACAGTATAAAAAACCTCAGACTATAGAAACTTACTTTGGTGATAAAGAAGATCAAAACATACAGCCAGAAGAATACAACAAAGTCAAAGATCCTACATCCAAAGCCTCCAAGAAAAAAAATGGTCACAGGCTACAGAAGAGCTCAAAAATGATTTTAAAATCAAGTAAGAGAAGTAGAGGAAAAATTGGGAAAAGAAATGAGAGTGATGCAAGAAAATCATGAAAAACGAGTCAACAGCTTGCTAAAGGAGACCCAAAAAGTACTAAAGAAAATAACACCTTGAAAATGGACTAACCCAAATGGCAAAAGAGGTCCAAAAATCCTATGAGAATAATGCCTTACAAACAGAATTAGCCAAATGGAAAAGGAGGTCCAAATGCTCACTGGAGAAAATAATTCCTTAAAAATTAGAATGAAGCAAATGGAAGCTTTTTATGACTTTATGAGAAATCAAGAAATTATAAAACAGAATCAAAAGAATGAAAAAATAGAAGACAATGTGAAATATAACATTAGAAAAACCACTAACCTAGAAAATAGATTCAGGAGAGACAATTTAAAAATTAATGGACTACCTGGAAGCCGTGATCAAAAAAAGAACCTTGACATCATCTTTCAAGAAATTATCAAGGAAAACTTCTCTGATATTCTAGAACCAGAGGAGAAATTAGAAGTTGAAAGAATCCACTGATCAATTCTTGAAAAAGACCCCAAAAGGAAAACTCCTAGGAATATTGTAGCCAAATTCCAGAGTTCCCAGGTCAAGGAGAAAATATTACAAGCAGCCAGAAAGAAATAATTCAAGTATTATGGAAACACAATCAGGGAAACACAAGATCTAACAGCTTCTACATTAAGAGATGGAAGGGCTTGGAATATGACATGCCAAAGGTCAAAGGGGCTTGGGTTAAAAGCAAGAATCACCTACCCAGCAAAACTGTGTACAATACTTCAGGAGAAAAGAAAAAAAAATCATTGTTCAATGAAATAGATAACTTTCAAACATTCTTAATGAAAAGACCAGAGCTAAATAGAAAAATTTGACTTTCAAATACAAGACTCAAGAGAAGCATGAAAAGCTAAACAGGAAACAGAAATCATAAGGGACTTATTAAAGTTGAACTGTTGACATTCCTACGTTGTAAGATGACATTTGTAACTCATGAGACCTTTCTCAGTATTAGGGTAGTTGAAAGGAATGTATATATATATATATATATATATATATATATATATAGCCAGAAGGCACAGGGTGAGTTGAATATAAAGTGATGATATCTAAAAAATAAAATTAAGATGTGAGAGAGGAATAAATTGGGAGGAGAAAATAAGAGATAGGGGTAAGTTATCTCACATAAAAGAAGCAAGAAAAAGCTGTTTATAATGGAAGGGAACAGGGTGGAGGTGAAGGGGAATGAGTGAA
>CM053622.1:401866878-401879671 GCA_028646595.1 Phalanger gymnotis
TAAAAGTAAATGTTAAAAACTGTTTTTACATGCAAATGAGAAGTAAGACATACAGGCAATGGGGTATAGAAATCTATCTTCCCCTAAAATAAAGTAAGGAGAAAAGGGGCAAGGGGGAGGGATTGAGGTGATAGAAGGGAAGACATACTGGGGAAAGGGGCAATTGGAATGCATGCTATCTTGGGGTGGGGGAGAGATGGGGAGAAATTTTGTAACTCAAAATATTGTGGAAATTAGTGTTGAAAACTAAAAAGAAATAAATTAATCTTTTTAAAAAAGTAAAAAGGAGGCCAGGGAATGTAGGAGGTTGAATTGAGGAGAGAGAGCATTCCAGTCTTTGGGAGGAAATAGTAAAATGTCACAGAAGAGACAGCAAGTGTCTCCTGTGAGGAACAGTAAAAAAAATCATATCTGTCTCCTCCTTTCCACTTTCTCTACAAGAACGCTAAGTTAGGACTCTTATCTGGATAGATAGTGAATTGTCCTTTCCGTTATATACTCCCATATCTCTAGCAGCTCCCTGCTCCAGAATACATAGCTATGGTGTTCTAGCCATGTCTTTCCTGACTCAGCTTCAATAGTACTACTGTTTTCCCAGAAGTCTTTACCTCAAGATCACTTCCTAGATCTTGAGTGATAACTTGGAAGATTCCTGTCATTTCTGGGACATTCATACTGTATATTGGTTCCCATATTCTGTCCTCAAGAGCATGTTAATCATATAGGTACTAGAGGTAGTACCCCCTCCTCCATGCTTTTGATATAGACTAAGGAGGATATACAAGGATTCTTTAGATGCAGGTCACTGTCAATGTGGGCCAATATCAGCAAAGAATGCTAGAACACAGCATATATACACACACACATACACACACACATGTATATGTGTGTGTGTGTGTGTGTACACATATACAAATATACATGTGTGTGTTTATGTGTGTAGTGAAGAAGTTATTACTAGGTGGGAAAACACAGGAGTTGACTACTAGTGATATTGAAGATATCTATAACCCGATATGATAGTTTTAGGGAAAATCTATCAATGTGGAAGTATCAGAATGACAGTCAGACTTGATGCTTAAAGGTGCTTAAAGAATCCGCAAGAGGATGACTAATTAATAAACATGAGTTATTAAGCACACATGAGGTATCTTACACTATTCTAAGCACTTGGGATGAAAAAAATCTCTTTGTTCAGCAACCAACAAAAAATGTTTTTTGGCTCCATAAAAGACATTTTCCCAGAAAATGTATCAAAATATTTACATAGCCTATTCCCTGGTCCCTAATTATCATCTGAAGACACTAGAACAGAGGGCAAGCAAAATTAAATTAATTGAATCTTGTAACAAGTCAACCAGTGATTTAACCATGCCTCTAATAGCAATATGTATTACCAAATTCAAAATGGTCTAGAGATATATAACCAAGCAATAAATATTAGAAATTTCTCCATTTTTTCCCAAGGCCTCAATCCACCTACAGACAATTGCAAAAGTGGAAGGTACAGGCCAGTGGTGCATAGGAAGAGAGAGAATTATGTATGTCTCTATCATCATCTTCTAATTGCCTTGTGTTATATCAGTCTGTGTCCTTGTATCCTTTCAGATGAATATAAACTCTCTGAAGGCAGGGACTATTTCATGTTTGTTTTTATAACCCTACTGCCTGGTACAGTGATTGGACATAATGAGCTCTAAATTTTCTTTATGCTGAAAGGACATGCAGCTGTCAATATCTTTCTCTCTCACACAATTATAATCACTTAACTCAGTGTATGGGCAATTAGGTGACATAGCTGACAGAGTGTTGAATTTATTAGGGAGACCTGATTTCAAATCCTGCCTCAGATACATACTAGCTGTATGTATCTAAGCAAGCCACTTAACCTGTCTCAATTTCTTTATTTATACAATGAACATGATGATACAATCTCCCTTGCATGGTTATTGGGAGGATCAAATGAAAATATATATATAGTGCTTTGAAATGCTTAAAATCTTGGATGATGATGATAATGATGATGATAACTGGTAAGTTTGCCTAAAATTCATCATATCTTACATAAGGAAGGTAAACATTCAGTAAGGCAGTGTTTAATTAATGAATGAGTGAACAAATACAGTTTTCAAGTTAATCTATGAGAATCAACTTTATTAATTTTCAGTAACCTTAAACCATGGCCCTCTATGTTCTATATTTCTTGCAGAAAAAAATCATTAATGAGTGAGTGGATAAATGAATCAGAATGCTAGGCTATGCCACAGGAATCAGCTTTTCTATGTCTTAGCATCTCTGGAGACAGGTTTTGTGGAAAGTAAAGTTCAAATTCTTAATTAATATTAGATTTGGGAATTATAAGTAGATTTCAATTATCCTAATACTCTTCCTATTATCCTTAAATCTAAATAATTAAGAGCCAAATGTAATACAATAACAACGTAAATATCAACATTCTGCAAGTGTAATGAAGAAACTGTAGTTAATGTACTGGCATCTTTTATTGGAAAGTGAGATGCATTTTCAAATATATTTTACAATTATTTGAGAAATACATCAAAAAGCTGTAGAGTTTGGAGTACTGTTTGCCTAATGAAAGCCAAGGAAGGGCAAGCTGTCATAAGGAGAATGTGACAGTTGATAACCGTGAGCGAAGGTATGAAATGAAAGTAGCATAATGAGATTAAAGGGCATTGCCTTAAAATATAGGCTGGATCTTCAGCATATCTGGTTCTGCCTCATATTTTACCAAATCACATTAACACCTCATTATATACAAGTGTAGTACTTTGCCAATCTATTTCCTTCAGGCATATATCTGGCTGCTTTGCCTATGGAAATCTGCTCTCTGGTGTGCTGGCGAGTGCCCTAAGTAAAAGTTCGGCTACTCTGAGTAATTGAGCTGTAGACATATGAAAGGCATGGGACGCTGAGTAGAGAGGCAATATCGAAAACCATAGGCTGGACTATTCAAGCTTGCCACATCCTGGACTTTTAGGAAAGGCAAACTTACTAAAAGAAGACAAAGACATGTAAAATTTGAAAAACCATAAAAAATGGATATGGCTTTAAACAAAAACAGAGGAAAGAAATAAGGTAACCACACACAAAAAAGGATCTTTAAAATCCCAATGCAATGAAACTACTCCTGTCATGGTCTGAGCTTGTAAAATCACACCCTATACTGAACTCCAATTTCTTTCTATTATTTGCATGAATTTTTGTGTGCCCAAGAGAACATTTGGAGGAAACAGTCCATCTGTCTTTGTTTTCTCTGATTTTAACACCATTCACCTTGACTCCCTTATGATTATTTCTTAATGTCATTGCTAAGATTATTTATGAATGCTGGACTTCTGGGAATCTTTCTCAACTAAGTCTCTGCTTTCTCAAGTAATATGAATAAATTGACTGCATTTGATTCAAAAATTGGGTTTTCTCACTCTACTGGTGCATCAATAGGAGGACACAAAATCATATAGAAATCAGGGAATCCACTGGGAAGATATATTTGATTTTCCCTCCACCCACCCCACCTAAAATGAATCTGAACTCCAGGCCCAGTGACTTCAAGAATAACTCAATGATGCTTCGACTCTGTTATAGGTGGGTCCTAGCCTCCCTATGTTTACATCTATTATATCTAATCCCAAGGGCTAAACAAAATGAATAAATGAAAGTAAAAGCATTTATTAAAAACTTATCATGGGAGGTAGAGCCAAGATGATGGAGTAGAGTCAGCAACTCAGCCAAATTCTTCTAATATTCCCCACCAAACAACTTTAAAATAATACCCCAAATAAAATTTTGGAGTGGAAAAGCCAAGAAAAGATCAGAATGAGACTTTTTTTCCAGCATAAAATAACTTAGGTGATCAACAGGACAGGACTGTGACACTGAGGTGGAAGCTGGCAGGGTGAGTACATATCATGGCCAGGGTCACAGCAGTGGCAACAACAGCAGCTTAAGGAACTCTCAACCTAGAGATGGTAAGGGGGTTAGACAACTGCTCAGAACGAGATTACAAGGGACACTTTTGGCACTGGGTATAGCTGCCACTGACTGATAACTCTATTGCCCATACACAGTTCTGGGTCCCAGATCCAGAGCACTGAGAAGCAGTTATGGTTATTCACAAGGAGGCATGGGCTTGGGACTCAGTGTCAAGTCAGAGAGGAGGTCTATTGATTGTAGGAGAATAGGGGAAAAGATTCATTTCTGGGGCAAGAGGAGTGCTAGCCCTTGGGGCTGTGAATGAACAGGGTCCATTCCTGGGTAAAGATCAAGAGAACTATGATCACATCTCATTCCAGATCACTATACCTTGGAAGCACTAAAAATTTGCAGACTCCCAGAACTAGGTATGAAAATATATGAAAATAACAGTATTAAAAAGGCTGAAACTTGGGGTAATGCTTCCCAGGTGAGAAAATCCCAACTTTAACATACAGTTCAAAGTCAAGAAATAAGTTCAAGAAATGAAAAAAAATGAAAGAACTTGACCATAAAAAGCTGCTGAAATGTCAAAGAAGAGCAAGATACAAACTCAGAAGGAGACGACAATATGGAAACAGGTACAAGCAAGGCTTCAAAGATGAAAATAACTCAATAAGACATCAGGAAATAATAAAACAACGTCAAAAGAACAAAAAAAATACTGGAAGAAAGTATGAAATGTCTTATTATAAGAACAAAACAAAACAACTGACCTGAAAATAGACAGGGGAAGATAATTTAAGAATTATTAGATTATCTAAAAGGCATGATCAAAGAAAGGGTCTAGACATCATATTTAAAGGAATTAGGAAGAACAACTACCTTAGGACCAGAGAATAAAATAGAAATTGAAAGAATCTACTGATCACTTCCTGAAATAATGAAAATTCTATAATAAAAAATATAATGAAAATTTATAATGATAATCATAGCCAAATTCTAGAGCTCCCATGTCAAGGAGAAAATATTCCAATCAGACAGACAGGCACAATTCAAATATGTGGTACCATGATCATATTACACAGGAGTAAGCAGCTTCTATTTTAAAGGAGTGAATATGATATTATGGAAGATAAAAGAGCTAGGATTAAAACCAGGAATAACCCACTCAGTAAAATGAGCGTAATTCTTTTGAAGAAAAATTTACATTTAGTGAAATATTGGACTTTTAAGTGATTCTGTTCAAAAGGCCAAAGCTGAATACAAAATTTGACTTTCAACCTGAAGACTTAAGAGAAGCAGAAAAGGTTAAACATGAACAAGAAATCACAAGGGACTCTATATAGTTACATTGCTTATATTCCTATATGAGAAAATGATACCTGTAACTCATAAGAACTTTATTATTATTAAGGCAATTAGAAAGAGTCTACATAGACAGAGGGCATGACAGTGAGTTAATTTTGTTTGGATCATCTCAAAACAATTAAGGTGTGAGAAAGGGGGAGGAACTGGGGCAAGGGGAAAGGAAGAGGTAGAATGGGGGAAATTGTCTCATGTAAAAGAGGCACTCAAAGAACAGCTTTTACAATAGATGGGGAAATAGAGGGGTTGTCAGCCAGTGCAAGAACATTACCCTCATTTGAAGTCATTCAAAAAGGATTGATAGATAGATAGATAGATAGATAGATAGATAGATAGATAGATAGATAGATGTACAGACAGATAGGTAGATAGACATAAACACACACTCACTTGGTTTACATATCTACCTTACCCAAGGGGGAATTAGGAGGGAAAGGGATAATAGAAAGAGACAAATGATAATGGGTATGGCATATTAAGATACACAATGGTGAAAAAGCAAAATGGACTTTTGAGGAGGGATGGGGGGGTGAAGAGAGAGAGAGAGAGAGAGAGAGAGAGAGAGAGAGAGAGAGAGAGAGAGAGAGAGAGAGAGAGAGAGAGAGAATAAATAGAACAAAATGGGATGGAAGGAATTACAGGTAGTAATCATAACTGTGAATGTGAATGGAATGCGCTCACCCATAAAATGGAAGTCGATAGCATAATGGACTAGAAACCAGAATCCAACAATATGTTATTTACAAAAACATATTTGAGACATAAAGATATACACACAATGTTAAATTAAGGGGCTGGAGCAAAATATATTATGCTTCAGGCCAAGTAAAAAAGGCATCAATCATGTTCTCAGGCAAAGTAAAAAAGAAAATAGACCTAATTAAAAGACAATCAGAGAAAATACATTTTTTTCTAAAAGGCTGGTTGGTTACTGGTTGTTGTCCTTCATTCTTGAAGAGCACCAAAATGACATCACTATGTGAGGGTCAAAGTATAGTATGTCCAATTCTGGCTAATCAGACCAATATCATCTTAGAAGTCTTTAAGTCAGAAACAAATAGCTAATATCAACATTTAAAATAGAGTTGTCTCTAAATTTGTGCATTTCATGTTTCTTTTGAGCTACTTCAATTCTGCTTTGCTCATAGAGCACCGCACCTTCTTTGACGTGACCACATTGTACTAGGTTGTCCTGTGCCAGTGTTTCCCATGTTTCACAATCAATTCCAAAGTTCTCTAGAGAGATCTTGAGAGTGTCCTTGTATCACTCTTCTGACTTCCATGTGAGTGCTTGCCTTTATGTGATTTCTCAGTAAAATAGTCTTTTAGGCAAAGACACACTTGACATTCAAACAATGTGGCCAGCCAATCACAGTTCTGCTCTTTGCAGTAGAGTTTGAAATCTCAGCAGTTCAACTCAGGAAAAGGACCTCAGGGTTTGTTACCTTACCTTGAGGGGTGATCTTCAGAATCTCCCTAAGACAATTCAAATGGAAGAGCTTCAGTTTCCTGTCATAGTGATGATACACTGGGCAGGTTTTACAGGCATACAACAATGGGGTCAGCACAATAACTCTGTTGATCTTTAGTTTGATAGGCAGCCTAATAGTTCTCTCACACACTTTTTCTTTCTTTCTTCTTTTCTTTCTTTTCTTCTTTCCTTCTTCCTTCCTTCTTCCTCTTTTTTTACAGTTTTAATTTTTAATTTAGGGAATAAAACAAGCATTTCCATAACTTAGCACAATATAAAAGATGAATGCACATGAAACTGCAAATCTATTATGCACAACTTCTCCAATTTTCTACCTTCTTTCTAAACTTGACTATGCTTGCTCTATTTGTACAAAATATTTTTAATTTATTGTAATCAAAATAATCCATTTAACACCTAACTTTGTTCTCTATCTGTTGTTTATTAATAAATTATTCACTTTTTCTTAAGTCCGATAAGTAATATGTTCCATGTTCTTCAAATTTTCTTGTAAAATGTCTATGGGAGAGGATTCTGGGAAGATTGTGGAGTAGGTCAGAAAATTACAAGCTCTCAAGAATTCTCCCCACAAAACAGATGAAACAGCACCCCAAGGTGAATATAGAATGCTATAAATAAATAAGAATAGGGGCAGAACAGGAGTCTTCCCCTGACAATCAGAGAAGACTTGAAGAAAAATCCCAGGATGAGGTTTGGTCCTTGTAATAAACACCTCCAGGTTAGATCCTAGATCTGATTAAGCAACAAATAGCAAGGCCTGAGGTTAGCTGGGTTTGGAGGCTGTCTCTACCCAGGAGCTTTTATCCACAGGAAAGTGAGCACAGTTCAGCTTCTGAGTCAGGGAAGACTGAGGGAATCTCTGCTGACAAGGAATGCCAGACCCAGCTATGTTGAGGAGACACAGAAGAGGGTGAGAAGGATCCAGCTCACGTCCAGTGAGTGCAGAAACAGTGAGATGAAGACTTTACTGGCTTTGGGGACTTAGAGGAGGCTGGAGTTTTCAGTTCAGCCTCCAGGCCAGAGGAGAAAACTGAAGGAGGTTCTGAGACCAGAGGAAACCCCACATACTCCAGGACTGAGGTGATTACAGAAACTAAGCTATTATAAATTTTTTTAAAAAAAATGCAGAGGCAAAGGAGAAAGAATCCAACCATAGAGAGTTACTATGGGAATAGAGAAGACCAAGATTCATCTTCAGAAGAGGACGCTGAAGTAGAGAAACCCTCCTCTACTCCACTGAGTAAAGTTAAAGGTCACCTGCACAAAAAGAATTCATAGAAGAATATAAAAAATATTTTAAAAATCAAATGAGAGAGATTGAGGAAAAAATAAAAAAAAATGAGCAATCCAAGAAAAACAAGAAGATTATGAAAAGAAAGTCAACCAACTAGAAAAACAGATCTAGACTTTTAAGGAAGAAAATGAATCCTTGGAAATCAAAATTGGGCATTGGGAAGTGGAGTTATAAGAGATCAAGAAATAATAAAACAATAGAATAAAAAAGAACAAAATATGAAACATCTCATAAGGAAAACAACTGACCTAGAGAACAGATTAACAAGAGAAAACAAGAACGACTGGACTACTTGAGAGTTGTGATGAAAAAAAAAACAATCTTTATACAGTAATACAAGAAATAATTAAAGAAAATTGTCCTGAAGCATAAGCATGAGAGGAAAGTAGAAATTAAAAAAAAAAGATAAATCCACCAATCACCTCCTGAAAGAGATGCTATGAGGAAAAGCCACAGGAATATTATAGTCAAATTCTGAAACTCCCAGCTCAAGGAAAAAATATAATGAGCCACAAGAAAAAAAAATTAAATATGGTGGTGCCACAATTAGAATCACATAAGACCTAGTAGCAGTGATATTAAAAGACCACAGTTCATAGAACACACTCTCTCTCTGTCTCTCTGTCTCTGTCTCTGTCTCTGTCTCTGTCTCTGTCTCTCTCTCTCTCTATATATATATATATATATAGGCATATATATAGATAAAAATTATATATATATATATAATGTATATATATATGGGGAAAAGGGACATTTAATAAACTCAGACTTTCAGAACTTTGTTAAAAAATAAAACAAACACTGATCTTAATAGAAGATTTGACATACAAGAATCAAGAGAAATATAAGGTACATACGAAAGACTAAATATGAGAGACTCAATAAGGACAGGCTGTTAACCTTTTATATATGTAAAATGTCTGTCTAAGATTGTTATTAGTAATTGGGTAGTTCATAAGAAAAATTGGTGTAGACCTGAGTATGATATGACTTTAAAAAATAAAACCATTTAGGAACAGCTAAAAAACAGTAATCATCTTATACAAATGAGGTGGGAGAAGAAGAACCAACACAAGAATTAGAAGGGGGAGTAGGGCTGTTAGTTCCAGAAAATTGCTTTAGTTGGGAATGTTTTATTAATTTTGTTTACATAGTTCTTGTATTTGTTTTGACAGGTGTATTCCCAGGTGTGTTATACAGTTTAGAGTTTTTTTTAATGGGTTAATTTTACTATCTCTTCTCACAGAGTTTTGTTAGTGATAAATAGGAATGCTGATGATTAATGTGGATTTATTTTATATCCTGCTACTTGGCTAAAATTTTTGTTTCAACTAACTTTTTAGTTATATCTTTTGGGTTTACTAAGAATAACATCATATCACCACAAAAATAGTTTTTCACCACATTCCATATTCTCATTCCTTCAATTTCTTTTTTTCTCTTACTGTTATTATTTCCACTACAATATTGAATAATATTGGTGACATTGGGCATCCTTATTACACACCTGATCTTACTGGGAAGGTTTCTAGATTATCCCCATTATAAATAATGTTTGCTGGTGGTTTTCAATTAATGCTTTTTTATTAATTTAGTGAAAAATCCATTTATATCATTACTTTTGAGTGTTTTTAATAGAAACAAACATTGTGCTTTGTAAAGCTTTTTTCTGCATCCATTGATATAATCATATGATTTCTTTTTTTTTTTTACTTTTGTTATTGATGTAATCAATTATGTCAATAGTTTTTCTTATGTTAAACCATCCCTACATTCCTGGTATCAATCCTACTTGATCATAATTCATAATCTTTGTAATATATTGTTGTAATCTTTTAGATAGTATTTTATTTAGAGTTTTTACACACATATTCATTAATGAAATTGGTCTATAGTTTTCTTCTGTTTTTTTTTTTCTTCCTGGTTGAGGTATCAGTATCATATTTGTTCCACAAAAGGAGTTTGGCAAGACCCCTTCTTTATTATTACAAATAATTTATTTAGTATTGCAATTAGTTTGTTTTTAAATTAATAGAATTCATTTGTAAATCCATCTTGTCCTGGTACTTTTCTCTTAGGAAGCTCATCTATGGTATGCTTATGGTATTTTTTTCTAAAATAGGTCTATTTAGATACTCTATTTCCTTTTCTGTTAAACTACGTAATATAAGTTTTTGTAAATATTTTCCATTTCACTTAATTTGTTAAATTTGTTGGCTTATAATTGGGCAAAATGCCTCCTTATAATTGCTTTAATTTCATCTTCATTGTTGATATATTCAACCTTTTCATTTTTAATGCTAATTTGGTTTTCTCTCTGTTTTAAAATCAGATTAAACAATTGTTTATCTATTTTATTTAATTTTTATAAAATCAACCCCTAGTTTTTTTTTAATAATTTTATCTCAATCTTATTAATCTGACCTTTGATTTTTAGTATTTTCAATTTATTGTTTAATTGGGGATTTTAAATTGTTTTTTCTAGTTTCTTTTTAAATTGCATACTCAATTTATTAGTCTACTCTTTCTCTATTTTACCAATTTAACCATTTAGAGATATAAAATTTTCTCTAATCACTATTTTGCTGTATCCCATGGGTTTTGATATGTTATCTCATTATTGTTGTACTCTTTGATAAAATTATTGTTTCTATCATTTATCTTTTAACCCACTCATTCTTTAAAATTAAGTTATTTAATCTCCAATTAGTTTTTAGCATATATTTTTTTGGCCAGTTCTTAAATATAATTTCTACTGCACTATGATTGGGAAAGGATTTTTTTTATGTTTCTGTTTTTCTTCTTTTAACTATAAAATTTTATGAGATTCTCATGACACCTAGTTAGCTCTAGCAATGTATGCATCCACCATATCATCTATGTGGGCATCTCTGAAAAGTATGTCAAGATATGTGAACTTATCCACAGCATTCAAAATTTCCCCATTTGCTGTAACTAATGATTCCACATATAAAAGGTTTGGTGCTGGCTGGTAAAGAGCCTCTATTTTCTTGATGTTAGGTCAAAATTAGCACAAACAGCAGAGAATCAATTCATACTCTGTTACATCTCAGCCTTAGAGGCTACATTGTATGCACAATCACCTGCCAACAAAATGTCATGCACTAATTCTCTCTCCACTTTAGTCTTGGCTTATAGCCTTTTTAAAGTTAAATAATTTACCATTATGATTGTTAGCTGACCTCAATGCTGTTTTTATACTTGTTTTTCTCCTGGAGTTACTGGGCAGTAAACACCATATTACCCTTTTCTGAAACCACACTGGCTCTCAGGTAGGAAAATGGCCATCTTCCAGGTGAAGGATAAGCCTGCTAAAGAGGACTACAGCAAAACTTTTCCTGACAATGACTAAGACAGAGACACTCCTCCACCCCAATTGTTACAGAATTGTCTATATCCTATTTCCTACTAAAAGCTACCATAGATGATATTCAAATATTTTTACAGAAATTTTGACAAAGTAGTTATTTTTCAAATATGTGGAGAACTGAGTAAAATTTGTGCAAATTAGAGCCATTCCCTATTGATAGATAGTCAAAGCATAGGAAGAGATAGTTTTTAGAAGAAATTGAAATTATCTACAATGATATAAAGAAATGTTCTAAATCTCTAATGGTCAGAGAAGTGCAAATTAAAACAATTCTGAGGTACCACCCCATACCTATCAAAAATGACAAATGCTAGAGCAGATGAGGGAAAATAGGTACACTAAAAAACTGTTGATGGAGTTGTGAACTGGTCTAACAATTCTGGAGAAGAATTTGGAAATATGCCCAAAGGGCTATAAAACTATGACCCTTTGATCTGTCAATTCCACTATTAGGTTTTACTCTGAAGAATTCAAAGGAAAAGTACTTATAAGTTCAAAAACATTTATAGCAGCTCTTTCAGCGGCAACAAATAATTAGAAATCAAGGGGATGTTCATCAACTCAGGAAAGGCTCAACAAGTTATGCCGTATAATTATGATGGAGTACTATTGTGCTATAAGAAATAATGGAGTGGAAAGCAGGGACATGCTTAGGGCTTTCCCCCAGGACCCTCCAAACACCAACAAAAAATGGCTCTGAACAAATTCTAGAATTGTAGAACACAGGGAATAGTGGAGGGAAGGAGAGCTCCAGCCCAGGAGATCCTGGATGGTCACTGGATAAGGTATATTGCACAGACCTGGAAGCAGAGAGGAGCAGAGCCCAGTGTGGGTATCGCCAGGAACAACTAGACTCGGAGCTGGGTGGAACAGGCCCTAGCGCCCTGAATCAGTGAGCTGTGGCAGTTACCAGACTTCTCAACCCACAAACACCAAAGACAACAGAGAAGGATAGTGGGAAAAAATACAGGGACAGATTGAAGGGACTTCCAGGTTCAGCCACCACCCCAGCAGTAGCGGAGGTGGTGCAGCTATAGAACTACAGCTGTAGTTGCTTCCAGCCCCAGGCCCACCTGGTGGGAGGAATTAAGTGGTGGATCAGAGCAGGAATGCAGAGCCTGCTTAGATCTGAGCCACAGTCCAGGTTGGCAGCTTTTGGGGAAGGAGGAGCACTGGTGTGGCAGAGCTGGCTGTATAGAAATAGCTCTGAAAACAACGGAGCAGCCCCTAAAGCCTGGGACAAAGTACTCTCTAATCTATGGCAGTCTTACCCCAAACAAAAACACAAGGGTCAAGTAGTTGCCTGGGAACATGG
>CM053622.1:401879771-401894549 GCA_028646595.1 Phalanger gymnotis
TTAAGACTCAGACTTTGGAATCTTTCGTTGGTGACAAAGAAGACCAAAACATACATCAAGAAGTCAACAAAGTCAAAGAGCCTACATTGAAAGCCTCCAAGAAAAAACATGAACTGGTCTCAGGCCATGGAAGAGCTCAAAAAGGATTTGGGAAAGCAAGTTAGAGAAGTAGAGGAAAAATTGGGAAGAGAAATGAGAGTGAGGCAAGAAAACCATGAAAAACAAGTCAATGACTTGCTAAAAGAGACTAAAAAAATGCTGAAGAAAACAACACCTTAAAAATAGACTAACTCAAATGGCAAAAGAGCTGCAAAAAGCCAATGAGAGGAAGAATTCCTTGAAAGGCAGAATTATACAAATGGAAAAGGAGGTCCAAGAGTCCACTGAAGAAAATACTACCTTAAAATTAGATTGGAGCAAGTGGGAGCTAGTGACTTTATGAGAAATCAAGGTATAATAGATCAAAACCAAAGGAATGAAAAAAATGGAAGACAATGTGAAATATCTCATTAGAAAAACCACTGACTTGGAGAATAGATCCAGGAGAGATAATTTAAAAATCACTGGACTACCTGAAAGCCATGATCAAAAAAGAGCCCAGATATCATCTTTCAAGAAATTACCAAGGAGAATTGCACTGATATTCTACAGCAAGAGGGTAAAATAGAAATTGAAAGAATCAACTGATTACCTCCTGAAAAAGATCCCAAAAACAAAACTTAGGAATATTGTCTCCAAATTCCAGAGCTCCCAGAACAAGGAGAAAATACTGCAAGAATCCAGAAAGAAACAATTTGAGAATTGTGGAAACACAATCCAGATAACACAAGATCTAGCACCCATGCAAACTGATGTAAAGTAAAGCATAACAAGGAGTACAGTGTACACAATGACAGCAGTACTATAATGAGAATCAATTGTGAAAGATTTAGCTAATGTCTCAATATGATTCAATACAATTCTAAAGGACTCATAATAAAAAAAAATGCTCTCTATCTCTAGAGAGAGAACTGATGAACTCTGCAAATTCAAGCAAAATTTTCCTCTATTTTTCTTGCTTTTAGAAATTGTGGGTAATATCGAAATATATTTTACATGATTTCACATGTATAATTGGTATATTGCTTGCCTTTTCTGTAAGTGAGGGTAGAGCAGAAGGGAGGGGGAGGATCTCAGTCTAAAAATTTTTTACAAAAAGTGTGTTGATAAATAAATAAATAATAAGATTTTTGGGAAAATGAATAACTTATGAGCCAAGAACTGAGGATTCATATGGTGGGGTTAGGGAAGAGGATTTATTAGGCACCTACTATTTACCAGGCTCTATTAAATGCTTTGCAAGTATTATGTCATCTAATCCTTACATCAACCCTTGGAGGTAGTGCTTTTATGTTCCCAACTTAACAATTGAGGAAAATGAAGCACAAAGTGATTAAGTGATTTGACCAGTGTCACAAGGCTGATAAATGTCTGGGGCCAGGTTTGAAGTCATATCTTCACAAGTGTGGACCCAGTGTTCTATGCACTTATATCACCTAGTTGCCTATTCTTACACTGTATTAAAATGCTACCGTTTCCACTCTCAAGGAACTCTAACTCTCATTGAAGGAAGGTCTGCTTCAAGGAAGATAGAAAAGGCCTAGAAGTCCTAAGGGGCAAGTTGTGGGGTATATGGCAAAACCTAGAAGTCCTGACTTTATATAAATAGGTCAGATGGCCATCTCATTTATCACAGGTTATAAAGACAAGACACCTGGGGAAATATCTAAATTTAGCTAGCATCTGGTTTTGTAAACTACCTCTTATTCAATTGTTCAAGGTAATATGCAATTGAGTTGATGACAATTTTTATTTCATCCCATAGAAAATGCAACATATCCACAGGAGCCTATAAAAAAATAAAGAAAATACCTAAGTTTTACAAGGGAGTCAAAAGAACCTGTAAATAAATGTAAGAAACACAAAATGCTTCTATTAGTGCATAAAATCCCCCTTAGAAGAGAATTACTCTTAGAACAACCAGTGGAGCGACATCTTGACAATCTTGTGAGTCTCTCTTTCCCATGGTATTCGACATAGTCCCTGCCTCCTCGACACTTAAATTATCACTTTTATCATTGGACTCTATTTTTACCCACATGGCTCACCTTCAAGATGAACACTTTGGAGCCATAACTGAGATTAATTAATGGAGTAGTGTCTGTAAGCTTTGATGTATTTTTTTCCATCATTGAGTTTCTATTCTCATAATAACTGATGATAATAGTAGATGGATGGAAGGTTCTAGTCTCCTCATCATTTCATGGTTCCAAGTCTCTTAATGCTTATCTATATCCTAAATACTAAATTCTGTTTTTGTTTCAAAAAGTGGCATGCTGTTTATGCCACTTATATACTCTTCTCTCCAGAAGGCAGGTTTTAAACTCTAACATAGAGTTAGAAGTGAGGCATACCTTCAAGGCTGTCACTTGCCTTGAAATCTCCCATTTTTGACTGGAAACACTTGATTCTGGGACCCTGAAGTTCAGAAAGTCAAAATACCCCTTCTTCTGTACTGGAGACAGGTGCTCAGAATTGAAAATTTCCTATAAATTCCCCTCAGGATCTATGTTGCCAAGCAAACGTTTCTTTCCTTGGGTACTTTATAATTATCCTGGTTAATATCATCTTTAAGGCTCAGAATGAATTATCTTAGGAGTTTTCCCCATCAGGTTCCATGAAGAAGCACATCGCTGCCTTTCTGCCAGGTACATCTGCAGAAACTCACATTTCTATTCTCTGGCCTCTTCTCAGAAAGCAACATATAATTGTATCTGGGGAGAGGCAACTGTGAGCATTCACATGTTTCTCATAACAGACTTTCTTTTTGCCCTGCTCCCCAATCCAAACTCCAATACATATCTGCTCTGTCATGCACTGTTTCCTCTTCCAAACAGAAAAAATGTTATACATATGTATTCAAAATTTCAGTTGTGGTCTATTGCTTTCTTCTGAAATCTAACACAAGACTTTATGTTCTTGATCAGTCATCGTTAGACCATCCTCAATCAAAGAGAATTATTCAAGAAATATTATGTTCTCTTAACATGTCTATATGCTATATAGAGAGAAGAATGTTAAAATTAATAGAAAGAATTCATTTAATCAACACGCTTTACTCCTGTTTGCATATGGAACAAATACTATAAGACTATGGAGTTCTGTGTGCCCACCCCGTGGCCATGGCCTCAGCCAACTTTCAAGTGTTCCTCTGGAATCCATGCTTACCCAAGGAAGAATATGAAAACTCAACCTAACTTGTGACCTGCAGAAATCTCAAACTCCAAAGCTGAGCCATTGACATGGTAACAGCCATGCTTTGCGTGCTGGAATAGTTCCATTATAATACATCTGACTTAAGTCAAAGAAATGAAGCTCTAACAGTGGAATCTCTGGAATGGAGAAACATGAGAAGATTCATATGAAACAATGCAGATTCAAGAAAGCAGAGTCAAAGGAACGAAATTATGGCTATGAAAATGTCAATAAAAACTATTTCAAGGCAATAACACTTGTGTCAAATACAGCAGATAATAGGGGTACCATATTGCAAAGCCGAAACAAATGAATTTCCTTTCTGGTAAGAATAAGTGAAAGATAAATTGGAAAGTGGCATTTTATCAGTGCAATAGTCTTCTTAGGCAATTTTGCTTAGTTATTTTCAGGAAATGTACTTAGCAATGGGGTGGCATGGGTTTAATGGACAATTTGAAATGTGGCCCTGAAGCTCAAGGCAGAGACTAGAACTGAACATATAGACCTTGGGGTCATCTGGGTAGAAATGATAAATGAACCCAAAAGGACTGGTGAAGAGAGAGCAAGAGAGAGAGAGTGGGAGAGAGAGAGAGAGACTAGAGAATGTGAGAGTACAGAGAGATAAAGACAGAATGAGAGAGAGTAGCAACAGTAAGAGGAGACGAGAGAGAATGAGAGAGATAGAAGAAAGAGAATGATGAGAGGGAGAAAGAGGAGAGATAGAGGAGAGAAAATGAGAGTATGCAAAAGGAAAGAGAAAGAGGATGGGAAAGAGAGGAGAGAGAAAATTATAGAAAGAGAGAGAACAGAGGATTGAGAGAGAATTAAAAGACAAAGACAGGGAGGAAAGGAGAGAGAGTTTGGCGGGGGGAGCAGTGAGGAGAGAGACCAGGAGTAAGAAGGCCCAGGAAAGATCCTTGGGGTGTATAGCCATAGTTAGGGCACAAGATATGGATGATGACCCATGAAAAGTAAACTGAGAAGGAAAAGTCAGACAAGATAGAAGGAGATCCAAGAGCATGCTTGTTGAAAAAAAAAACGATTATTGAATGAGAAAAAAAAAAGACTGTGATATAGGCTCAAGGGGAATGGGAGATTCTCAAGAAAATGAAATTGTCAAGAACCAAACAATGTTTCCTTTAAATAAAGATAAAAAATAAACACTATCTAAATACGTTAGTATAGATGTAAAGGGAATGAAATGAACCATGTAGTTGTTTTTTGTTTTGTTTGCTTTTTTTAAAACTAGAAACTAGAAGAAAGGACAATTAACTAAGGATGCTTATAAAAGGCTAGGATACTGCTTTACAAAATGAATCATTATTTGGGGCTCATGATAAATTCCAAGATAAAAAAAAGTTTTTGAATTTTTGTTGTTATTTTTTGTTGGCACAGTAATCAATATTAGGGCAAAAGGAGGATCAATGGAAGCATAGGTCTGCAGCTCATAGTAGGTGGGATAATTCTAATGGATGAGAATAGAAATGCTGAGCTACTAAATTCATATTTTGCTCTTGTTTCCTAGTACAAGAAAAAATGATCCTTAGAGTAAGAAAGATAGAAAAGAAATAGTTAGCAAGGAATAGTCATTCAATATTCATGAAGAACAACCATCAGAAAAGATGTAATCACTCTCAAAAAGTTCATTTCATCAGACTCAGAGAAACTACTTTCTAAGATACCAAAAGAACTAGCAAATGCTATTATTGAGCTACTCTGTGTTATAACTGAAGCAAATACATTGTGACAATCATTTCTCTCCTTATCTTTGCTACATTTTTGTTTATGAAATAGTTTTCTGATTTCATGTAAACAAAATTATTTATTTTATCTTTTTGATCTTCACTATCCCTTGGTAGTTTAAGACATCTCTTCCTACCTTGATAAAGTCAGCTGATAATTTCTTCTCTATATTTATAACAGTGTGATTGATATACTTATTTAGGGAAAATGTCCATTTTAAGAATACTGTGGTATATGGTACAAATGCTGGTGATTTTCGTGGTCTGATTGGGAGTGTGAGTAGAGCAATTGTACAACCACTGTAAGTGTTAATAGAATTACTGAATGAATATGACCTCATTTGATCTCCAACTTCATACATCACCATAGTTTCTTTCTTCAATTAAGTATGCATTTATCTTCCTTTTGTCCTCTGAAAGGAGAGTAGAGCAGAAGCAGATTTGTAGATTTGGGAATCATTATGTAGGAATGATAATTGAACTCAATGAAGCAAAGCATCAAGTAAAAATATACATGCAGAAAAATGAAAGGCACTAAAGATAGAGCCTAAGGAAGTTTTAATTCTTTTTAATAATATTTTAGTCTTCCCCAATTACACGAAAAAACAATTTTAACATTCATTTTTTAAATTGAATTCCAAATTTTCTCTCTCCTTCACCATCCCTCCATCCCTAAGATAATAAGCTATTTAATGTTGGTTATATATGTGCACTCTTGTAAAACATATTTACATATTGCCCATGCTGTAAAAGAAGAAATTGAACAAAAGAAAAAAAAACATGAAAAATTAAAGGAAATGAAAAAATAGTATTCTTCCATCTACATTTATTTTCTAATACTTCTTTCCCTGCACAGAGACAACATCTGTCACCATAAGTCCTTCAGACTTGTCTTGCATTGCTGTTTTGCTGAGAATAGGTAAATCATTCACAGTAGATCATCAGAAAATATTGCTGCTACTCTATGGTCCTGCTCACTTCACACAGCATCAGTTTGTGTAAATCATTTCAGGTCATATTTTTCACATTGAAATCAACTTGCTAGTCATTTCTTATAGAACAATAATATACCATTATGATCATACACCAGAAGTTGTTTATCAGTTCCGCAGTTGATGGGCATCCCCTTACTTTTCAGTTTTTGGCACCACGAAAAAGCTGCTATAAATATTTTCTTTCTGTAAAAATTGGTCCTTCCCGCCTCATTTTTATCTCTTTGTGATATAGACCTGGTACTTCTACTGTTGGGGGTTTTGCAGGCACTGGACTCTCATCTACTGCTGTACTGGGGTCAGAGTGTTTGGGGGTGTGTGGCCTTTTGTCTGATGCTTCATAGGTCTGGGGAGGCCTCAGTCACCTACCTTTGCTGGGAATCATGTCCTCCTTTAAGCTTTCTAGGGTAGGTGCTGCTACTGGCTTGCACTAGACTGCATGCACTTGTTATACAAGTGAGACTGTTTTCTACCTTCTAAGTTGTCATGAGCCAGAAAATTGTTTTACCCTGTCTTTTTGTTTGTTCTACCAAATATTCCAGAATAAATTTTGAAGCATTTTTTATAGTTGTTTGAAGGCAGATTTGGGAGAATTCGGGCATTTCTGCCATATTCCTCCATCTTGACTCTGGAACTCCCTCCCATTCTTCTTGATCAAGAGATGGATACTAAACACATGAAGGAGACTGAAGCAATACGGTAAGAATGGTAAGAGAGTATAGAGGCCTTCAGAAAACTAGTTGCCCGTGACCAGATTTGAAGGATCAGAATTCATAATCCCTAAATAAAATATCAATTCTCTCCCAAATTTATTTCAATTTTCTCTCCCCCAAGGATAAATTACAAAAAAGTAGATTAAAGAGATTCCCCCAGAGAGTACAGCTGGTATTTTGTTTTTAAATCCAGCCCTCCTTTGGAGCGTAGAAACATTTTCTTTAAGGGGTGAGGGAAGGAAAGATGGCTTGGCTATTGTCATGAACATTTGATATGCCTGAAACTTGAAGCATATTGCAGAGTACTTGCAGCTGAAATTTGAAACTAGCTATGCTAAATGGTATTGGAAATCAATGGGATGTTCATCACTTGGGGAATGGCTAAACAAGTTTTGGCATATTATTGTGATGAAGTCTATTAGTGCTGTGGGAAATGACAAGGGTGGTGGTTTCAGAAAAAATAAAATGGCAAGACATATATGAGCTAATGTAACCTGAAGAGAAAACTGGGAGATCATTGTGCACAGTAGTAGCAATATTGTAATGATGATCAACTGTGAAAGACTTGGCTTCTCTGATAAATATAATGACCCAAGACAATTTCTAAAAACAAAACAAAACAAAACAAAACAAAATAGAGAACTGACAAATTCTGAATGGAAAATGAAGTACAAATTTCTCACTTTATCTTGCTTTTAAAAAATATGGTTAATATGAAAATATGTTTTGCATGATTTCACATGTAAAGCTGATATATTGCCCACATTCTCAGTTTATAGGGGAGGGGATTAAAAGGACAGAAAGTATTTACAATTCAGAATTTAAAAAGAAAAGAATGTTAAAATAAATAATAAATGTTGAAATGAAACCAAACAAAAAAGAATACCTTCATTTTATCAACAAGGGAATTGTAGTCTCTTTGAAAAGTTATGTGCCTTGTTCACATTTCTCAAATTTGACATTCTATTCTTTCCAATTACAGGTAAAAATAATCTTAACACTTATTTTTGAAATTTTTGAGTCCCAAAATCTCTTCCTTGCCCCTCCTCCCTCATTGAAAAGGCAAGCGATTTGATGTAGCTCATGCATGTTAAACCATGCAAGGAATATTTCCATACTAGTCATGTTATGAAATAAAATACAGACTAAAAATTCAAGAAAGTAAAAGAAAATAGTATACTTTGATTTGTATTGAGACTGAATCAATTCATTAGGTAGCATTTTTCATCATGTCTTTCAGAATTGTCTTGGATATTTGTATTACTGAGAATAGCTAAATCTTCACAGTTGATCATCATGCAATACTGCTGTTACTATGTACAGTATTCTTCTGGTTCTACTCATTTCACTTTGTTTCAGTTCATGTAAGTCTTTACAGTATTTTCTGAAAGTATCCTACTCATCATTTCTTAAAGCACCACAGTATTTTATCACAGTCATATACCACAACTTGCTCAGCAATTCCCCAGCTGATGGGCATCTCCTCAATTTCAATTCTCTGCCACAACAAGAAAAGCTGTTATAAATATATTTGTATATATACATATATTTGTTTTTTGTGGTTAACTCTTTGGGATACAGACCTAATAGTGATATTGCACAGTTTTCCAGACCCTTGAACATAGTTCCAATCTGCTCTCCAGAATTGTTGGATCAACTTGGATTGTTTCTATTCATGTTGGTATTTTACACGTTAGGCCTATCATCAGGAGAAGCATTTCAGAGAACACATGATACTCTGGCTATTTACCTAGCATATCATAGAAGTCTCTTATGCTTACCCAAGGGTTACTTTTAGTTTAGAACCCAGATTAATAATGCTTCTGTGGTGGCTACTTCAGGGGAGAACGCTGTTCAGTACACTCAGGAGACAAAGAACAGTGATGGGAAAATTACTTGGGACAGTCAATCATTTTGATATTATTTTATAACTCAGTGGTCATATATGTTTGTTTCTATTGATACTAGTATGATTCATAATACCTGACCTTGTCCAGGTGAAATCCAATTGAACTGATTTCCTCACCTTTTTAGTTTATTGCCTGTTCTTTGAGTGCTAGATCCCATGCCACACACATTTATTTCATTGCTCTCTTTTATGTTTGATTGCCTTAGCACTTGTGTTGATAGAGGCTTTGAAAATGGAGAACTGAGTATCATGTGAGGGGGAAAAAAGATAATGCAATTTGGAAAAGACTGATTTACTTTCTAAGCGGTGATACAATTTAGCACAGACAAAGAAGAAAACAATGCTCAAGAGAAAAGAGACCTTTTCCCTATTATTGATCTCCCCAGTTGATAGTAATCCACAATAGGATGGTTGATTACTAGAATAGAAAAATGTCTCAATGATGTTGCTATTTCCTTTGCTTATGTCATTAATGAAACCGCTCTCTTTCTCTCTCTCTCTCTCTCTCTCTCTCTCTCTCTCTCTCTCTCTCTCTCTCTCTCTCTCTCTCCTACTTTATAGAACTATTGTGAAGAAAGTCTTTACTGGGGTGGAGCCACGATGGCAAAGTAAAGGCAGGGACTTGTGTGAGGTCTTCCCCAAACCCTCCAAATATTTGTGGAAAATGACTGTAAACAAATTCTAGAGCAGGAGAACTCATACAAAGACATAATGAAACAACTTTCCAGTCCCAGACAACCTAGAAGGTAGAGAGGAAAGGTCTGTTGCACCAGGCTGAGAGAAGAACATAGTCCAGCACAAGCCACACAAGCACAGAATAGGCCCCATCAGATATGGAGAAGGCCACAGGGGGCACAATTACTGGCAGCTGAGGTGGTGCCAAGACTTCTCAACCCACAAATGCCAAAGACAACTTAGAAGGTCAGTATGAAAGATCTGTCAGACCTGGGTAAGAGAGGAGCACAGTGCAGTCCCAGCCCGAACCCAGCAAAACAGGAGCAGGCTTGGGAGTGGCTGAATCCCTGGTGAGTGGCAGTGGAAGAGATGGAGGTGGCAGTGGCAGGGGTTGCTTCTGGAGCTGTCAGTCCATAGATGGTAAGGTGAAAGAACAAACAACAGAAAGAGACTACAGGGGTTTCTTTACTGGCATTGAGGCAGGACAATATTACTTTGCCCATATTTGGATCTGGATCAAAGTCCTGGGTAGCAGTCCTGAGGTGAGGAGGAGCACTGACATAGCAGAGCTTGTGGCAGCAGTAAAGAGGGAACCCTCCTCACAGTTCCAGGGCAGAAAAGAGTGCTTGTGGTCACTCACAGACCAGATCACAGTCCAGGAGAGTAGTAAATACCTCTCTTCAGATCATACCACCTTGAAAGAACTGAAAACTTATGGGTCCTTGGAAGTATCTCTGAAAATAGCTGCACAAACCCTTGAAGCTTGGGACAGTACACCCTCCATATTGGGAGCTGAGCCCTACCTTAAACAAAGAGTTAAAAAGCCAAGAAATAGGCCTGGAAAATGAACAAGTAATGAAAAAAACCTCAGGCTATATAAACTTACTTTGGTGACAAGAAAGGTCAAAACATACACTCAGAAGAAGACAGTTCCTACATCCAAAACCATCAAGAAAAATATCAATTGGTCTCAGGCCATAAAAGTGCTCAAAAAGAATTCTGAAAATCAGGTAAGAGAAGTAGAGGAAGAATTGGGAAGAGAAAGAAGAATGATGAAAGAAAATCAGGAAAAACCAGTCAATAGCTTGCTAAAGGAAAATCCAAAAATACCGAAGAAAATAACATCCTAACAAATAAACCAGACCAAATTGCAAAAGAGGTCCAAAAAGCCAACGAGGAGAAGAATGCCTTACAATCTGAATTGGCCAAGTGGAAACAGATACAGAAAAATTCACTGAAAAGAACTCATTAAAAATAGAATTGGACAAATGGAAAAGGAGTTCCAAAATTCTTTGAAGATAATAATTCCTTAAAAATTAGAATGGACCTATTAAAAGCTAACGACTGTATGAAAAATGAATAAATTATAAAACAAAACCAAAAGAAAGAAGAAATATAAGACAATGTGAAACATCTCTTTGGAGAAAACACTAACCTGAAAAACATATACAGGAGAGATAATTTTAAAATTATTGGACTATCTGAAAGCCAGGATCAAAAAAAGAAGCTGGACATCATCTTTTAAGAAATTTTCAAGGAAAATTCTAGCACCAGAAGGTAAAATAGAAACTGAGTATACTGATCAACTCCTCAAAGAAATCACAAAATGAAAACTCTCAGGAATATTATAGCTAAGTTCCAGAGATGTCAGATCAAGGAGAAAATGTTGCAAGGAGCCAGAAAGAAACAATTAAAAAATTGCAGAACCACAATCAGGATAACACAAGATTTAGCAGCATTTACGTTAAGGGATCTGAGGGCTTGGAATATGATATTCCATTGGTCAAAAGAGATAGGACTGAAACCAAGAATCACCTACCAAGCAAAACTGTGTGTTATCCATTAGGGGAAAAATGACATTCAATGAGGTGGAAGACTTTCTAAGTGCAAAACTAATTCTCACAGCTTTTCTATGAAGCATGTATGCATCACAGCATTCACTGACATTGATCTTGTAGCCTATTCCAATTACCCTAGGCTTTTTTTCACAGCAATGTATAGTCACATCCTTTTCAGCCTGCACTGGTACTATGGATTCTAGTTGTGGTTATTGAAATCTGAGAATAGTATTTTAGAGTAAAGTAGGATTTACCTTTTTTAGCTGCTAGGGTAGCTTTGATTTACAAACAAAACAAGACAGGACAAAACAAAAGGTCAATGGTTTAGCACTAGGAAGTAGTTTGAAAACATCACAGTAACATTATGCAGTATCTAAAGGGGCTACCGCATGAAGGGGCATGATGAGTCTTTTACTTGCTCAGGGGGTTTGAGGACATGCAAATCTTCCATATATATCTTTGCATTGGCATGCTGCCCCAGAGAATTGTTATGTTAAAGAGTCCCGAGACATTTCCACAGACATAGAACTTGGACGTTCAGAATCAGGAGCAGACTATAATGACCCTACACACAGATGCAAGTTTATTGAGGCTGTGATGTCCACAGAAGGATAACAGTCCTTAGATTCCCAATGTTTGACAGCCCTTTCCTGCTTTAAAGAATGCATGAATTACATGACAATTGTTCTGGAGGATTACCCTTGAATTTTAAAAATTAAAGAAGTTAAATGTTATATGCCAAATTTTTCTGATTAAATATACAGCTATTCACCTATTCTCTTTTCCCAAGAAATCCACCCCCTTTTTTTTCCTAGATAGGTCTTTACTAAGGAACTATGAAGGAGAACATAACTCAGACAGGGAAGAATATTTACCAGGTACTTGGCACACCAGGTATTTTATGTGTCACAGGCACAATCTCCAGTCCATTTCAATAAAAAATAAGGTGACAGCAAGCTAGCACTAAAGAATTTCCTTATTACATGTTGCTGATTGCTTTTCCTTTCAATGTGAGAATAGGTATCTTACGTACAAAGCCCAGCATTTCCAATGTAATTAAAACACATTCATTACCTAACAAGAATCCAGTGACACACAAAATGAGTTTAAATGGAAAAAATGGACCCCCTGAAAAGCCTTTTAAAAGTCTATGTGAAGTAAATTCTGTAATTATTTGATAGTGATCGGGGCTGAGAAAATTTCAAGAAATTGTTCCTGTTTCCATGATCAATAAATTAATCTTCCTGACATATTAAAATAGTGAAATAGTGAATAATAGCAAAACCCAGTCATATCAGATATATACACATATATGTATATAGCTAGCAGTAAAATTTATAACCATATATGTGTGTGGATATGTGTATCTAGTATGAGAATAATATTTTCAATACAATGGGGGTTATATATGTATATGAGTATAAATTACCTAAGACTTTGAGGAACATATACCTGAACAGAGATCTGTATAAACACATAAACACACACACACACACACGTACACTCACACACACAAATACGTGTGTGTATAAACTGAAATGTATATTTCCATATGAACATATTTACATAAGCATACAAATATGTTTACATTGACATATACTCATACTTTCAGTGAATAGGCCTCTTTAAGAAGTGAGTCGAGGGATGGTCCCTTTAATTATAAAAAAAAAATGAAAAAAAATTAAGCTGGGAAGGGAAGACCCTCAGGTTTATTGTTCCAAAGAGAAACAGTTACCATTGATAATCGCTTTAAGCCAGGTGCCCAAAATACAGTCATTAAGTGGAACTTGGGCAGGCACCTATTGTGGTCTGATCTATGAGCTTCAGAGTGATCTGAAGTTTAAGGTTCTGTGGAAGGAAAGAAGGAAAGGAGAGAGGGAGGGAGACAGGAAGAGAGGGAGAAAGGAAGGAAGGAAGAAAAAAGGAAGGAAAGAAGGAAGAAAAAAGGAAGGAAGGAATGAAGGAAAGAAGGAAGGAAGGAAGGAAGGAAGGAAGGAAGGAAGGAAGGAAGGAAGGAAGGAAGGAAGAAAGGAAGGAAGGAAATCTAGCTAGTAAACCGCAAGTTAAGTGGATACCTTCTGGCCATCAAAATTTAGCTTATTTTGGAGAGGAGAAAGAGAGAGACAGAGAGAAGGAGAGGACAAGCTGAGTTACCCAGCTAGCTGGATCCCCATTCAGGCAGCTCAGCCTACTCACAGGTTGTGTTTGTCCTTTGTTTTCGAAGACAGGAAGTTGACTTTGATTTGGGTGAGGGAGGGCTGGGCAAGGTCACCAGCCTCACTTTCTCCCCCAGAGCCATCTGGATCCAGTAACCTGATATTCATCAGGATGCCTGGAGATAGCTCAGGATGCAATGGGAGAGCCTGACCCTTTTAGGCTAAGGCCTTTTCTGGGACTCACTTTAGAGTGAGATAATGTTGATTCAGTGACTAGGCCTCTTGGGATTTACTGGCTACATTTTCCTTCCTTCCTTCCTTCCTTCCTTCCTTCCTTCCTTCCTTCCTTCCTTCCTTCCATCCATCTTTTCTTCCTTCATTCCTTCCTCCTCTTTTCTTTCTCAAAACCTTAAACCTAGTTCATTCTGAAGCTCATAGATTGGATCACAGTAGGTCCCTACCCAAGCTCATTGCTATATTTTTGCTGCTTGGCTTGCAGTGAATGTCAATGGTAGCTATTTCTCTTTGGAACAGCAACCCTGAGGGTCTTCCCCTCCCACTTTGATTTTTTTTTCTTTTTTTATAAATGGACCATCCCTTGATTCACTTCTTAAAGAAGCCTGTTGGCTTAATGGGCATTACCTCACTCTAAGTGACTGCCTGAAAAAGGCTTAGCCTAAAATGGCCAAGTTCTTGCATTGCATCCTGGGCCATCTCCAGTCATCCTGATGAATATGTGGTCACTGGATCTAGATGACTCTGGAGGACAAAGTGAGGCTGGTGATCTTGCACAGCCCTCTCTCACTTAAATCAAAGTCAATTGCAAGTCATATCTTCATCTCCCTGATGCCATGGCCCTCCTCAAAAATGAAGGACAAACGTAACAACAATAACTCATACATGCATGTATAAATAAATGCATTCAGATCTCCGTATAGGTATATATTCATGGTGGGGTAGGAATTTCCTTTCAAATGATCTAAACTCCAAATAGAGCATAATTGTGGTTTCCTGCTTCAGCATAATCCAGCTAGCTTCCATGATGTTACTGAATGGTTTAGATCTAAAGAGCATTCTGATAAAAGTATTTTCTCTCTGCTTCAGCAAATTGTTAAAATAATTTATCCCACTTTTTTGACTACAAGTTTCCAGCGAGCAGATGATTTCAGGTGCAATAGTTTTGAATATCTCTCTCATTTGGTTTTTTTTTTTCAATTGTTCTCATTCACAACCATGCATGCAGGTACTGACACCTGCAGCTAAACAGTTAACTATGGATTTAATGACATGAAGGTTACAGGAGATTTAGGCAATGGAATTTCTAAAGACCTTTGGATTAGGCAGACATTGAGGGGAAAACGTTTGTTTTCTCTTCCTGTGCCTTGTGGAAAGTGATGGAGGAAAGTTTTGTGTTATGACCTAATATATCATCTCACGTACCACTCCCCACTTCCCCCAT
>CM053622.1:401895049-401910049 GCA_028646595.1 Phalanger gymnotis
CACCTGGCCATGTTTGCAGCCAACTTACTTGACCCTTGAGTTTTTCAGCGAGTTATGACTGCTGTAGACTAAAGAGTTCTATGTTCCACGCCTGGGCGGATACGCTGCCTCACCAGCACTCCTCCTTCCCCAAGAACCCCCTACCCGGACTGGGCTTAGATCTTCAGCAGGCTCTTCACTCCTGCTCTGATCAGCCACTTAATTCCTCCCACGAAGTGGGCCTGGGACCAGAAACAACTGCAGCTGTAGTTCTAAAGCTGCCCCACCTCCGCTGCTCCAGGGGCGGTGGCCGAACCACAAACTCTGTCCCCAAAGCTTTTCCCACTAACTTTCTCTGTTGTCTTTGCTGTTTGTGTGTTGAGAGGTCTGGTAACTGCTGCAGCTCACTGATTCAGGATGCTAGGGCACTCTCCACCTGGCTCCAGGTCTCGTTGGTCTGCACTGCCCATGTTGGACTCTGGTCTGCTCAGCTCTGCTCCCCTCAGCTCCCAGCTCCATGCGTGGGGGATAGACCTTACCCAGAGACCATCCAGGCTGTCATGGGCTACAGCCCTGCTTCTCTCTGCCACTTTGTGGGTTCTGCAGTTCTAGAATTGTATCAGAGCTGTTCTTTTTATAGGTTTTTGGAGGGACTTGGTGGGGAGCTCACGCTAGTCCCTGCTTTCCAGCCGCCATCTTGGCTCTGCACCCCCCCCCCCCTATTGTTTTACTGTGCTAGAAATGCTAGCTGTAATAATAAGACAAGAAAAAATGAATTGAAGGAAAAAAAAACAGGCAATTAGGAAACAAAGCTATCATTCTTTGAAGATGACATGATGGCATACTTAGAAAACTCTAGAGAATCAACTAAAAGAACTAGTTTAAATGATTTAATAATATCAACAATCTTATTGGATATAACATAAACCCACATAAATTGCCAGCATTTCTATATATGACCAATAAAACTGAGTAGCACAAGATAAAATGAGAAATTCCATTTAAAATAACTTCAGACAAAAAATTACTTGGAAATCTACCATCCAAGACAAGTCAGGCATTATATGAACACAACTACAAAACCACACAAACAGATCTAAAAAAACATTGGAGAAATATTAATTGCTCATTAGTAGTCCAAGCCAATATAATAAAAATGACAATTTGACCTAAGTTAATTGACTTACTCAGTACCAAATCAATCACACTACCAAAGAATTATTTTATATCACTAAAACTATAATAACAAAATTCATCTGAAGGAAGTAATGGTTAAGCATATCAAGAAAATCAATAGAAAAAGGGTAAGGAAGGCAGCTAGCAACACTGTATTTCAAAGTATATTATAAAACGTAAATCTTTAAAACAGTCTGCCACTTGCTAATAAATTTATTCAGGTAAGAATATTGAAATAGTTTAGGTACACAATATATAGTAGTAAATGACCATAATAATCTAGTGTTTGATAAACCCAAAGATCCCAGATTTAGGGAGAAGAACTAACCATTTGACCAAAAAAAATTGCTGGGAAAACTGAGACGCAGTTTGGTAGAAACTAGTCATAAGTCAATATATCACACCATATATCAAGATAAGGTCAAAATTGATAACTGATTTACACATAAAGGGTCATATCATAAATCAATTAGAGAATTATAGAAAAAATTTACCTTTCATGTCTATGGATAAAGGAAGAGTTTATGACCAAACAAAAGAAAGAGAAACAAGAAACTGGGGGGGGCAAATTATTACAATTTTTCCTTTTGAAAGTACTAAGTTCTCAAATATATAAGGAATTGAGGCAAATTAATTAAACAAAAAACAAGCAAACAAACAAGAGACAATCCACACTTGATAAATAGTCAAAGGATATAAACAGAGCGTTTTCAGAAGAAATCAAAGCTATCAATAGTCACATGAAAAACGCTCTATATCACCACTACTTAGAGAAATGAAAGTAAAACAAATTGAGTTACCACCTCACACCTGTCATGGGGGCTAACATGATAGCAAAGAAAAGTAACAAATGCTGGAGTGAATGTGGGAAAATTGGGACACTAATAAATTGTTGTTGAAATAAGCAAACTGGTGCAACCATTCTGGAAAATAATTTGGAACTATGCCCAAGGGACTATAAAACTGTACAATATTTTATGACCCTGCAATACCCCTACTAGGTTGTTATTCGAATGAAATTTTAAGGGGGGAAAGGTCCTCTTTGTCCAAAATATACAAAAAAAGTACTTATAATGTCTCTTTTTTGTGGTGGCAAAGAATTGGAAATTGAAGGAATGCCCACCAACCTGAGATGGCTGAACAAGTTGTGGTTTCTTGTTATAACGGAACATTATGGTGCTACAACAAATGGTTAGCAGGATGCTTTCAGAAAAATTTGGGAAGTCTTGAATGAACTGAGGAAAACCGAAGGGAGCAGAATGAGGAGAACATTGTATGTAGAAATAGCAATTGTATACGGATGATCAACTGTGAAAGACTGAGCTCCTTTTATCAGGATAATGATCTAAGTCAATTCCCAAAGACCAAGATCTATGATGAAAAATGCTATTCACTTCCAGAGAGAACTGGTGAAATCTGAATATAAATTGAAGTATACTTTCTTTTTGTATTTTTGCTCTTTATTGTTTTATTTTGTTTGCATTTTCTTTTGCTAATTTTCAGTTGTGTCCAAATTTTCATGATCTAATTTAGGATTTTCTTGGAAGAGATACTAAAGTGTCTTGATATTTCTTTCTCTAGCTCATTTTATTGATGAAGAAACTGAGGAAAACAAGATTAAATGCCTTGCTTGTTGTTTTCTTTCATAACATATAGATTAATATGGAAATGTTTTATGACATCACATATATAATTAATATCAAACTACTTGCCCTCTCAAAGAAGTGGAAGGCATTATAAGGAGGAAAAAAATTGGAACTCAAAAAAAAAATTGTTAATTTTTCTAAAACATTTAATTGGCAAATACAATTTTTTTTTAAAGTTAACGATGTATGCAGGGAAATAAGGAAAAATGAAAGCAGAACTAAAGGGGGCATAGTAGTACTAGATTCCAATTCCCTTCCTTTTATATCTCTTCTTAGTTTTGGGTGCTTATCAGAAAGAAAATCTCCTACCCTCCACAATTCTGATTTTGATTTCTGTTATACTTTGATTGTTCTGTTCTATATGTTTCTGTTTGAGATGTAGTGTAGACAGCGATAAGCAATCTAGCAATGTAGTAAAGGCCCACTTCGGAAATGCATTGCCTGCATGACAACTGGATAGGTAACTCACTTCCTCTCTCAGTGTTCTTTATGTTTATAAATTGCAGAGAGAGTGGTGACTTGCTTTGTTAAAGGTGTTATTCCTCAGCTTCAAGTTCCCCCTACCAAAGATATAGAACCTATCCCTTACCCATAAATGAATTACCTTACTAGGTAGGTTCTTCCTCAACTGAAGCCTTCAAGTGAAAATGAGATTTCTAGTTGATATTATAGAATACATTCTTTGTTATGTAAGGGTTGAACTAGAGTAAGTATATGTTGGGGAAGGGGAAGATGAAGAAGGGAAATTGGTATCTTTGGCTGGGGCCCTTGATAATGTAGGCAGCTAAGCTATCCCTATCCTTGTTCAATGATAGACACAAGTAGGATCTATGTTGTATAAACTGATGATGTTAGCAAGTTCTTGTTGTTGACGATGATGTTCTGTTGTTCAGTCCTGTATGAGCCCCCACAATCCCATTTGAAGTTTTCTTGGCAAAGATACTTGAGTGATTTGCCATTTCCTTCTCCTGCTCATTTTACAGATGAGAAGCTGAGGCAAACAAGGTTAAATAACTTGCCCAAGGTCACACCACCAGTAAACATCTGGGGCTGGATTTGAGCTCTGGTCCTTCGGACTCTAAAGCAAGTGCTCTATCCACTATGACACCTAGCTCCCTGTGTTATCAAATGCCTCGGCCAAACATCAGCCTCCTTTTTTCATCCTCCCCACCCCCAACAAAATTGTGAAAAAGGAGAGAACTCATCATCATCTAATGAAAACTCTACCAAGAAGAAGCACTGGATTCATATTCATAAGGAATTTTTGTTTTTATTTTGTCTCTGGGCCCATATAATCTTGATTAAATTATTTCATATCCTACCTAGCTACCCATTCCTACCATTTCCTTGCCATTTCTCTTCTATTGCTATTCTCCAGGCCACCCAACCTCATTCTAGGAGATGATGTGGCGTTACTCCTCTCAGCTTTGAAGCTCATGTCCAAGGGCTAAGCTATCTTCATTTGTGAGTGGGTTTTTATATCTAGCTGTCTCCTACCTAGGTAATTGTTCATTCTCTCTCTCTCTCTCTCTCTCTCTCTCTCTCTCTCTTTTTCTCTCTCTCTCCATCACCTTCTTAGTCAGGGAACAATAATAAATTCAATGCCTCTGGAATTCAGAATTCTTCAATTGATTTTGGAAAGGGCATGGACTTTGCCTGGTCTGTGCCACCACTCATAATTTTTGTTGATATTGTAGGGCTGCCAATGTATTATTTCTTTTCAGAATTACTTCACTACCCCACACATACACACACACACACACACACACACATATTTCACTATTCTACAGATAGGTAACTGTGATATGGAACCTTTTCCTATTGAAACCTACTGTCAACTACTAACTTGGGTCAGAAAAATAAAAAGAAAAACCAGAAGTTCTAATCGACTAAGGCTTTGCAAACTAGCCATCACTCTCCTATGAGTTGTCTCCTTCCCTTATATTCCAAGGATTTGTATTTTTGTGCCTAGTGTTTGGCATAGTATCTGGCAAAAAGGAAGTACGCAATAATACTTTTCATTGATTGATTTATTCCTTTATTTTTTCTAGAACTCAGTTTCATTATCTGTGAAATGACAGGGTTGGAATAGATGAAATCTAATATCTTCTCCTGCTCTAATTTTATTAATGGTTTATGATTTAAACCAATAATAATCTCTATAACATCCCTGAAAAGTAGCTCACAGACTTTCATTTGAAGACCATTTAAAATAATGAACTCAATACTTTCATTCATATGTATTCCAAGATGAAGCCCACTCCATTTTAGGTAGTTGTAGTTCTTAGGCATTTGTTGTTGTTTTTTTTTTTGTAGGAAGAGAAAATACTCTTTCCTATAATTTACAATCACAGGTCTTAGTTCTACATGTTGAGATAAGCAGAAAAAGTTGAGTTCCTCTTCTACATAATGCACTTCATAAATTAGAAGTTTTATTCCTCTCTAAGTCTTATTCTGTCAAAGCAAAATGCCCGTCATTAAAGTAACCAATCTTCCTATGTTATTTTTGCTCATCATCCTGGTCATTATTATGAAATGGATCTCTCATATATAAGTGGTGTAATATATAAAGAAATATAAATAGAGCAATATAGACATATTCATATGGATATAGATCTATTAACATATATCTATAAATATATAGATGTACTATCTATCATCTATCTACCTATCTACCTATCTACCTATCTATCTGTCTGTCTGTCTATCTATCTATCTATCTATCTATCTATCTATCTATCTATCTATCTATCTATCTATCTATCTATCCAACTATCTATCTACCTATCATCTTTACAATCCATGAGCTAGTTGAGAATAGATTAACAGAAGAATGATTCCAGAGTGTTACCTGGATAATGATGAGTTGGAGGAGGGGGTAGAGAGGAAAAGCGCTGAGAATGAAATGGAAATTGGGTAACATCTCAAAGGCAGCAGGCATCTACTGAAAATATCGTTTCCTGCTTTGTAATTTACCCAGGATGAGCTCTGGTTGGCAATTTCTTTGGGGAAGGCAGGGATTAATGACTCAATATACCAGATCTCTTCTTTTCCTTAATGGTCACATATGATTAGGGACTACAAATTAATTTCGTCCTTGCTCCCATTCTACACTAGATGGAAGTGCAAAGACTTTCCTTTTCTCTGCACTACCACCATCACTACGTGGGAGATAACTTATTCCTTTCTCATCTCAATCTCTTAGAATCTATGGTTTCCTTCATGGCTTGGTTTAAGTGCTACCCTTTACAGCAAGCCTTTCCTAATTCACCTGACTAGAGCCTGCCCTTCAATGTTAGCTTTATATCTAGTTTATATGTTTCTTACATACACCTGTACCCATACCACCCCCACAATCTCTCTCTCTCTCTCTCTCTCTCTCTCACACACACACACACACACACACACACACACACACACACTCACGTGCATGTTTCTCTCACATTAGAATGTAAATTCTCAGAGGATGAATTCTCCCTGCTCCCAATAGGAATTAGTCTCAGAGCTCCTTTCTTACTGAGGCAGGAATTAGTTTTCCCTAAAAGAAGACACAGCTGTCCCCAAGACCTAATTGGACTTCCACTTCCCTCAATGCAACTTCTTGGTCAGGCCAAAAAGTCCCACTTATTTGGAGACTAATCCTCTCAGATTTGGTTGGTTGCTGAGACAATGAGAATCACCATATCATTTCCTAATGATGAAATTTATTTCCATAAGTGGGCAAAGAAGGCTGAGTCTATCAAAGTTTTTTTTTTTTCCTACTATATTCTCATTGCATACCCATGCTGTGTTAGGGCAAAGCAAATCTCCCTTTAGGTTAACTGGCCAATAACTTACAAATGCTAAAGTCTAACCTGAACTAAGAGAGTGTTGGCATTTGACATGCCTCTGAGAAACACTTTAGGAATTCAAAGGGGAGGGAGATTGCTCAGTGCTGTATTTAAAGAAAATAGGCAATTTCATGAAAGAATAGGTTCAACTTGTTTCTGTTTCTTGCAGTATATTCGCCTGCTTTCTTGCTTTTGTCCCTGTATAGGAGTGCTGAGGAAGTAGGAGACAGCGCCTGTGATTGCCAAACACATCCAAAGGATTAATGAGCAGACTGACAGGAAGTGATGGGTCCCTGCCCAGACATTCTCAAAGGAGAGGTGGATGTAGTGCTACTCATGAAAATGGGATAAAATGGGATAATTGGATAAAATGATGTTGGCAAGGTATTGAACTAGAGATATGCAGAGGAATGACAGGGAATTCAAGGATTTACCTTTGGAAAAGGCAGAATCCTTCCCCTAATGGTTTGTTTCCATGTTTTCTGTTTTCCCCTTCTCTTATAGCTTTCCTTTGCCAACTTAAAGTCAAATAGAAACACTTATTTTTCTTTCCATCAGCAACCCACAGTGCTGTTACTCTTTGATGGCATCACTTCCTCCTGTCTGAAAACAGATAATTGGGCAGAGCAGGGGGGGGGGATTTCTGTATTTTCAGCTGATTAGCCAACAAATGTTGATACCAATTTCTCAAATGTTTCTATCTTAGCATCTGCAAAGCATTTGGCATTGCCATTCTCATAAAAAAATACACTTTGCATTCTAGTAAATTATGCAGAGTTTAGTGAGGTATAACAATGCCACATCTGCTTTGATTCTAATAAATTCCAAACTGTGAATGTTAAATTCAGAATATTTTGCCTCAGTTGCCCATGCCATGTCTGGATAAAATATTAATTCTCTACTGATTCTATTTACTGCTTCTAAGAGTAACTTACAAGGAAATACACTTTGAACAAAAGCACCGACGGTTCCCTCTTCATGCACAAGGGAGTATTGACTGTGACAAGTTGCTGTGTAGGCAATATGCACATGTAAATGGGTCAAGAAATATAAGTAAGGTGTTATCATGTTGAGTGATAAAAACCTTTAGATTTTTTTCTTTATGATTAACAAGCTTTTTCAGGTACCTGTGGGTATTACGCACTTGCTTAGGGCTTAGAGGAATTATTCCCCCAAAATGTGCTCTCTTGTTGCCAAGAGTTCCTTAGATGTTATGTAGAAATTCTAGCAATTTGATCCAATTCCAACATTTTCCCTGTAAAAAGAAGAGCCTATAAAAAAATCTGTGACAGGCAAGAGAGAAAGTGAAACACCTTTGTTAAACTATCGTGTACTTTTACCTATTGTTATCACACTATGCATAGGCCCAGGTAAATGGTAGAAATAAACATCCCATATATACCAAAATATTTATATCACCATTTTAATTGATCATTTAATTTTTAAAAAATTATTAAGCACCTACTGTGACAAATACTGTGCTAAGTGGTGGGAATACAAAAAGAGGCAAGGACAGCCCCTGCCCTTAAAGAACTTACAGTCTACACACACAGACACACACACACACACACACACACACACACATGAAATGGAAACAGATTAGACATCCTCCATTTGAAGAATAGCTGAATAAAATAGAAAAGCTAAATGTTGTTTTAATAGCTACCACTAACATGGCTCCACAGGTGTTAGTTAGAATAGTGGTTCTCAAAGCATGTGCTAGGACATAATTCTCACTAGGTGTGCCATGAATTTTTTGGAACACTTGCAGTTCCGTGGCATCTATATGCAAGTGTCTTGACTTTCATGTAGTATGCCTAGATTCCTCATGGAAAAGAACAAAGCTTGGTGCTCTTTCAAAGGAATTGACCCATACTAAGTGCCACTGTATTTTTGTTTGTTTGTTTTGTTTTTTTCAAGTATAGGCATTTATTTTTATTTATTATACCCCAACATTTTGGGGAGCAAAGTTGTCTCAAAAGAATTCACTCAGGTTGTCTCCAAATCAAGTAAAGGCATTTATTGGGGGTAACACACACACAACACAGCACAACATACCACGCAAGCTTCTTTTCCCCTTAAGAGATAGAACTTAAGGGAGACACTAGTTTAAGCATGAGAAGGCATCCTACTAAGAGAGATAGCCACTTAAAAGAGATGCCCAGTAAGGGGGATGATGCCCCACTTAAAGGGGACACTCACTAAAGTGATGCCTTCCACTTAAGAAGGACACCTCCTAGCCAGGAGAGGCTGGGAATTTAACTTATAGAGTAAAACTTGCCCGGGGTGGGAAATAAGGCAATCAAGGACAGTAGTTTCAGAGTTTCTGGCATTATGTATTCCATTGTTATCATTTTTACTCCAAATCACTCTGATGTCAGAGTGCCCTACTCCTTCACTGTTTGGATCCTGATTGGTTCAGATTGAATTGTAAATAACAACTGTTTCTGTTTTAGCCAGAACCCAGAGGGTCTTCCCCTCCCATATCTATTTTTTTAAAGTGGCCATTCTTTGCTTCCTTTTCTTTTGTCAAGTCTTAATCACTGAATGGGTGCTGCCTCAGTCAGACTGAGACCTGTTTAAGACCTTAGCTTGAAAAGGCCAAAGCTCCCTACAATATCCTGGGCTATCTCCAGTTCTCCTGATCCATATCTGCCTAGTGGACCCACATGGCTTGGGAGGAGAGAGTGAGCCTGGTGACTTTGCACAGTTCTCCCTCACTTAAATCTAATTCACTTGCATGTCACAGCATCACCTCCCTGATATCATGGTGTTCTTTGACAACAAAGGACAAACAGCAACCTCTGCTCACTAGGGACCAACTTCCAGCTAAATAGGCAGTATGGCTTCCTTCCTTCCTTCCTTCCTTCCTTCCTTCCTTCCTTCCTTCCTTCCTTCCTTCCTTCCTTTCTTTCTTTCTTTCTTTCTTTCTTTCTTTCTTTCTTTCTTTCTTTCTTTCTTTCTTCCTCTCTCTGTTTCTCTCTGTCTCTCTCTGTCTCTCTTTCTCTCTGTCTCTCTGTCTCTCTTTCTCTGTCTCTGTCTCTCTGTCTCTGTCTGTCTGTCTGTCTGTCTGTCTGTCTGTCGCTCTCTCTCTCTGCCCCCTACTTTGGTGTTTTCTTTCATTGGGTGAATGAGTTCCAGGCTAATTAACCAATTGGCCACTGGGCTGAAGATATTCATGCTTCACATCATTTCTGAGACCACGGTGAGGGAATGTACAGTATGAGCCAAAGAATATGAAGGTGGAATAAGATACAGACACACACACACACACATACATACCTATATTCTCAAAGAAATAACTGTAAATGGGTCTATTATGGAATGACTTAATAAATCAAGATTAGGATAAGGAGGAGGAGGGGGAGAAGAACATACAGGAGCAAATATCAAGAAAGTTTGAAGCTTTGCCAAAGAGATAATAAAGAGTGAATGAGGTAAAAGTGAGAAGCTTACTAGTAGGCAGAACATGACCAAGAGAAATATAATGCAATATGAATGTAATAGACTTGCAAGCTATCATTTTTACTAGGTTTCAGATCATTCCCATGATGCTCAATGTGTGTGAGAGGGAATAAAAGGTGCCTTTTAGTTAACCAGTTAAATAGGAAACATTTGAAAATTTAATTGTACTTTCAGAAAGAGAAAGTCCTCCCAATACTGATTCAATTCAAATCACATCAATAAATGACTCCAGGCTAGGGTCATTGATCCAAAAACTGTGAGAAATGTTGGTTAGGTATCACACAACTTTCAGGATGAATCGGTATATTTGAGTGCAGAGCTGGGGCCTCTTGTTAGGGAGGACACCTTGCTACATATTCCAATGAATCCTCAGATCCTTGAATAGTTAATCATAATTGCCGCCCATTGAAAAGAAGTGATCTTTTCCAATTCATTCTGTATTTAACAAAAGATAAAGGAAAGTTATAGGAAGACAACAGTAACCTCAGTGCCTTCCAAAGTAAAGAACACATTAGGAACCCAGTGAAAAATGAATCAAAAATCAAGGAAGCTGGAGCTACATTTTACTGACATCAGTAAAGACTTCTTGACTGGGAAATAAGTAATAGAAGTGACACTGACATTGGTATTAAACATGAGCACTTGACACAATATAGTATTAGGGAGGAAAAAAAATAAGCAAAATGACTATCATTCCAATAACAATTCTGGAATAGTTACTGTGCAAACCAACAGCCAAGCAAATGATTTTAACTCATTACTATGTTATAAACAAGAATAATATTGATAGATAGTTCAGCCAGCCATGGTAGGAATATAGAAATGCTGACAGCTTCAAAATGTCTCCTTCCACTTGTCCTCCCTGCAAGGAAAAAGGAAAGCACTGGGGTCCATCACTCCACTTTGTATCTCTCTGGTTTCCCTGCCTATTTTCAACTCCATGGCCTCTATGCCATCTCCCCCTTCATGTCCCGCCCCCCTCCTCCTCTCCTCTCCTCTCCTCTCCTCTCCTCTCCTCTCCTCTCCTCTCCTCTCCTCTCCTTTCCTCTCCTCTCCTCTCCTCTCCTCTCCTTTCTTTTCCTTTCCTTTTTCCTTAGTAGATCCCCACTGCTTGGCACAGTGCACAGCACATAGTAGACACTTACTAAATGTTTGTTGGATTGATTAGATTGGACAGCAATCAGAAAATAACAATTTAGGGTTATGAAGCAGAATAATCATCAACTGCCCCATTTTATATGTGATAGAACTAAGACCCAATGACTCTAAAAGTTTTGCCCTAAGTCATAGAGTTAGTAAGTAGAAGAGTCAGGATTCGAAGGCTTTTCTCTGACCTTAAAGTCCTCCTTTTCTCTATACTACAATTGTGAGGCTATAAAATATTACCCTTGCTGTCCTGGAAATGTTGGATTACCAGAAAACATTACCATATTCTCATTCTTTTTTGTAGTGTCTCCATTGGCTCATTGCAAAAAGAAAAATAAAACAAAACAAAAACAAACAATTGAGAAATGAAAAGGACTTTCATCTGGAGCCCATAGAATATTTAATATTATTATTCTCTTAATGTATAACTGCCCTGGTCAGAGGAACAAAAAATGTAAAGTGTCCAAATGTTGCCAAAATGAGAGGACACTGACTTAGGTTGACTGGACTCAATTCTTTACAAAGTTATACACTTAAGTGAAGAGGATGAGTTCTTCACTTTTGCCTAAAGTATATATGAGGCAGCTACATGGTGCATTGGATAGCATGCCAGGCCTGGAGTCTAGAAGATCTGAATTAAATTTAATCTCACTCACTCACTAGCTATAAGACCCTGGGCAAGTCACTTAACTATGTTTTCCTCAGTTTCCTCATTGTCATAAGGAGGATAATAATAGAAACCACATCCCAGGACTGTTATGTAGATCAAAGGAGATAATTGCAAATCACTTAGCACAGTCCTGGCACATAATAACCAACACATAAATATTATAATCATCCTCAAGATGAACATTATTGTTAATATTTAGGCAGCTAAATGAAACAAAATCTAGAATGTTGGACTTAATGGAATGGAGCCTTAAATTCAGATCCTGCTTTAGAGTTTTACTAGCTGGGCGAGTCATCTTATCTCTCTCAGCCTCAATTTCCTCATTTATAAAATAGTGGCAATAGTACCTACTTCATATGGTTGTTGTGTGGGTCAAATGAGATAATAAAACACTATATAACTGCCAAGTATTATTATTAAAGCAATTTCCCAAACTTTGAAAGCACCCCAAAAGTCATCCCAACAGGGCATTATTCATTGAGTGCAATTATGTGAAATACTCTGGGGGACCCAGATAGAAGTCCTTTTCATTTCTCAGATTTAGTTTGTTTGCTTGTTTGTTCTTATAATGAGACAAGAGAGACAACTGAAAGTCATCTAAATGTATCTAAATATCTAAAAGTCATCTAAATGTTCTTTCTTTAGATGAACTCAGAATAATATCTATTTTATATAGTCTTCTAAATTGTAAGTTATAGATAGGACTGTTAGAACTAGGCTTTAGAGGCAATCTAGTCCAATTGATAAATTATCACTTTAAGTTGCAGTTCAGCTTCTTATCTAAATAGTTGTTTTGAATCACTCTCCTGAGTCTGATCTGGAGCATAAGATTGAGGTCAGCCTCCTGCAACAGAAGTTACCACACTGAGACTTTTTACATGACTTGTCCTCTCTGAAAATTTAGCTTAGAGACCCAGAATTTAAACATCCTGTACTTAGAGAATTCCAACAGGTACATTCCATTTCCCCTGGCATTTATGAAGTGTGATAGAAACTGGTGAATCTCTGTCATTTCTCATCTCTCTTTGGGTAGAGGTCTCACAGGAAGATAATGAGTCCCATTTCCTACCCATTGGCACTTTTTCTTTGAGATAATTTATCAGCTTCCTGGGCAGGAAGGGGCACATGGAAAACATCCTCTGTAGACAAATCAAAGCCAGTTGGTTTTACTGTGAAAACACTTCCCAAGGTTTCCAAGCAAAATTAAAAAAAAACATTTCCTAAAATGTGTGTGTGTGTGTGTGTGTGTGTGTGTGTGTGTGTGTGTGTTTTAAACAAAAACTCTTTCATTCTGTCTTGGATAAATTTTGTAGAGTGCTATGAAGGAAAAAAAATCATATTTCTAAAACAAATTGGGAAAAGAAAGAGAAAAAAAGGCAGCCAAATTTGGATTTCTCATTGCTATTTTACACTCCTGTGTTTCTACAGAGAAAGACAGATATCTATTTTTAGCTGTCAAAATTGTTTGAGTAGAGAAATTAAGCAGTGCTTAGAGGGCATAGGGGGCAGTATTTAAAAGAACCGGCTCTCAGCCCCAAATGTCTCCTTACTCATGGTGTGGGAGATTTTGCAATCTGTTTTACCAAAAAAAATGAGAACTAAAATAATTTTTAGGCACCTTGAGAAGACAACTAACTGCTGATCTGTAAGTACCTGACCTGGAGCTACCACTGGACAGTTACAAATGAAACCATGAAAGACTACCCAACAGTAGCAGCCCCAGGAGTAATAAGGGGCATTTCAATAGTGCCTCAAAGTATACATACACATATAAATCTATCTGCACACACATACAAATGTACATACACACATATAAGTATAATGTGATTATATGTACACACATACATACATACACACAAATATATGCATATATATACAATATAGTAATTTATAATGTGATTATATGTGGATGTTTATAATGACATTTGGTCCTCACAATGACCCTGGGAGGTAGGCACCACAAAATCCCTGAGCCAGAGTAAGGCTGCCCAGTCTCTAAATTAATTAGGCTTAGCACTCATTTTGGTGGGTCAGCTTCGAAAATAGAACAGGGTTTTAAGGAGGTGCTTTTAATGCTAAGCCTCCTTTCACCTTCAAGTTTTATTACTCAATAGTAAAAATAAGGCTGCTTGTTAAAGGGGATTTTAATCTTGTTATCATTCTCAATTCCTTTTCTTCTCTCCTTAGGCATTATCTTTCTCTATAACACCCTCTCAAAATACTGTGGGGCATGAGGATGGGGGAGGATATTTTTCTTATCTGCAATGATACTTTAATATTGGTCCTTAAAGTGGTTCTTAGAAGAACTATTATTTCTTTAAATGAGTGGAGTAAAAGGAAGATTTGGGACTAAGGAAGAAAATCAAGATAGACATCAATAACAGATACATAACCATGCCTATCTATATCTAGCATAGATGTGTCTACAGATAGATAGATGATAGATAGATAGATAGATAGATAGATAGATAGATAGATAGATAAACAGACAATATACACATATGTAAAATCATTCTATACATACTTCTATTTATTAGTTCTACCTCTGGATAGAGACAGCATCTTCCTTCATATGTCCTTTGTAATCAATTGGAGTATTTATAATAGTCAAAATGACATAGTTGCTCAAAGTTGTTCTCTAAAAAATATTGCTATTACTGTATACACCATTCTCTTGATTTGACTCATTTATTATTTCATACAAGTCTTTCCATATTTTTCTAAAATCATTGAGCTCATCAATTCTTATAGCACAGTAATATTCCATCACAATCATATACCACAACTTGTTCAGCCATTCCTCAATGCACAGGCATCTCCACAGTTTGCAGTTCTTTGCCACTGTAAATAGAACTGCAGTAAACATTTTAGAACATATAGGTTCTCCCTAAGCATCTCTGGCAGTAGACTTAGTAGTGGCAATGCTGGGTCAACAGCTATAGATAATCTAATAACTGTTTGGGCATAATTCCAAGTTGCTCTCCAAAATGGTTGTGTCAGTTCAACATTCCATCAACAATGAATTAATATTTCAATTTTTCCACATCCCCTCCAAAATTTGTAACTTTCCCTTTCAATCATTTTAGCC
>CM053622.1:401912549-401915870 GCA_028646595.1 Phalanger gymnotis
GCAGGTTAGTGAGAAAACTCTGTTGGACCTGGGTGAGACAAGGGCACATTCTGGCCCCAGCCCTGGGGTGATGCAGGTGGCTGTAGCAGCAGCAGCAGTAGTAATAACAGGGGCTGTTTCTGGAGGTCCAGGCACTCAGACTATGGGAGGAGTCAAGTGGCTGATCACAGCAGAAGTGCATGGAACCCTTCGCTGGTGGTAAGGCAAGATTCTCTTGCTTTGCCTTACTTGGATCTGGGTCACAGTTGTGGGTGGCAGTCCTGTGGTGAGGAGGAGTGTGAGTGTGGCAGAGGTTGTGGTGTCTGTGGAGAGGGAGTCTACCTAACAGTTGCAAAGCAGAAAAGAGTGTTTGAGGTCACCCACAGACCAGAGCACAGGTCAATAAAGGAGTAAAACACCTCTGCCTGGATCATAACACCTCAGAAGAACTTAAAGTTTATAGATGCCTAGAAGTAGCTCTGAACAGCTGCATAAAATCCCTGAAGCTTGGGACAAAGCACTCTCCACACTGGAAGCAGAGTCATTCCATGACAAAGAGCTCAAAAGTGAAGTAATTAGGTGGGAAAATGAGAAGACAGTGTAAAAAAAGAAAACTCAGTCTACAGAATCTTACATTGGTAACAAAGAAGAGCAAAACATACAGCCAGAAAGAGAGAACAAATTCAATGATCCTACATCAAAAGCCTTGAAGAAAAACAGGAACTGATCACAGGCTCAGGAAGAGCTCCAAAAGGATTTTGAAAATCAAGTAAGAGAAGTAGAGGAAAAATTGGGAAAAGAAATGAGAGGGAGGAAAGAAAATCAGGAAAAATGAGTCAACAGCTTGCTAAAAGGGACCCAAAAAATATAGAGGAAAATAACACCTTAAAAAATAGAGTAACCTAAATGGCAAAAGATATTTAAAAAGACAATGAGGAGAAGAAAGTCTTAAAAGGCAGAATTGACCAAATGGAAAAGTAGGTCCAAAAGCTGACTGAAGAAAATAATTCCTTAAAAGTTACAATGGAGCAAAGGGAAGCTAAAGACTTTATGGTAAATCAAGAAGTTGTAAAACAAAATCAAAAGAATGAAAAAAAAATGGAAGACATTGTGAAATATAACATTGGAAAATTGTCTGACCTTGAAAATAGATCCAGGAAAGATAATTTAAAAATTATCAGACTACCTGAAAGCCATGATTAAAAAAAGAGCCTAGATATCATCTTTCAAGAAATTATCAAGGTAAACTCCCCTGATATTCTAGAACCAGAAGGTAAAATAGAAATTGAAAGAATCCACTGATCGCCTCTTAAAAAAGATCCCAAAAGGAAAATTCCTAGGAATATTGTAGCCAAATTCCAGAGTTCCCAAGTCAAGGAGAAAATATCACAAGCAGCCATAAAGAAACAATTCAAGTATTGGGGAAATATAATCAGGACAACACAAGATCTAGCAGATTCTCCATTAAGGGATTGAAGGGCTTAGAATAAGATATTCCAGTGTTCAAAGGAGTTTAGATTAAAACCAAAAATCACCTACCCAGCAAAACTGAGTATAATACATGAAGGGAAAAATGGATTTTCAGTGAAATAGAGGGCTTTTAATCATTCTTGATGAAAAGTCTAGAGCTGAATAGAAATTTTTACTTTTTTAATTATTCATTTATTTAGTCATTTAAGATTTTTTTTTTATTTTTCAGCATTGATTTTCACAAGGGTTTGAATTACAAATTTTCTCCCCATTTGTAACCTTCCCCCAACTCCAAGACGGTGTATATTATGATTGCCCCATCCCTCAGTCAGCCATCCCTTCTGTCATCCCACTCTCTCCATCCTCTTTTCCCTTACTTTCTTGTAGGGCAATATAGATTTCTATATCCCATTACATTGCATGCAAAAACTTTTTTTGAACATCTGCTTTTAGAACTTTGAGTTCCAAATTCTCTCCCCTCTTCCCTCCCCACCTACCGTGCTAAGAAGGCAAGCAATTCAACATAGACCACATGTGTATCGTTATGCAAAACTATTCCGCAATACTCATGTTGTGAAAAACTAACTATATTTTGCTCCTTCCTGTCCTATCCCCTTTATTCTATATTCTCCCTTGACCCTGTCACTTTTCAAAAGTGTTTGCTTTTGATTACCTCCTTCCCCTGTCTGCCCTCCATTCTATCATCCTCCCTTTTTTATCTCTTTCTTCCTTCTTTCTTATGCGTTAATATACCATATTAAGTGTGTATGTTATTCCCTCCTCGGTATAAATCTGATGAGAGCAAGATTTACTCATTCCCCCTCACATGCTCCCTCTTCCCTTTCTACAGAACTGCTTTTTCTTGCCAATTTTATGTGAGATAATTTACCCCATTCTTTCTCTCCTTTTCTCTCTCTCTCAATATATTCCTCTCTCATTCCTCAATTTGATTTTATTTTTTTAGATATCATCCCTTCATATTCAACTCACCCTGTGCACTCTGTCTCTCTATATATGTATATTCACTTCAACTACCCTAATACTGAAGTCTCATGAGTTATACACATGATCTTTCCATGTAGGAATGTAAACAAAACAGTTCGACTTTAGGAAGCCCCTTATGATTTCTCTTTCTTGTTTACCTTTTCATGTTTCTCTTGATTCTTATGTTTGAAAGTCAGATTTTCTATTCGGCTCTGGTCTTTTCACTAAGAAAGCTTGAAAATCCTCTATTTTGTTGAAAATCCATATTTTGCCTTGGAGCATGATACTCAGTTTTACCCGGGGAGGTGATTCTTGGTTTTAATCCTAGTTTCATTAACCTCTGGAATATCATATTCGAAGCCCTTTGATCCCTTATTGTAGAAGCTGCTAGATCTTGTGTTATCCTTATTGTGTTTCCACAGTACTCAAATTGTTTCTTTCTGGTTGCTTGCAGTATTTTCTCCTTGATCTGGAAGCTCTGGAATTTGGCAACAATATTCCTAGGAGTTTTCTTTTTTGGGATCCTTTTCATGAGGCAATTGGTGGATTCTTTCAATTTCTGGCTTTAGAATATCAGGGCAGTTCTCCTTGATAATTTCTTAAAAGATTATATCTAGGCTCTTTTTTTGATTATGCTTTCAGGTAGTCCAATGATTTTTAAATTATCTCTCTTGGATCTATTTTCCAGGTCAGTGGTTTTTCCAATGAGATATTTCACCTTGTCTTCATTTTTTCATTCCTTTGGTTTTAATTTATAATATCTGGATTTCTCATAAAGTCACTGGCTTCCACTTGCTCCAATGTAATTTTTAAGGTAGTATTTTCTTCAGTGGTCTTTTGGACCTCCTTTTCCATTTGGCTAATTCTGCCTTTCAAGGCATTCTTCTC
>CM053622.1:401916370-401935621 GCA_028646595.1 Phalanger gymnotis
ATAGGTGCTATTATTAACCTCATTTTGTAAATGAAGAAACTGAGGCCAAGAGAAGGCTAAATGACTTTATGAAATGTCACATACCTAGTAAATGATTGAAGCAGGATTTAAACTCAAATTTTCTTGACCCTGTGCCTAGTACACCATTTACTATGCCACCTAGCTTCCTTTATGTTTCATTCACCTCAGGGTTAATAGCACTTATTTCTGAGTGTTTCTGAGGTGAAAGAAATACACTTAGGCTGCTTTTCATTTGCCTTTCCAAACCACATAATCCTCAGATATTTAAGTTCTGCATATGTAAATTACCCTAAGGCTTTAAAAAGTCTTAAGATGGCCCTAGGTACAATGAAGGGAGGACAATTTCAATTACATAAGTTTGAAAATTTTTGTGTAACTAAAATGAGAAAGGAAACAATTGGCAACTTATGACCAAAAAAGAGTTTAATATAATTAAGGTTTAATATCAAAAAATATTTAATGGATTTTTTCCATATATTTAGGAATAATATCCACTCCCAAATAGAAAAAAAATGGTCAAAGAATATGAAAATGAAGTCCTCAAAAGAGAAAATTCAAGCAACTGACAATCATCTAAAATTCTCTGAATCACTAATAAGTATATAAATATATACTTTTAAAAGTTGGAAGTTCTACTCAACACCTACAATATTAGTAAAGATTACAAAAATTGAAATAGAAATTATTGGAGGGGCCGCAGAAAGTCAGGGACATGAAAACATTTTGGCAGACATGTGAATTGATGTGGCCGTTCTGGAAATCAATTTAAAACATCATGCCTAAAGTCTCTAAAATGAGTATATCCTTTGACCCAAGGATACAGTTGCTAGACTTATTCCCAAAAGAGATCAGACAAAGATGGGAAAAATTTATATGTACAAAAATTGTTATAATAGTTACTTTTGTTGTGGCAAAGAACTAGAAAGCAAATGGGATTCCATAGATAAGAAAGGACTGAATATATTATTGTAAATAAAAGTGATGAAATAATAATTATCCATGAGAAATACCAAAAGGAATGGTATTAAAAGATTTGGGAAGATATGAGAACCCTAATCAATGAGTATTCTAGAGAAATGTTGCTATAGTATGCTAACTGCTTTCTGATAGAAGAGTAAGTAACTCAAGGCACTAAATAAGAGGAATTTTTGGATCTGAGAAGTGTAGCCATATGTTGTCCTTGACTTCTGTGCAGCCATCTCATTGATATTGCTTATGCTACTTGTTTCACAGAATTCATTCTTAATAACATTTCATCTCATTTAAGCCCCTGTTTTCCTTTCCATTGTCATTCCAATTACCTACATTTTAAATCTATCTTGAATTGTCGTATTTCATGATTTGAAACTATAGAGCAAGTTTGAAAAAATGGTATTTAAAATGTGGAATCTTTATGAAATCACTTTCCCCAAAACACATCTTGCTTTTCCCATTCATTTCACTCATTTTTTAATATCCATGTCCCAGATTATTGCCTATTTATTAGATATGTTGCCTATTGATTAATGAGCTCTCTCTCTCTCTCTCTCTTTCTTTCTCTGTGTGTGTGTGTGCGTGTGTAAATTTGGAGACAAACAATAGACAGAAGGCAAGAGCATTAAAGGGCATTGAGGAGAGCTTCTTATAGAAGGTGAGATTTTAGCTGAGATTTGAAGGAAGTTAACAAATAGAAATGAGGAAGAGCATTCTAGGCATGAGGGACAGTCAATGAAAATGCCTATAGTGATGAGATGAAGTGTCTAATACAAAGAACAGCAAGAAAATTACTAAAGTCACTAAATGACTGCATATGTTGGTGTGGGAAGAGTAAGGTTTAAGAAGACTGAAAAAGTAAAAGGGGATCAGAATAAGAAAGAAATTGAACAACAGAATTTGATCCTAGGAGTGATATGGAGCCACTCAATTTTATTGAATGTGAGGTTTTGTGTGTCATTATCTGGTCTACACTTTAAGGAGATTAATCAAATAGCAGAGTGGAGAATGAACTGGAGTAGGAAAAACTGAGGTAAGGAAACCAAGGAGTACACTATTACAATATTGGAGGCATTAAGTAGTAAAAACCTGTACCTGAGTGGTATGTCAGAGGAGAATATGGGACATATATGAGAGATGTTAAAAAAGTAAAATCAACAGGACTTGCACCAGAAGGGATACAGTGATTAGGAGAGATTTAGACAAGCATAACACATAACTTGAATGCCTGTGAAAAGGAGAGTGGTGGTGCCTTTAAAAATAATAGGAAATCTTGCAAGAAGGGGATAGTTTTGGGGAAAAATGAGATGATTTCAGTTTTCGACACATCAAGTTTAAAATGTCTATGAGAACTTCTGGAAGCCAAGATTGCAAAGTAAGGAGGAAATTACCTGACCTTTCCCATATTCTTCTCAAAACAGGTATAAAATAGTGCCCCAAAATGGATTCTGAAATGGCAGACCAACAAAAAGATGAAGTAAAAAAATTTTGCAGCCTAAAACAACTTGGAAGTTTGTCAAGAAAGGTCTGTCTTACTTAGGTAAAATGGAGCACAGCCCAGTACAGGCAGCATCACAGCAAGTCAACAGAAGTCTCTGCCTATGTAAGGCAGCAAGAGGCCCTAAGTCTCACCATAAGTAAGTGACACAGGCCTTACAGCCCTGTTGCCACAGCAAGTGAGCCCCAGTCTATCATGAGGTAGGCCTCAGGGCGACACTAGTGCAACACTAAATAAACAGCCATGGCCTGTGCCCCCATCACAAGAAGTTTGGAACTTTACCCCTATCATCCCAGGAGCAAGGTTTCCCTTTAAAAGTAACAAAATAGGGAGTCAAGATGGTGGCTAAAAACCAGAGACTTGCCTAGGGCTCTCCACCAGGACCCTCCAAACACCTATAAAAATGGCTCTGAACAAATTCTAGAACTGCAGAACCCACAAAGTAGCAGAGAGAAGCAAGGGTCCAGCACAGGACAGCCGGGATGGTTGCCAGGTAAGGTCTATCCCATGGAGCTGGGAGCAAAGTGGAGCAGACCCCAGCATGGGTGGCAGCAGGACCAACCATACCAGGAGCCCCAGGGCCCTGAATCAGTTAGCTGTGGCAGTTACCAGACTTCTCAACACATAAACACCAAAGACAACACAGAAGTTTTGTGGGAAAAGCAGCTGGGACAGAGTGAAAGGAATTGTGGGTTTGGCCAATACCCCAGGGGCAGTGGAGGTGGTGCAGCTATAAATCTACAGCTGCAGTTGCTTCTGGCCCCAGGCCCTCCTGGTGGGAGGAATCAGAGCAGGAGTGCAGAGCCTGCTTAGATCTGAGTCGTGGTCCAGGTTGGTGGTTCTTGGGGGAGGAGTAGTGCTGGTGTAGCAGAGATTGCTGGGTAGAAAAAGCTCTGAATACAACAGCACATCCCCTCAAGCTTGGGAAGAAGTACTCTCTACTCTACCAGCAGTCATATCCCAGCAAAAAACTCAAGGGTAAAGTAGTTGGCTAGGAACATGGTCAGGCAGCGAAAACGGACTCAGATTCAGACTCAGACTTGGGAAAGCAAGGAATTCATGACACTACAAGAGATAGAGAGCATTACAAAATGGAAAATGGATAATTTTGATCGTGTTAAATATTTTTTTTTTGTATAAAAAAGCCAATGAAACAAAGATTAGGAGGAAACAGAAAATTGGGATAAAATCTTTACAACCAGTGTCTCTGATAAAGGCCTCATCTCTAAAATACACAGGGAACTGAGCCAAATTTATAAGAATACAAGTCATTCCCCAATTGAGAAATGGCCAAAGGATATGAACAGGCAGTTTTAAGAGGAAGAAATTAAAGATATCTATAGGCATATGAAAAAAAATGCTCTAAATCATTATGGATTGGAGAACAAAAATCAAAACAACTGTTTGGTACCACATCTCTCCTGTCAGATTGTCTAAAACAGTAAAACAGGAAAATGATTACAGCTGGAGGGGAGGTGGGAAAATTGGAACACTGTTACATTGCTGGTGGAGTTGTGAACTGATCCAGCCATTCTGGAGTTCAATTTGGAACTATGCCCAAAGGGCTATAAAAATGTTCATGCCCTTTGACCCAGCAATACCACTTCTAGGGCTGTATCCCAAAGAGATCACACAAAAGGGAAAAGGATGTACAAAAATATTTATAGTAGCTCTTTTTGTAATAGCAAAGAATTAGAAATCAAAGGGACGCCCATCAGTTGAGGAATGGCTGAACAAGTTGTGGTATATGAAGGTAATTGAATACTATTGTGCTATAAGAAATAGAGGAAGATACAGACTTCACAATAACCTGGGAAAACCTACACTACATAATGTTAACTGAGCAGAGCAGAACTAGGGGAACATTATACACAACTACAGATATATGGATTCTGTGATGACTAACCTTGATAGACCTCCCTCTCCTCAGCAATGCAAGATTCAATGAAAACTCCAAAGGACTCATGAGGGAGAGAACTTTCTACATCCAGAGAAAAAACTATGGAGACTGAATGCAGATTGAGGAAAACTGTTTGCTCTCCTTTTTTTTTTCTTTTGTTTTTTTTTTTTTGTTTTGTTTCTTATTTCTCATGATTCATTCTATTTTTCATAATCCTTCTTTACAACTTAACTATTGTGTAAATAAGTTAAATGTGAAGTTATATGTAGAAGATATATTGGATTCCATGCCATCTTGGGGAAGGAGGGAGAGAGGGGAGGAAGAAAATCTGGAACTGAAAATCATGTGGAACTGAGTGTTGTAAACCAAAAATAAAAAAAAAAAACTTCATTAAAAATAAGAAAGTGAAAGTATATTGAGTAGAGGCTCACATTATAAATAGCCTTCTCAAGTTCAGTTACAAAAGAGAGGAGAGAAGTAAGATCCTAGCCAGTTGTCATGGCTAGCTCAGGTGAGGGTTTTTTCAGTTATTTACCTATTTATTTTTATGGATGGAGGAGATATGGCACATTTGTATTCACTAAGAAAGCAGCCAGTAGACCAGGACAGAAAGAAGATAAGTAGAAAGTAGGGGTAATAGAGAAAACAATCTGCAGGAGAAGACAGGATGCATTAGGATCACTTCTTCAGACAGAGGGGTTTGCCTTGATAAGGAGAAGAGTCCTTCTTCATGTTAAACAAGTGAAGAAGAACATAGTAGCAAGATACATCTAGGTTATGTGAGGTGAAGAGGAATGGAGAAAAGAGACATGCTAGGAAATAATCTGTTAAGTAAAATATGACTGAAGGGTTGGGGGGATGGAGTCATGAGAGGTTTTAGTGGCGATGAAAAGGATTGGAAGAGTTACTGTGGTGAGAGGGTTACTGTGTTGATCAGAAAAGTATGAAAGCATTGCCTTGTCATGGTGAAGGCCTCGATGAGTTCAGGTAACATAAAATTTTAGTGCACCTATTTAACACCATTTTGTGATTCTTCTCCAGCTTCGTTCAGTAGTAAGTGTTTACGAGCAAAAGCAATAGATGATAGGAGTGATCCAAGGCTGACACTTGGCAGGGCAAGTTTGTCAACATAATAAAGGAGTAAGGGATTCAATAAAGGAGGATCGTTTAGAGTTGAAATGGTTTACAAAGGGGTCAAGATCGGTAAAGGAGGAGAGTATAGCTAGAACATGGATGATTACTTGGGAAAGACCTGAGAGGTCAAGGACTGAAAGTCCTGGTGTTGATGGAGAACAAATATTAAGAATGCAAGATAGAGGGAGATGTGAAATGACAAAAAAAAATTGTGATCAGATAAGAAAATTTCAGAGTTCATGAATGAAAAAATAGTGAATTTTTATGTATGGCTAAGGTTGGGTATATGATTAAGTCATGTAAAATGATTAAATTGAAGAACTGTGAGTTTAAGGTGTTTCAGGAAAAATCAATGTGTATGTTGAAGTTCTAAATGTGAGGGGCAGAAGTTGGAGAGGACAGAAAGAATATGAGCCAGATTTTGAACTGCTTAAGGAATGGAGAATGCCCTGCAGGTAAGTAGACAATGGCTACCAGAATTTTGATTAAGTTCTAGAGATGAATTAAGTGAAGCTCAGTGAAGAAGAGATTATTGAGTGATGGTCATAGAGGGAGAATGAGGAGTAGTCTATCATTTCCACTATGATAAATAATTTCAGGGGAATGAATAGTAGATCTAATATGAGAAAGGGAAATTAGGGTGTCTACATCTCCAGGAGGGGTCCTGATCTCATTGAAAGGCAGAAGATGCAAATAGTGAGGAAGAAAAATAAAGAAATAAGATGAAAGCTGCTTTATTACCTGGTTAGCAAGCATTCCAGAGAAATCAGCAGAAGCGATGTGCAGTTTTGGAGTGAAACCCTAGGCTTGGTATTGAAGAGGATGGAAACATGGGATTAGGCAATGAGGAATAGAGAATGAGATTTGAATGATGACACTGGAGGTTTCAAATCGTTGTTGTGAGAGACTGTATCAAAGCCAGAGTTGGGGGGAGAGGGTGTGAATGATATGTTGACTTTCATTGTCATAGGATGGCTTTGGCTGGAGTCCTCTCTGGGTCCCAGGCAGTTCAAAAGAGGAAACAATTCCTAGGAACTGAAAAAAGGTATTATTCCCCTTCTCCAAAGGTAGGAGAACAGCCTATAAGTTTTCCATGATGACATTTATTGTCTTTTCTGTAAGGAAGAAGTCTATGTGATCCAATGGTATTTCTCCTCTTCCAAAAGGAGCAGGAGACCATTGAAAATTGACATTTTCTCCTATTACACAAAAGGCAAGTAGTTGCCCATGACATCTCCCCTGGCTCCTTGCAATGGCCTACTAATTGATTTTCCTGCCTCAAGTCTTTCCCCACTCCAGTTCATTCTTCACAACACTGCCACTCATTTTCCTTAAGTGCAGATCTAAGGATATCACTGTAGTAGTAATTAAGGTGGGACTATTTGCTGTTGACCTTTAATGATTCTGGCCATTGTTTGAATGGGGAAGATAAAGTGGGATTTTTTTTTTTTATTTCTCAGCACTGAGACAATTGGGAGTCATTGATAGATTTGTATCTGAAGTGATATTGGGGGTGGGGAACTTTTCCACACCCAGCCTGGGTGAGGTCTGGGCCCTCCAGGCCCTGAACAGGATATATAAGCACAGAGGTTCACATTCTCTCAGGGTTCTAAGCCACAACATGGGTGGCATGTGACTCTGGGACAGCTGTTGTAGTGAGCTCCCTGGTTGAATACTCAGATGTTGATAACTACAAATTGTATTTGGTCTGTAATTCAGGGTTCTGATTTTTTCCCCTGCACTAGGTATATATTTGTATCCTGGATTAAAGTAAGATTGTTAACCCTTTAACATTGCTTTCCTTAATAAAGCAGATCAAAAGGACCTGGGCTTGCAGCATCCTGTGAGCTGGTTGTTGTTGGTTTTACACCCTCACAGCAGCTGCTAGCCGGGTTGTTGAAACAATCACTGACCTCTGCAACAATCTCCATGAGCTCCCGATTGTCCACCTGATACTATATGAACTTCTTTGTTTATCTTTTAAAGTTCCTTTCAAACTAACTTCAAACTATCTTCCCAGACTCATTGAATATTCCTTGTATTACTCTACAGTGCAATCCAGGCAAAATGACCTTTCCTCTCTGCATCAGAGACTATGTTCCATTCCCTATGTTCATACCTTTGTACTAAAAGTCCTTCATACCTGGAAAACATTGCCTCCTAACTTTTCCATTAGAGAATCCCCATTTTCTTTCAAAATGCAATTTGAGCTATCTCCTACATGAAACCTTTCCCAATTCTCTACTCAACTACTTTTGCCATCCCTCTATAAGAACATTGTACTTGGCAATTGAAATATATATATATATATATATATATATATATATATATATATATATATATATATCTTTCTATGTATTTATCTATGCATCTATCTATCCATCTGTCCATCCATCTATCTATCTATCTGCCTGTCTGTCTGTCTATCTACTATCTCTTTATATTTGTAGCAGTCCCTTCAGGGCTCATTCTAACAACTTGCATTGACGTAGGCAGACTAGAACACAAAGGGATGGTGCAACTTTAAGCTTCCAGGGGTAACCATATGGGTCGTTATTCTTTCAAAATTACCTCAAAAGTCCCCAGAAGTGTGCTTTCCTTAACAATCAACCAATATATCATTCAATTACTTTAGTAAAAGCATTTAATTTAATGATATAGCAAGAAGGCTAGTACCAAATCGTTTAACCCAACATGCTGAGATTCACTATCCTGAAAATACAAAGAGTGGAGGTGAACTTGAAGTAAAAATGATAGTGAGGTATCAGCATAGGGAATACAGATGGCTAAGTCAATTCTCCACTCAAGAACTACAAGGTTTTTATGTGCTTTCTCTAACAAGTACATAATCTGGACATTCACTGATGGGCATGCCATTAGTGACAAATTGCTCTACCATTACCCAATGATGCTGATTTCTTATGAGGTTCAGGGTCTCACTGAGTCAGCTCATTTCACTGTGTGGCTAGATCAAGTAGGCCATTTGGTAATCATATCCCTCCTCACCAACCTGCTGCTATACTGGCCTGAGCAGACTTCTCTGCCAATGGGTCGTGACTATTAGACTACAAGACAAGTCATTCTGTGGTAGCCCTTTTAGGTCAGGCAGGCCATTTTGTCATTAGGTTCTTCTCATCTCTACTGGATGGACAAATCTACTAAATTTATCTTTGATGAAGAGTTGTAGTCCTTTCCTACCTTCATCCACTTGTTTGAAGAGTGATACTGTGCTGTCTTCAACTAGAATACTACTTTGCTACTTTAAGTAAGGCAACAACACTTAGTTTGATATCAGTTGACATCAGTTGACTCAACTTATACATTTAAATTAGAAGAAAGTCCTATTTCTATTTTTCCTTGAAGCTTTTCCCATAAAGTAAGCTAAAGATGTCCATATACGTGCATAATAACGGTTCTGTGCATGCCTCAGATGATTGAGATGACTTCATGCAGCTAGAAGTTGCAGAGTACCTGCTTCTGGATGGCTGTAGGACTAGCGTATGAGGAAAAGTTCTTTGTTGGTCTACTATGTGATTGGGCATAGCTTTTTATCCTATGTCCACATAGCCAGAATTATTAGGGTCTTTACAATAGACTGACTCAGCATAGCAAGGGCTTTTTGCTCTGTTCACATCCGAGGGCGAAAGTCATGATTGTTCACAGTCAGTGAGACTATGTGGTAAGCGCAGAGGATCCTAGAGCCCATTTGTTCTTCTCCTAATCCCCAGATTCCATTTGGTGCTGAGGCTTGGGTTGTCCTTGGTCTCTTCTTCCTGCCTTCCTTCCTGCCTTCCTCCATCTCTCTCTCTCTCTCTCTCTCTCTCTCTCTCTCTCTCTCTCTCTCTCTCTCTCTCTCCTCTTTTCCTCCCAACCTTCTATTCTAGGTGTTTGCAGTGAGTTGTCAGATATGGCTAAGGGAAACAAGCAGAGGGGTATTTGAATCCAAGTACTCAATCTAGATAGCAACCAACCCAATAACATTGCCCTAAAACATGAGACCAGAGAAGCAAGCCCAGAAGCCTTCTATGCTGGCTTTTGTCTTGAACTTGGTGAGACAAATACTACGTAGGAACTGAAGTAAGCTGAGATCTTAATCCTATCCAACAATCCAACAAAGTGGGGCCTGATAAGCATACAAGCCTCATCTTGAATATAATAGAGGGGAATCTCTCTTCCACATTGGATCTAAGTGCCCTATTCCTAGCCCTCCTCAGTAGTTCATGGATCTAAGGGACATGATTGTAGGAGAATTCTGTGTCACTGAGGTATACAATTAAAATTCTTAGTTCCCACCCTTTTTGGTGAATGTAGGAAGTCATAGTCATGAAAGCACAGACACAGTCCCAGCCCTGGTCACTTACATTGTCCAAATAAAGAAGGAATTTTGTATCACTGAAACATGAGATTCAGTGATCCAGCCCTTGCTTTCTCTGAGAACACAGAAACTTGCAGTAAAGTTAACTCTCTAACTCTATCCGCAGAGATACAGCAGACAGAAAATACTTTCACATCCTCAGATTTAGTCAGTGGCTTATAAGGTAAGAAAGGTACTGATGGTTCAGGTTTAGTTTTGGCTCATTACCTGTCCTGTTGGTTTGCTTAGATTCCCACAAGAAAATATGACTCCAAGAGCTGTGTTAGAGGAGGCTTTATTTCAGGACACTTTATTAGAAGTGCATTGACACCACCACAACCAGAGGTTAGGGAGATGTAAACAAGGTCTGTCAGCCAAAATCATAAAAAGCAAAACATATAAGATGCAATAGAGAAGAGGAGAAAGGAGGAATACCTGGAGGTGGAGGGCATGTTTCCACTAAGAGAATCCCAACATACTAATCAGTTCTCAAATCTCTATTATTCTCTTTCATACCTCCCTTTCTGTCTCCCTTCCTCAATTCCTTCCTTCCTTCCTCTCTTCCTTCCTTCCTTCCTGCCTTCCTTCTTTCCTTCCTAATTTCCTTCCTTCCTCCAAACCTCCCTCCTTCCTTCTTTCCCTTCCTTCCTTTCCTCTGATTAGATGATTTTTGATTGCCTTGTCTCTATCTCAAAAAAAGGAAAGAGAAAATTACATGTTGACAATATCTATGAGGTTACATGGAAGAAAAGACACTGGGAAATAGACTAGACAAAAATTAAAGCATTTTAGTGGGTCAATCAGAAGATTACAGAGTAGGGGACAAGAACGAAAGAGCATTTCTTATGGTTTACCAAACTAAAGGCCACAAATTGGTTGTTAAAATAGCTGCGCAAAGTAGAAACCTTAGTGGTTCTGCCTTGTAGACTAAATGTACTGTCAGGGATGGGTAAGGTAGAAATGTTTCAGGGGTAGGATGAGACATTTGATTAATCAAAACAATTTATCATTTTATTGTTATATCTTTTTATGAAATACAGACTGAAAAAAGGAGAAATTACTTCACTGTCCTATCTCTGATCTTAGAAGAAATTCCGTAGACATCTTTCCTGTCTCTTTAGCCTCATTCTTTGCTACTTAGACAGAAACACACACTCTCACCATTACGAGTCCCCTTTGATGTAAGTCAATATATAGGAATTCAATTAGTGAAATCAGCCCTGCTGGAGATGATCTTTCAGTAGCCATTTTCTATTTACCTCCCTCAATAAATGGTATAGAGGAAATAGGTGTCTAGGAAAATGCAGGCCCAGACAATCCATTTTTTTTCAGACTGTTAACCTCAGGGAACATAAACATTGCTGAAGCAGCAATGAAGTAGTATATTAGATAAAAGCTATAACAATCCCTTTTCATAACATAAAATAGAATAGAATAGAATATTATATCATCCCATTACATCTTATTACATCATCACAGATTCTGTTGCTTTTTTTCCAATACTTCTGCACACTAATGGTAACGATGACAAAAAAAATGATTCAAATTAATTTGACCAGTATTTATTAAGCACACTTTAGGTTGAAGGTCCTGTCTTAGGTTTTAAGAATGCAAAAACTAAACTGAAACATTCTTTGGCCCGAAGAAGCTCATAAACTACTGGAGACATAAGTCAGTTCTACAATAGTTTATATGTGTTCTTCAAAATCATCACGTTAAGCAAAATCATGCAATAAAGATAACAAAGCTTACAGAAAAAATGGGGTTCAGGACTCAATGCTGAAATACTTCTTCAGTGACACATGCCAAAAAAAGGAGGCTAACAAAAATGACAGCACGGTTCTATACACTTTAAATCGTTAAGAAATATGATCATAAATGGTGATGGACTCCATGCCCTTGAGCTATTTCTCTTGGCTTGTGCCCCAGTTCTTACTGTCCTAGCCTAGCAAAGTCTCCATGAGTTGGCAAATGAATTCTCCAGGGGATTACATCTCTAGGACTCAGGGGCAGAAGTCATGATAGAAGGTAGGGGATAGGGATTAGGGACCAAAGCTCTACTTTCCATATCTCCTACTGTGCCAAAGATGTGTCATATCTTTGCTTGAATAAGTGAGCATTGGAAGGGTTGAAGCTTTTGAGTTATTGTGAAATGGTGCAGTTTTTTTTTCATTCTTGCTGTTTTGGAAGGAAGAAATTTCCATTTTCAAAATAATTAATATGGCAAAAATGACTGTATATGGTGACACCATTGACAATTGGCCTTATCTAGGAGATGGTACTAGAGCTAAGCCATGAAGTGAATTCCAGATCCAAAAATAGAAATAGAAAGGAAGAGGAGTATTCCACAAAGAAGACAAGGGCTCCCTCCTCCTCCCTCCTAGGCCATATTCCTTCTTTTGTTACTTATATCTACTAGTAACAATAGCAACAGCAACAAAAACGACAGCAAAAACACTATTTCTTTGCATTGTGTTCTAGCCAATGAAAAACATTACATTTTTTCCCCAGGGGGGTTATAGTGTTGTGTAGAAAATGTTTCCAATTATACTCTAGTCAAATTAATATATCATAGCTAGCTCTGACAAAGATCAAATCAATCCAAATCCAAAGTGATGAGTCAAAGAACTTCACAATTCAGGTCATTATTAGTTGTTTTGGTTATATAATGCCAAAAAATAATTTAAGTGTAATTTTCACTAAAGTATCTATAGTTAGAAGCCAACTCAACATAGCCTAAAGCTAAATTTTACTCTTATCCAGAAGTTGTGTTAAAAAAAATATGTAATTTAATCATTTTTTTTTTAAATCAAAGTAAACCATAGCACTGCTGGAGCTGTTAGAGTAAATTGCAAATATTTTAAAATACTATTTTTTAAAGCATACATTAATTGCTAAATAGAAGCAATTAGTCTTTTCACATGAAGAGTGTCATTCAATTTGGAAATATTATATTCATATGGATGAAAAGATGATTGGAAGCATTTAGAGTGTCAGTCAATGAAAAAGAAAACACATTTTATTGAGTTTCCATTAGATGCAAAGCCATATATTTACAAAGGACTATGAAGAAAAGGAGAGGCTGATTGAAAGTCCCCCATCTTGTGAGAACATTTGACCTAATTGCAAACAAACTCTGAGAAACAGAGAGGATAATTGTTATGAAGAATGACAAAATGAGTGCAGATTGTAGGACCAAATATTGTGCATGGATACTGAGGGGATAAGAGTTATTTGAAATGATTGATTGCAAAATTTCAAGGAAAAATAACTTTGAGCTAATTTTGAAAAAGAATTCAGACACTGATGAACAGAAAAGAGTAGGCATTGTTAATTGAGGTAGAGTTAATATCAAATAAAATACAATCTTCCATCCATTTGGAAAGAATATGTTATTAGTGCTTCTATTTTAAGGATTTTATACACTTTAGAAATGTATGATTGGAAAATACAATTTACAATAATCTGTTTTATTGCTTGCCAGAAGTGGATGACAGAGATGCTTACCCTAAATGTTAAAGAAATCTGCTGAACTGTGTTGGCCCATAGCAATAGGATTCCCTAAAAAGGCCAAGCACTCTAAGAGAGATTAGCTAACAATGTTCAATGTCCTTCATTCCACAGATATCACTGGGCTCTAAATAGAGGACTCGTTCACAGAGAAAAGACTTTGCATATGCTTTGAAAGGAGACATTAGAATGCTTTGCACACATTTCCCCCCCTCCAGTAGAATCCATGTCCCACTTCCATTTCTTCAGTGACTAATGAACTCCTAAAAAGGCTTTATTTTCCTCTGCTCTCACCAGGCATCATCTTCTTACGTACATATATTTTCATCTGAAAATGCAATAGTAGTTATATCTCCTAATATGAGATTTGTGAAAGCTATTGTGCTTGAAAATTTAAGTTCTGCCACCTTTTCTCTCTGGCAGTTTTTTTTAAGTACTTATCTTACTCAGCAGAACAAGAAATAATAGAAAAATCTTCCTAAAAACCTCACAAAGACTTTTCAAAGTTTACCCTCATACAATAATTAAGAAGTAGGTAATATTTAAACATTAATGGAAATATTAGTATTATATATATACTAATTTAAATATATCTTTTCATTTTTTAATATTTTATTTTTTCCTAAGTATGTGTAAACTCATTTAATGTTTTTTTTTTAATTTTGAGTTCCAGATTATTTCTTTCCTTCCCTCTTATCCACCATTGAGAAGGCAATATAGGTTATTCATGTGCAGTCATAACATGCATCTCTCTTAAATGACCACTGTATAGCTATAATTGTACTGACCAGTCACTGTTTCTAGGAAATTATCAAAGAAGCACTGAGATCCCCTATAAAGAAAGCACCAGGGGTTTGCTTATTTTCGAGCAGGTGTTTCAGGATATAAAAGGTTGAATTCCAATAAGAAGATATAGCCTGTTTTTTTGCTGATTATGAAACATGCAAAGCTCATTTGGGATGGAGTGAATCTTGGCAATGGCAGCAGCCAAATGCTTAAAATGGCCGACCAACTTCCAGCTTGCAGCAACTGATTCTTTTGTGGATTTTTGATTAAATATAGCATCATGAATGCACAGCTGCAGAGTATGTACAAAACAGCCAACACTATACACTCAGATATCCATGCATGATTTTTTTTTCTTTATACAGTTTTAAGGAGTTATTTCAAAGGACCAGGAGGAAGCTATCTTTGGCAATCTGCCATGATTCTAGTATGTCCATAAAACAATTGGAATGGCAATACCTGTGTGCCTCTAACAAAAAGCCTTGTAATGTGAAACAGCTGTTCTTCTATTGAAATCATTATAAAGCCAGTGAAGTGTCAGGCTGAGAAATGATTGGGTATTGTTGCTTTAGAATCATCTATCAGTAATGAGAGGATGAGGTTTTTAAAGATAGAATGTGAGACTCCCTTTCTAGGTCTAGTATTTTGGCACACTAGCTGCCTATTGAGAAGGTCAAGGATATTTTGAAACTTGGAAAGATAATGCTCTTCTCCTAACCTTGGCATGAATGACAGCACAAAAGCCAGATCTTTTAAAACAAGAATACGTTATTTGATGGACTAAATTCTTTAGAGAAGGCTTAACAGAGATATGTTCAATAGAAAAAATAAAGAATATATTGGATGCTAATTTGAAATAGATTTATTAGCATTTTTTTGTTTTTCTGTCATCTAGATTTCTCTTTCCCCACTTCTCACTTCTGAAGAACTAACCCCAATAACACATATTTTAAGAGGGAGGAAAAAGAGTAAAACTGAATAATTAATTTTTTGAAAATCCCGACATCAGTATTTTACAACTGTACACCACTATTTGCACAAAGCAGTGGGATAGATTTATTTTCACATCCTTTCATTGGAGCTAAGCATCTTTTTAATATAATTTTGCAACATTCAGTTGTGATTGTTTCATAATTATTATTTAAATTTTCATTGGTGTGGTTGTGTATGTTGTCTTTTTCTTACTTCTTTTTGTATCCCCTCACATAACTCTTTCCATGCTTCTCTATACTCATTATTTTCAATTTTTTTTTTCCTTGTAGCAGAGTAATATTGCATTACATTCCTTTACAAAAAAGTTTAACCATTCTTCAATTGGTGGACAGCTATCCCTTTCTTTACTATCTCAGAAAGTATCATAACAAATATTTTAGTTCATATGGAGCTTTTCTACTTGTTAATGGCTTTCTTGGGAGTATATGCCTAGCAATAGAATCACTAGGTCAGAATCCAAATATTTAGTCACTTTATTTTCATAATTTTAATTGTTTTCTAGAAAGCTTATACCATCTCATCATTCTTCCAACAAGCCTTATATCTTCTATGAGCCTTCCAAAATTGATCATTTCCATCTTTTGGTTTACCTTGTTACTCCAAATCAGGAAGACTTTTGAATCAGCCCTAAATATAGCTGGAGTGAACACTGCCCCAACACACACACCCATACAAACACACACACACACACACACACACACACACCAACAAACAACAACAAAAACACAATAACAAAATGCATCTACTGCATTTCTGCTCAAGAGATTTACCTTTCATGATTGGAGTCAGGATATTTTAATTATATCCTCACAAAGACCTACTATATGAACTTGGGAAAATCTGTACCTTGCTGACTTTCCTCATCTATAAAATAAAGAGTATAAGCCATATATGTCATTCAAAAATTTGTTAAGCATCTAAGGCACTAAGCCAAGAGCTAGGGAAACAAATATGAAAAAGAACCAGAAAAAGTCTCTTGTACTCAAGGAGCACATAGTCTAATGGGGGAAGACAATGGACAAAAGTAATTTTAAAAGAATGTGGAGGGGGCGGGGTTACTGGGGAAATGGAAGGATCCAGGAATAGTGGAATGGTGGTGACATCAAAGGAGTATAGCCAGGTGGGATATCAAGGGACAGGCTAGACATTCTCCTTAAATGTAGATGCTGAGAGGAGTGCTAAGTTCACATTTATCTCTCTCTTTGTCTCTGTCTCTCTCTGTCTCTTTCTCTGTCTCTCTGTCTCTGTCTCTCTGTCTCTCTCTCTCTCTCTCTCTCTCTCTCTCTCTCTCTCTCTCTCTACCTATCTATCTTTTTCTATAGATAGAAATAGATAGAAAAATAGATGTCGTTATATAGACATAGATCTCAATACTGACATATATATATGAGAGAGATGTAGATCTATATATAGATATACATGTAGATATAGATAGATGTACATATATAGAGATGGATAGAGATAGATAGATATATAGATCTAGATAACTATATTCTATATTTTGATTTAATATTATTTTTCCTTTATAATCAATCTTATATATTTTATTTAATGCCTTTTATAATATGTATCCTGACAAGAAGTCCAGAAAGGTTTAAGAAGACTGCCAGAAGTTTCCAGAACCCCTCAAAAAGTTAATTCCTAATGTACACAGATACTTGAAAGTTCCAGTATTTTTTTTTGAAATTTTGGATTATTGCCATTTTGAATGTCCTTATGTTGTGAGACATACCAGAGATTTTCTAGGTGCTGTGAATCTTTGTGTTAAGAATTATAGATTTGTGACTTGTCAAGTAACACTGTTATTGGTAAAATATATCCTATATGAACACTTGAGAGCAATTGTTAAAGAGGTGGAATTAGCATTTAGAAAGGGAAATAGTGATTATTGTGAAAGCCAGCATGATTTCAAGAACAAATGAATCTAGATGAACCTCATTTTGCTTACATTCATTTGGAGAGAGTTTTGAGGTCACTTAAAAATTTGTGGATAAGGGAGGGTGGCTGGGAAACACTTGTTCATTGTCTAGAATATAAATAGCCAAAAAGCCTGTCACAATTGAACCTAATAAGGCATGTCTGAGAGGCCTCAAACATCAAATGTTTTGGACCTTCAGAAGCAGACATATAGAAAGACTTAAAGAGGGATACAAACTTAAATGCTGGCCTATATATTAACGTAGATTTTACAGTAGCAGTTCTTTTTGGGGGGCAGAGAGGGGGAAGGGCATTAGGCCCTTTTGACAATAAGATTAAGCTTATGAATTTGTTCCCACACTACATTTTAAATGCATAAAATTAAATATGTAGAATTACAAAGGTAACCAGTTACACGGAAATGAAGTTATGTATTTTCAAGTACACGGATTTTAGATTAAGTACTTCTGTTCTGAGAGACAAGGAGAGAGAGAGAGAGAGAGAGAGAGAGAGAGAGAGAGAGAGAGAGAGAGAGAGAGAGAGGGAGGGAGAGAGAGAGAGAAAGAGAGAGGAATTTGGGACCTTAATTTTAAAAGATGAAAGTAAAAACACACCTATCCCTTCTCCAAACTGGAGAAAAGGGCATTTGCCTGAGCCCAAAAGAATTAAAGATCATCTTATTGAGGAACCACAGTTTATAGCGCAAGAGAAAAGGAATAAATGTTTTTATAAAGTCCACAGTACCAAGTATTGTGCAAGTGCTTTTCAAATATTACACTAGAGAAATAGGGAGATATAAACCAAATTTATATGTTATCAGTACATTGTCTGATAACCTGTGTTGCCAGTATTTTAATACATCACTCTTGTTCAGCTGTTAACACTGAGAACCATATTTGGTTTTATGAGTTTCTCCATGATTTTTAATTGTTGGTTTCTTTTAATTTTTTAAGAATGGGTGACCATACATTTTTATATTTTGTAATTGAAAATAAGAGTGGAATATTAACATATTTTGCTTTATTTCCATAATGTGAGTTTTTTTTTATTTTTTTGTAAATTATTATTTATTTATTCAAGATTTTTAGGTTTCAGCATTGATTTTCACAAGAGTTTGAATTACAAATTTTGTCCCCATATCTAACCTCCACCCACATCAATATGACATATATTCTGATAGCTCCATTTCCCAGTCAGCCCCCCCTTCTGTCACTCACTCCCCCTTATCTCCTTTTCTCTTACTTTCTTGTAGGGCAAGATGGATATCTATGGCCCATTGCCTGTATATATTATTTCCTAGTTGCATGCAAAAACTCTTTTTTTAAACATCTGCTTTTCAAACTTTGAGTTCCAAATTCTCTCACTTCTTCCCTCCCCACTCACCCTCCCTAAGAAGGCAAGCAATTCAACAGAGGTCATATGTGTATCAATATGCAAAATCCTTCCACAATACTCAGGTTGTGAAAGACTAACTATATTTTGTTCCTTCCTCTCCTGTCTCACTTTATTCAATTTTCTCCCTTGACCCTGTCCCTTTTAGAAAGTGTTTGCTTTTGATTACCTCTTCCCCCTATCTGCCCTCTCTTTTATCATCCCCCCTTTCTTATCTCCTTCCTCTTTCTTTCCTATGGGGTAAGATACCTAACTGGGTGTGTATGTTATTTCCTCCTCACGTCAATTCTGATGAGAGCAAGATTCACTCATTCCCCCTCACCTGCCCCCTCTTCCCTTCCTACATGATTGCTTTTTTTTGCCACTTTTATGTGAGATAATTTATCCCATTCTATCTCTCTCTTTCTCCCTCTCTCAATATATTCCTCTCTCATCCTTTGATTTTTTTAGATATCATCTCTTCATATTCAACTCAACTTGTGTGTGTATATATGTGTGTGTGTGTGTGTGTATAATACATACTATATATATATATATATATTCCCTTCGACTACCCTAATAAAATGAATTATGCACATCATCTTTCCATGTAGGAATGTAAACAAAATTGTTCAACTTTAGTAAGTCCCTTATGATTTCTCTTTCTTGTTTACCTTTTCATGTTTCTCTTGATTCTTGTGTTTGAAAGTTAAATTTCCTATTCAGCTCTGGTCTTTCCACTGAGAAAGCTTAAAAGTCCTCTATTTTGTTGAAAATCCATATTTTGCCTTGGAG
>CM053622.1:401936121-401956974 GCA_028646595.1 Phalanger gymnotis
AAAAAAAAATTTGCATGCAACTAGAAAATAGGATACACAGGCAATGGGCCATTGAAATTTATCTTGCCCTACAAGAAAGGAAGGGAAAAGGAGATAGGAGGGGAGTGGGGTGACAGAAGAGAGGGCTGACTGCGGAACAGGGCAACCAGAATATACGCCATCTTGGAGTTGGGGGGAGGGTAGAAATGGGGAGAAAAGTTGTAATTCAAACTCTCGTGAAAGTCAATGCTAAAAACTAAATATATTAAATTTAAAAAAAAGAAAAAAAGAAAATAAAATTTGCTTCAGATTATCAAACATAAAAAAAGAAAAATCATGAAGAACCAGTCAAAACTTGCTAAAGGGGGCCCAAAAATACTGAAGAACATAATACCTTAAAAAATAGACTAACCCAAATGTCAAAAATGCTCCAAAAAGCCAATGAAGAGAAGAATGCCTTAAAAGTGGAATTAGCCAAATGGAAAAGGATCTCCAAAAGATCATTGAAGTAAATAATGCCTTAAAATTAGAATTGAGCAAGTGAAAGGCAGTAACTTTTTGAGAAATCAAGAAATTATACAACAAAACCAAAAGAATGAAAAAAATAGAAGCCAATGTGAAATATCACATTGGAAAAACACTGATCTAGAGATTAGATTCAGGAAAGACAATTTAAAAATTATTTGCCTACCTGAAAGTCATGATCAAAAAAGAGCCTAGACATCATCTTTCAAGAAATTATCCAGGAAAACTGCTGTGATATTCTAGAGCCAGAAGATAAAATATAAATTGAAATAATCCACCAATTGCCTCTTGAAAAATATCCCAAAAAAGAAAACTCCTAGGAATATTGTAGCCAAATTCCAGAGTTCTCAGATCAAGATGAAAATATTGCAATCAGACTGAAAGAAACAATTCAAGTACTGTGGAAACACAATCAAAATGACACAAGTTCTATCATATTCTATGGTAAGGGACTGAAGGGCTTGGAATATGATATTACAGAGGTAAAAGGAGCTAGGATTAAAACCTAGAATCACATACCCACAAAACTGAGGATAATACTTCTGGGCAAAATATGGATTTCCAATAAAATAGAGGACATTCAAGCACTCTCAGTGAAAAGACCAGAGGTGAATAGAAAATTTGACTTTTATAATACAAGAATCAAGAGAAGCATGAAAAGGTAAACAGGAAAGAGAAATCATAAGGGACTTACTGAAGTTGAACTGTTTACATTCCAACATGGAAAAGTGATATTTGTAACTCATGAGACCTTTCTCAATATTAGAGTAGTTGAAGGGAATATGTATATATACATACATATATATGTATATATATAGACAGAGGACACAGGGGTGAATATGCAGGTATAATGTCTTAAAAATAAAATAAAGGTGTGAGAGAAGAACATGTTGAGAGAAGGAGAAAGTGAGAGATAGAATGAGGTAAATTGTCTCACACAAAAATGGCAAGAAATCTATCATAATGGAAGGGAAGGGGGGTAGGTAAAAGGAAAGGAATGAATCTTGCTCTCTTTGGATTTTAAGCAGGGAATAACATAAACACTCAATTTATATATCTTACCCTACAGGAAAGTATGGGAGAAGGGGATGAGAGGGAGGATGACAGAAGGGAGGGCAGATTGGGGGAGGAGGTAGTCAAAAGCAAACACTTTTCAAAAAGGACAGGTTCTTAGGAGAAGACTAAATAAAGGGAGACAGAATAGGATGGAGGCAAATATTTCATTCACAGTATGACTACTATGGAAGTGTTTAGCGTAATGATACATGTATAACCTTCAATTAAGTTAAGTTAGGTTCAGATTTGGATTCACACTGGCAATAAGGCACACTCCCAACAGAACAAAGGTTTTTTTAGTTGAAAGACAGGGGAAATACTCTATTAACCCTGCAACCACATTATTTGACAACTCCTACTATGCAGTTAATGCAATAACAAAGACAGAGACACAGACACGCAGAAGCAACACCTGTTCAGAGACAAACCGCCTCCCCAGGTTTCTCCAAGCTGGGGAATCCCTCTCTTCTCTACAAATGCAGAGACACCGACAAAGGACACACACACAACATACAATGTACATACATTCACCACCTACACCAAAGCTTATCTGAAGCTGGGGAACCCCTAGCAGCCTCCTTGGTGAGTCCTTTCTGAATGTAGCCTCAGGTGGATGGGTGAGGTTCCAATGTGCCTGTCGCATGTGGTGACTTTTATAGGGCCCTGAACAAAGAAAGTTTTTTTCCCACTACAGAGGGGAGCCACCTTTCCCCCTCATTCCTAAGAACTGGCCGGGTTAAAGTTTCTCCAGTGAGAGAGGAGTTATTTCCTATCCTTTGTCTTAAGATTTTCCTGTTCTTTGTTCAGGCCTGTCGGTCTCCAAGCAGGAGAGTCTAAAGCTTTGGACAAAGGGGGCAGGGAGCCTGACACATACATGCTGGGCTTACACTGTAATATGGAGCTTCTTCTCTAATGATTTATCATTCAAACCTATATTGAATTGCTTGCCTTCTCAAGGAGTGTTGGTGAGGAGGGAAGAAGGGAGACAATTTAGAACTCAATGTTCTAAAAAACAAATGCTTAAAGAATTGTTTTTACATGCAACTGGGAAATAAGATATACAGGCAATGGGGTATGTAAATCTATCTTGCCTTACAAGAAAGTAAGGGGAAAGAGGATAAGGTAGGGGTGAGGAGGCTAATAAAAAGCAGGGCATACTGGGGAAAGGGGCAATTGGAATACATTACATCTTGGGCTGAGGGCGAGCATAGAGAGGGGAAGAAAATTTGTAACTCAATATCTTGTGAAAATGAATGTTGAAAACTAAAAATAAATTTAAATAACAAAAAATAATAATAAAGGAGACCCAAAATGCTGAAGAAAATAATACCTTTAAAATAGACTAACCCAAATGGCAAAAGAGGTCCAAAAAGACAATGAGGAGAAGACTGCCTCGAAAAGCAGAATTAGCCAAATGGAAAAAGAGGTCCAAAAGCTCACTTAAGAAAATAATTGCTGAAAAATTAAAATGGAGCAAATGGAAACTACTGACTTTATGAAAAATCAAGAAATTATAAAACAAAACCAAAAGAAAGAAAAAATAGAAGACAATGTGAAATATCTCGTTTGAAAAATAACTTATTGGGTAAATAGATCGAGGAGAGATAATTTAAAAATTATTGGACTACCTGAAAGCTATGATTTAAAAAAGAACCTAGACATCATCTTTCAAGCAAAAAACTTCCCTGATATTCTAGAACCAGAGGGTAAAATAGAAATGAGAAGAATCCACCACTCACTTCCTGAAAGAGATCACAAAAGAAAAACTCCTAGGAACATTGCAGCCAAATTCTCAATTTCCCAGGTCAAGGAGAAAATATTACAAGCAGCCAGAAAGAAATAATTCAAGTGTTGTGGAAACGCAATCAGGATAACCCATAATTTAGCAGCTTCTACGCAAGGGGATCATAGGGCTTGGGATATGATATTCCAGAGGTCAAAGGGGATATGATTAAAACCAAGAATCACCTATCCAGCATAACTGAATATAATATTTCAGGGGAGAAATGGAATTTCAATGAAATAGAGGACTTCCAAATATTCTTGATGAAAAGACCAGTGCTGAAGAGAAAATTTGACTTTTGATTACAAGAATCAAATGAAACCTGGGAAGGTAAACAGGAAAGAGAATCCATAAGAGACTTATTAAAGTTGAACTGTTTACATTCCTACATGGAAAGATTATAATTGCAAGTCAAGAGACCTTTCTCAGTATTAAGGTAGTTAGAGGGAATATATGTATGTATATATGTTTATAAATGTGTGTGTGCCTGTGCGTGTATAATATACACAAATATGTGCACATATACATGTTTGTGTGTATGTGTGTATGTGTGTGTGCATATATGTGTGTACATGTGTGTATGTATATATATTTGTGTGTAGATGTGTGTGTGTGTGTGTGTGTGTGTGTGTGTGTGTGTATGTTGACAGAGGGCACAGGGTAAGCTGGATATGAAAGAATGATACCTAGAAAATAAAATTAAAAGTTGAGAGGAATGTTCTGGGAGAAAGAGAAAATGAAAGGTGGAATGTAGTAAACCATCTCATGTAAAAGAGGCAAGAAAGAGCATTTACAATGGAGAGGAAATGGGGGAGGAGAGAAGGAATAAGTGAGCCTTACTGTCATTGGATTTGACTTAAGGAGGCAATAACATACACATTCAATTGGGTATGGAATTCTATCTTACCCTACAGTAAAGCAGGGGGGAAGGGGATAAGAAAAGGGAGATAGTAGAAGGGATGGCAGATTGGGGGAAGGGGCAATGAGAAGCAAACACTTTTTTGGAGAGATAGGTCAAAGGACAGAGTAGAATAAATTGAGGGTGGGACAAGATAGAGGGCAATATAGTTAGTCTTTCACAGCATAACTGTTATGGAAATGTTTGGCATGACTAGATATGTATAACCTATATAGAATTACTTGCTTTCTCAATGAGGGTTGGTGGGGAGGTAGGAAGAGAGAGAATGTGGACATCAAAGCTTTAAACATGAATATTAAAAATCGTTTTTATGTGCAACTGGGAAATAAGATACACAGGAGTTGGGTTACAGAAATCTATCTTGCTGTACAGGAAAATATGAGGGAAGGAGATAAAAAAAGGGGGAGGGGTGTAATACAAGGCAGGGCAGATTGGAGGAAGGAGTAATCATAATGCACACTGTCCTGTGTTGGGGGGAGTGGAGAGATGGGGAGAAAATTTGGAATTCATAATCTTGTGGAAGTAAATGTTGAAAACTGAAAATAAATAAATTTATATTAAAAAAAGAACTACCATAACCAGAGGGAAAAGTGAAAAGAAAATCTAAGGCTACTTCCTTCTTTAAAAAATCTACATTTGACACAACAAGAAATAAGATTACAAAAAATACATTCTTAGTCAAAGAAAAAAAAAACACTTCAGATGGGAAGAAAGAGATATCACTATGGAACCATTCAGGATCACATAAGATAATCTTGGTAATGTGCCAACAGAAAGCTATTCTTTCTCATACACACAGATCCACACAGAAGTACATATATTACTCTATAAAAATTGGAAGGAACATCTCTTTTTTCAAACTTTATATGACAGCTTTCCAAAAATTCACAATATTCTAGGGCACAAGTAGAAATATTGAATACATGCTTTAGAGATCATATATACAAATTATATACGTGTGTGTGTGTGTGTGTGTGTGTGTGTTTGTGTGTATGGAGAGAGAGCGAGAGAGAGAGAGAGAGAGAGAGAGAGAGAGAGAGAGAGAGAGAAAATCAATGAAAGAATGTACACTTAACTGGAGACTAAATTACATAGTTCTATAGACTGAGTGGATAAAAGATTAAATCATAGTAAAAACAATTTTATAAAAATTATAATTTTTGTGGGTGCAGCTCAATCAGTCTTTAGGGGAAAGTACATATCTTTAAACATCTTCATTGATAAAAAGAGAATAGTCATTTAAATAAGGAAGCTAGCAAATCAAAGAGTTAAAAATATAAATATCCACAGTAACAGAAACTCTGCAAATCAAAGAAAATATCATGGAGGAGGCTTTCTTGACATCAAGGTAGTTGAAGATACCTTATGGATATACCGTTTGTTCCTGATCTGTTGGCGAAGACGTTTTCCCTTAAGTCAGTATGAGATTGGGGAAAGAATTAGATTGAAGTCAGAGGACTTGCATTCAAGTTTGCGCTTTGCCACTTACTTCAGGTGTGTCTTTTTAAAATCACAATCACTTTGGGCCTCAGTTTCCTCATCTGTAAAATCTGATCTTTGGTTAGATGTTCTCTTGGGTCCCTTCTTGCTTAACTCTATGAGTTTCATCACACAGATAATCTTATGGATATGACTTCTAATGTTTTATTGTGGGGTAATTCTTAGGAAATGAATACATATGCATGTATAAATATATACATATACAAGAATACACACATTGTTGTAACTACACTTGTCAGCATGAGCAGGAATAGTCTGAATAGAAATGACAAGAGATGATGAGAATAACAGGATGGATATGTATTTGTTTATTTATATTCATGTTTATACAAAGCATGTACCCATTGCCAAAACCTCTGGGTGCATTTGCATAATTAAAAACACCAACATAATCAGCATGCTGAAAATTGGCAATAACTAGATAGTCCCCCAAATATAAAAAAAAAAACTCTCTATACCCTCTAGGAAATAATACTTCCCCAACAAACTCCCATTAGCTCAAAGTTGATACATATTATTAAGATTTACACAAGATCCCAGAGGTCCACAGACTCTCTGCCATTTGGACCAGTATCCTCGAGGATTTGGGCTCTGAAGATCTCTTCAAATAAAGGTACTGAGAGAAACATCTCCACAACTAATCTCTGTCTTAATTCCAGCTCACAGAAAAATAAATCACCTCTTTGCTTTCCAAATGAAAACAACGATTTTTTTTACATTGTACCCAAGAGCACGCAGGGAGGATGGTTATGTTCCTGTAGTATCAAATATGGCATCCATGGCAAGGGGAATTTCTAACACACAGCTGCTGCCACAGACAGCTGGAAACAGCCTTCTGCTCTCTATCTGAGTCATGGGAAATTGTAAGCTCCCTAGAAGATTCTTCCCTCTAGCTGTTCTGTGAGCATCCAGTGAAACTCATTTTCAATTTCCACTCTGTACACCTTAATAAAACTCAGTTTTACTTCCAAGTCATGCTCTAACACTTAAACACCTTGTTTTCCAGAACAGTACTATTCAAGAACAGGTGCTAGTTTAAACCATGAGGGAAATGTTCAGTGGAAAGAGAAGAGGAAAAGGTCATCAATCTTTTTTCCCCCAGTCTCTCCTTTAGCCTTTGGATGGTATACCCTGAAGTAGAAGTGACTCAAATATGATCAATGCATTCTCTGACTTATCTGGGGTAATGATTGTAGGTCTTTATATCGCCTGTGTAAGAGTTGGGCTTTTTGTCCCCTTAATGTTATTGAAGATACAAAACAGGAAGCACATGCTTTTTTCAAAAAAAAAGGTAGCTCTTCTTAGTTCTAGGGCTTTCCCTCTGTTAATTATTTCATATTTATCTTGTATATCCCTTGCTTTGTATATATTTGTTTGCATGTTGTCTACCCAATTAAACTGTAAGGTAGAGACTGTCTTTTGGCTCTTTTTGTATACCCAGTACTTAGCACCGTGCCTGACACATAACAGATGCTTAATAAATAGTTTTTTTTAATATCATTAATATTATTTCTGGACCTTGGCTGAATGAACTGAAACACTAAAAGTAAAGTGCTCACCCAACTGAGGATGCATCTGCATAAGTTGACTTTTAAAGTGCAAGCCCAAGTGAACTCTCCCTGTATGTAAAACAAACAGTTAATTTGTATTTAACTACGGCATTGAGAAGTATGTAAATGTAATCTGCTGCTTTTAAAAAATGTTTTTCGCAAATAGGGTACTTGGATTTGAAACAGTCAATTGTCTTTGCACTTTAACTTCAGTTTTGGAGTGATGATATGACCTACTTGTGGTAGGTCGTTGCTTTTGAGAAAGTTGGGGGCACTGTCAATCTGTAGGGTAGAATATGTCCTCTCTTCACCTCTCCTTCCCTCCCTCCCTCTGGCATAACCATAGAAAACAATTTTGGGAATAAAAAAGAGATTCTAAAGGAGAAATGGCTCAAACAAGAGGGGAAATACAAAAAGAGAAAAAGGATGTTTCTCTGGGAAAATAATTGTGATGGCCAATTTCTCAAAGTTTTTGTTGCGTCTCTGCCTATAGTTTTGGATAATGATGCAGAAGTTTCTGGTGTCTGAATTTAGGATGGTTATTGGAAGAAACATGTCACTCAGTAATTATTAACTGTTCATATAACAAGTTAGGTACAGTGGTAAAAGGACCCGAAGTCAGGATATCTGAGTATTCCTCTTAGTAGTAGTACTTCTTAGTTATATGATCTACAGCAAGTCATTTATACAATATAAGTTCCCTGTGAGATTCTGTGTGTGGCACCCATCTCGACTAGCTTCTCAGAGTATGGTTGCTACTCTCAGGTTCTTGAGTATAATCAGTGGGACTTCGAACCTAAAGTTCATGAGTATAATCCACCAGTGTACTTCCATAAACAGTTTGTTGATAATATTGGCTCTTTTTAAAGGCATAGTAGCTATAAAACATTTCCCATATAAACTTAGAGAACACTCATCTGGGTGATGTGTATGCACAAAATTAAAGTAAAATGGGATGTTTATGAGGCATACATATAGGAAACTTGTGTCCAATACAAATTATAACTCTGGAATTACAGGGCTTAGAAATTCTTTCTAAGATTTTCATCTCTACAACTTGACTCTCAATTGCTAAGTCCTGGTCCCTTGTAAGTCCATACTTGGTTCCTTCCTCTATTGCATAAGCTTGGCTCCTGAAAGCTGCTTCCTCTCTTTAGGAACAAATACCAGCATCTATCCAGAAGGTATCTCTCTAACCCTTGATGGTCACAATGTCAACGAGTGGTCAGCTAACTCTGCTTTGAAGCATCATGGTGTGAGAAACACAGCTGTGGGAATCACAGGACTTCCCAGACAGGGTCAAACCCTTAGGAGGACCCATGTGATAGCCTGTTAACATAGCTGTGGGGATCACAGGGCTTTGTAGGCAGGGTCAGAAAGTAAGTGCAAGATGTGCTTCAGCAGCTCATTGCTTTCCTGGTTTCATAACCTAAGGAAGATCCATGTGATAGCCCACTCTCACCCAAAGAACTCCTAAAGAAAGTGGGCAGAGGAAGGCTTTTATTACACACACACACACACACACACACACACACACACACACACACACACACACAGAGAGAGAGAGAGAGAGAGAGAGAGAGAGAGAGAGAGAGAGAGAGAGAGAGAGAGATGCTCACTAGGAACACCCACATTGATACAGAAGCAGGAGTAAAGTTAATGAGTTCTACCTTCCTTGTCTGAGTTAGGGTTAGTTTACATTCTTCATTTCCCTACATGCCCTTCTTAATTTATGCAGATTGTGCAGATTACACAGGCATGGTAATGAAGATACTTGACCTGGACATGACCACTCAGGCTTGAACTGATTGTCCCAGCCTAACCTTTCTGACCCCAGGATGGCCATTGTCTTAGTAAGCTAGCTTCCTCACAGATACTGATTATCTCCCAAAAACTTCTGTGGGAGCAAAACAAGAAACCATAATATCCCTTCTTACAAGGGCCAGTGGGAAGAAGAAGCAAAAAAAAAAAAATCCTCTCCTTCTCCAAGTGTTATTCTCTCTCAGGAACCAGGGTCCTTCTCTTTCAGTTCTTTGCTTGTACTCACTCAATTCTCTCTAGCCCTCAGATATTTAAAGCCCCAGAGGCATGACCCATTTTATCCCAGGTGATCGGTTTGTCCCTTCTAACTCACTCAGAGAGAAGTATCCATACATTCACCCTAGAGGGATAACCTGGTATTTACATGTTGTTGGCACATTTATACTGTATTGTCTGTTATCTATTCTTTGTTTTCTGTGACTACATCATCTACCTGGGAACAGTTACTAAATTATACCTTTGTATTTAATAAGAAAATATTTACCAAGTACACTATATGCATAGATCTCTCTGAGATTAAGTGAGATTATTTTTTTTTAAGTTCTCTTTTCAAGTATTAAAGTACAGCTTGGATTTTTATTTGCCACCCAGATCAGAATGCAAAGATAAGCTAGCCTTGAGTTTTAGGCAAGCCAGATTTCTATATAGAGACTTCCCTAGTCTCTAGGAGCCACCTTCCACAATTTAAACTAAGAACCTTAGTTGGAGGAAACTGAAGTTTTGAAGAAAAATATTACTTTTGATTTAGAATCTCCATCACTTCTTTCAAAGTCACTATCATCGATGTCATTATCATCATAACCATCATCATTAATATCTTTATATTTTTGACAGTTACATTTCAGTAATATTAGGAGTTAGACAAATGTAGAAAACTGTCATTTATGCATAATATTGTTTTTGTTGTGACTTGGGTGTGACAGAGGAAAGGAGAGGGGTGGAAATCTAAAATTATGCATATAGATCAAATTCACCATTTCTTGTACTGATACATGATTTCTGGGCATCAGCAAAAGGTGACAGGTGTGCCTTCTGGCTTGACACCTTCTGACAACAAAGCACAAAAATAAATGCCACCCAAAAAGGCAATGATTGTAAAAATCCCATATGATTCCAATTATATGCCTTTGTGAATTAAGTGAAGGAGTCAGAAGTCAAACCCACATTTTCTAATTTTCAAATTAATCATTCCCTCTACTATGTACTTGAATTATCAAATGAAATGAACACAGTTAATATACTTAGTTTCGGCTCCTATCTATATCTAATGAATGAATAGCGCTTTACTCCTAAGCACTACATGACCAATTACAACCTTAATTTGATCAATAGAAGGAAATTTACAGATGTGATCTCTGAAATATTGAATTTATTTTAAAAGCACTAATTATAAATATAATTGAATTATGGATTCACAGGTGTTCATAGAAATCTATACACAGTCTAATTTATGATAGTATTAATAAGAAATTTCATCTATTGTATTATGTACCAATCCTAAGGTTGAAAAGTTATTGCCAAAAAAATGACTTCATACTTTCAGATTAATGAAACTCTTATTTGACATTGAAATTGAAATAACATGCTGTCTTTTACAAAGTGCTCAACTTTCCCTTTAACTTTGCCTAATTACCATTATTTGCAGGGCCAATGGATGTAGGTTGATTAAAAATGGATGATCATTAGCTAGCTTTCCAGGTATTGTTAAACCAATAAAGTTGATATTGGCAAGTCTACTTTTTTTTTCCTTTGCCCAGAATGTTGGGAATTAGAACATTTTGGTAATGAAATGCAATTGGTTCAGTATGCTTGAAAATAGACTCTGAGGAATGGTGTTTTAGATCTCAGCGGGTCATTAATTCAATTGAAATTATTGCACCCTTGCGTCAGCCCCAACTTACTTTTCCCCTCCCTGGTGATATATAATGACACTGAACCCACAATCGAATTTACTCTCATAAGCAGATGATACAGCAAATCTTTTATTCACCTAGGTCAGCTGGCATGATCCAAACAAAGTACCTTATTAGATGAAATGTTCCCAATTACATAGTGGATTAATACAAATCTGTTTATCTGAAACTTACTGTTGGCAAAGCAAACTCTGCTCTGGGCACATTGCTAACACTCACCAGAGAAGATGACATTGCTTAGAGGGAAAAAAGGATGGAAACCAAATTTGTTTTTTCAGGTCACCTATTTGTTCTATAATATAACAAAACAAAGAAGCTAACTAGCCCCTAGAACAGAAATCTAGAGACCTGAAGCACATAGGACAGTTTCCATAGGAAGGAGACTTTGTATCATGAAAATCCTTGAACATTTGAAAAATGTAGCTCATTATTTTTTAAGCCTTTATCAGAATCAGACCACCTAAGTAGCCCCTGCAGGGGTCCAAAGAGAACATTAGGACTGAGAGGGGAGGGGACTGAAGATATGCTTATTTGCCCATAAAGAAACAAATGTGAAGCTGTCCCTTTCAGAAATGTTTTCTTGAGGACCTAAAAACACCAATTACTTATGACAACCATTAGAAACAGGAGTCAGGAGCTTTCCAACAACAAAGTGAAGTCATTTTATCCAGATAAATGCTTCAATTTTCTCTGCAATTTGGCAGACCTGTAGCCATGGAGATCTTGCTCCATTGTCCTTGAGACTACACAGCACTCAGATGACAGACGATACCAGAAAGCTGTATAGTAGGTTTGGCATTGGACAAGATGCTTAATCTCTCTGTTCTTCAGTTTTCTCATTTATAAGTAGAGGCTAATATCATCTACATTGCTTTACTTACAAGTTTGTTGTGAGAGGATTTTGTAAATCATAAATGGCTATTATGTAAATGAGCTTTTTATTATTACTATTAGTAATAGAGGTACTAATAGTGATCATACTAATCTGGCCAAGGAGTCAAAGAAATCTTGGCTAATGTCAGCAACTCTTATTTTTTTCTCACCTAACCTTTCTATGTCTCAGTTTTCTCATCTAAAACAGGAATGAGAGACAGTATGGTAGAATAGCAGTTAGTCTGTCTTAAAGTCAAGAAGAATTGGATTCAAGCCCTACCTCTGACATATTCTGTTTGTCTGACTGTGGAAAATTGAGCCTCTCAGTTTCCCTTTCAGCTCTCTAAGACTGCAAGTCACAACTGAAATTTTCAAATGGAGTTTCCACATCATGGGGTACCCCTCACCAATGAAAGCAAAGATCTGGCAGAAAAGCAAATGAATAATAATAATGTTCTATGCGTATCACAAAAATGTCATTTATCAATCGACAAAAATTTATTAAACACCTATATTGTGCTAGTCCTGTGTTAGGTGTACAATGAGAATTCAAGTAGAGCAAATGAAATAATCCTCCCTTGTATTTTATATTAGAATAGTGGGAGAGACAAGTGCATTTGTAAACACCATAGTCTCCAAAGTTTAGGTGAAGTTTTAAGCTTAATAGCTCAGATTTTTGGATAACTTATATGTAGAGTACAAATATGAAGCATGTGTATACATGTAGTTATATATGAGTGTATGCATGTACACACACATATATATATATAATTACATCTCTATTATTTTAGAGACATAACTATCTATATATAAGTACAAAACACAGTGTTTGTATCTATTAGGTGCTTAATAAATGTTTGTTACATTAGATTAGAACCAGGCTTTCTCTGCTTACATATCATACATATTATATCAGCCTAGAAAAATGTAACTTATTGCTTATGTATGCCTTGAAGGCAGGCACTGCTTTTCATTTTGTCATAGTACCTTAAGCACATAACACAAAGTGGCTTGGACACATTAACTGCTTAATGAACAATTATTATATTGGATTGGAACCTTCCCACTACAATATCCTTATTAGGGAACGAGGTCAGTGAGTTGACTGAACTCCCAGGGATAGTTGCTGTCCAGTCAAGAAGAGGTAAAAAGGCAGATATCTTTATGAAAACTGAATGTCTACAGGTTGCAAACAAATAAGTTAAAGTATGAATGAGAAAAACAAAACAAAACAACAACAAAAAACAAACCATTGTTTGCAGACCCAGTTAACTTAACTGCTCAATCCAATAGATTAAGGAACACACAAAGTGTATTTATAGTGTGCCACCACCCCACAAAAAAATATCCTTTCCATTAAAGTATGTTCCTGGATAGAACAATGAAATCAAGGTGCTTCTAGCAGCGGTTCCATGGGGATGAGAACAAGATTCCATAAAGCTTTATGCTAGAAGCACCCATAATAAAATTATCCTGATTCTTTCTTCTAATCCCCTTCCATAGTCCTTTCTACATCTGTATACCTCTGAAGAAGAGCAATGATATCCCACTTCCATGTGGCTGCCCATTGGCTAGGTGGGTTTGTGTTAGAAACAAAACCGAAGCTCAATAAATTGCTGCTTTGGTGCACAAAATATTCCCTCAGTATATTTATGCAAAAATATTAATAATATAATTTTCTAAGATGATCAAATTATTAAATTATAAGCAGAGGCACTAAGAAAAATAAGATCAATTATTCTTATAGTGACATTTCAAAGACTAAAGAACATTACAAAAACATTTTGAAGTTTGGGTAAGCTAATCAAGAAAATAATTATTAATCTATATATTTGCAACCATCATAATGCAGTAGCTAGTCATTTTATGAAAAATTTTAATATCTCTCACTCCTCCCCATGAGATGCCTGCCTCTTCTGTGGAGTAAATGTAAGGGCTTCTTATATTTTTCTTTTAATTCAGTGCCTTGTCTACTGTACATTTTCCTTTTCCCTCTATTTGAGGGTTTTCTCAGTCCATTTTATGCTACTCAGGGTTCTTTCAGTGAAGGAAATTAACTTATTAAGGCCCACTTTATCTACTCAAAAATAATAACTTTTTTTAAAAAAACGTGAATTATACCAGTACCAAACACAACAAAATTCTCATTTTTTTAACATAGTTTTATAATGTGTTTGAATGTTTAACATGGTCTTTTAAGAGTGTCATTCCTCCAAAGTGTACATTATTTACTTGTTATAGTTAATCTTGAGGTTAGGCAGAATACTATCAAATCTGTAAATATTTACCTACTTTTGTTATGAGAGTTCTAAGAGTATTTCCACTTTCATTTCTGTTCTTATATCTTTCAAAGGAAAAGTAAAAACAAATGTAACTTTTAGAAACTGAAATTTCCCTGCCTTGGGCCCCCCAAAAAGCCCTATAAATTGATTCCAGAAGAGGAAATATATTTTTTGAATGATACAATAATTTATAGGTAAGGATGACATTTTTGTATTGTTATTCTCTACTGGGGTCAGCAATACTTCCTTAGAGAAGCCATTTGACATGCAAATTGCTAACAAGAAATTTTAGGCCTCTTAATTCTGCCAGTATTTCCTTTTACTCTAAAATATAAAGAAAAAGCACCATGTTTACTCATGGATCAATTTCCCAACAATCTCAACCATTTGGAACACAAGGCAGCAGGGAGGTGAGGTAAGGAAAAAGAACATCAAAAAAACAAAACATTTGTTTCCTTGAAATGTGTTTGTTTATAAATAAGAGAAAAAAATGTCAAGTATTAAAGAAGATTCCCAATCTGGGAAAAGCTATTTCAGAGTTATTATATTGTATTATTTTGTAACCTGAATACAAATCTCTCTTCAGACACTAACTATGTAACCCTGTGTGTTGGTAAGGCAAAATGGGCTCCTTACCACATCAGGAGTTTGGCTTTTGTTTACTTTGAGTGAAAGTACTTTCAGCTGTTAAGTGCTAAGCCCCAGGCCCAAAGCCCTATCAGGTGTGAAACCTGTGTGGGTGTAGATTAATGACTTAAGAGGGGCCAACTCGGGAACCAATGGTCTCTGGTCATTGAGGCAGGGCTTGAGAACAGCAGAGGCTCAGCTGCAAAAGGTGAGCCAAGAGACAACTACGGTGGAAGCGGAAGTCAAAGCAGGAAGCTGCGGAAGCAGAGCTGACCCATGTGTAGATCCAGGAGTGTGAGCAAGGACTTGAGGCCAGTAAATATGATTTGGCTAAATACTATCTTGTTTTTCTGTGGCCTCCTGGTTACTCTTGTGAGGCGAGCTTTCTGGGCCTGGAGTCTTTTTGTCAAGATGTCAGAATGGGGAGTCTGGTTCGCGGATCTGCTGTGGTGGGGCCTAAATAAATGTTTTGTTGCTTTCTACTTAGAGAATCTCTCATATCTTGCGATTTCAAACCATTCAAACACATACATGATTATATTTGAGATTATAAATTCAGCCTTCCCACTACACCCTGGATAATTTACTTAGCCTCAGTTTGCCTCATTTTCTTCATTTGTAACATAGAGATTATGATAGCACTTGTCCCCCCAGGGTTGTCTGTGAAAATAAAATGATATAAAATTTTGTAAAGTTCCTTGCAAATCTACATAAATGTTTGCTTTGATCATCTTTGTTGTTATTTTATTGTTAGAAACAGAATCTACCTTTCATTTCTTAGCCTTTTTTTCAAGGAACTTTAGCTTTTTCTCATCAGGTTTTAATATATAATTGACTGTCAACTCTGGATAAATTTTACTGTGTCTTCTTGTCACATCAGTTATATCTCACCCCTGTGATCCCAATTTTCCATATGAAAAAAATAGGACAAGATCAGAAGAAGCCAAATATACATTCCTCCTGAGTGAATTGTTATAGCATTTATGAAATAGCCTGGCATTGAGTCTTGTGCCTTAGTTTATCTGTGCTTATAGTACCAAGATAACTGTAACATATAGAGTGATAGAATAAGCATTTTTTTATATGAAATTTCTCAAACTCAAAATAAAATACAAGAATACATTGGGACAGGAAAAACCAGCAAAGATTATGCAATAAGAATAAACAGAGTATTCCCCTTCCCCTTTCCCCAGCTATGGAGTTCTGCCCATAATCATGACACAACAAAGTCTCTGTGGTGCTAGGGTCTTGACTAAATAGCTTTTTAGCTCTGTTCTTCATTGTTGGAGGACTGAACTTCAGCATCAACTACCATTTTCCACACCTCCCAATCCCCATCTGTAATCTAAGATTGGTTTCTTTCATCATGGCTCATTGAGGAGCAGGCATCTAGGACTCAATCCTCAAGTACACATCAGGGCTTTGGTGAAACCACTGAAATCTCCAAGAACGAATAAACAAACAAAAATACAAGGCACTATGATAATGTCATGGATGGCGAAGACATAAACCCAGAGGAAGAGGATAACCGAAAACCCTTATAAACAAGGTAACAAAGGGAAATGCACCTTGGACACCAGAAAGATATAAGAACATGCATGTGAGAAATAGAAGAAGAGAGAGACAGAGATAGACAGAGAAAGACAGAAGAGTGTCAAAGAGGAGGGAGATGGAGAAAGTGAGAGAGAGAGAGAGGGAGTGAAAGCAAGAGCGAGAGTGGGAGCAAGAGTGAGAGCGAGCGAGAGAGAGAGAGAGAGCAAGAGAGAGAGAGAGCAAAAGAGAGCGAGAGAGAGAGAGAAAGAGAGAGAGAGAGAACCTGATGATTAAAAGCTACTGTACTGACAGGAAAGCTCAAGATACAAGCACAAAAAAAATACCATGACTTGGAAACATCTAAAAGCTAAGTCTCAAAAGAAAATGCATATTGTACACATATCCAACAACAATTCTTAGGAGAGCAAAAGAGAGTAAAAAAAGAAAAGGAAAAAATGATTTTAAAAATCAAATGCAAATAATAGAGGAAAAATTAAGAAAAGGAAATGGGAGCTTTGCAAGAAAATTATGAAAAGCAAACTAACAGCTTGGTGAAAAAAAAAAGACCAAAAATACAGTAGAAATAAACCTCTCAAAAAATCAGAATTTGTGAAGTTGTTAAAGAGGTACAAAGCTTTAATGAAGAAAACAACTTCTTAAAAAGTAGAATTGGTTAAATGGAAGTTAATGACTCCAAGGTACATTAAGAAACAATAAGTGAGAGAAAATGTGAAGTATTTCCAAGGAAAAAAATAACTGACCTGAAAAATCAACTGAGGGGAAATAATTTGTTAATTATAGTGCTACTTGAAAGCCATGATTTTAAAAATATACCACATATCATATTTCAAGAAATTATAAAGAAAAATTCTCCAGATATGTTAGAATCAGTGGGCAAAGTAGAAATTGAAACAAATTACCAGACACTTCCTAAAAGAAATCCCAAAATGAAAACTCTCAGGAATATTATAGCCAAAATCCAGAGATCCAGGGTGAAGGAGAAAACACAGCAAACACCTAGAAAGAAATAATTCAAGTCCTTTGAGGAAACTGTCAGGTTCACAAAAAACTTAGCAGCTAAGACTTTAATAAATAAATGGAGGGCTTGGCATATGATTTTCTGAAAAGCAATGGAGCTAAGATTACAACTCAGAATAAGCAACTTAGAAAAAAATAAGTATAATCCTTCAGGGCAAAAAGTGGACATATAGTAACATAAAAGACTTTCAAGCATTTCTGATGAAAAGACAAAAACTAAATAGAAATTTAAACATTTGGCATAAGATCAAGAGAAGCATAGAAAAGAAATCATGGGGGTGGGAGTATAGGGGTGGAGACAAAATGCAGAGAGAAGCCAGGAAGTTTCCAGAGCTCTACTAAATTTCTCTAGAAAATAACATTAAATCAAGGCTCTAAACAGATTCCAGAGCAACAGAACCCACAAAAAGACAGAGTGAAACAATTTTCTAGTTTAACATTCCTTAGAAGTCCTTCAAGAATGGTCTGTCTCATTTGCACAAAGGAGTAGCACAGCCCAGTACAGATGGTGTTGTGATAAGCCAATAGCAGGCTATTATTCACAGCATAGATCAGAAACTGACGCTCCTTGGTCCTGACTCAGTAGACTAGTGGCATGGTAAGCCTCCAACTTACCAGCAGAGAAGGCAAATTGCCAGCCAAGGAACCCGAGGACAATAGGTGCAACTAGGCCGGGCAACCTCACTACAGTGGGCAACAGGCAAGCACCTGAGTCCCTGGTGCAGAAAGCTAGTGGCCAGGCCCCTGGCTCCCAGCATAAGCACTTTGGGACAGTGCCTCTTGTGCTCTAGGGGCAGAGCTCAACTTTTAAAAATAAGCAAAAAGCAACAACAAAAGAAGAGTCCTAACAATAGAAAGCTATAGGAAACATTAAAAGAAAAGGCAAGAGGGCAGATCAAAATACACACTCTGAAGAAGACAACAATGTCAAAATGCGTACATATAAAGCCGCAAAAGTGGAATTTCAATTGGTCTCAAACCCAAAAAGTATTCTTGAAAGAGCTGAAATAAGATTATAAAAATCAAGTAAAAGTGACAGAAGAAAAATTGGGTAAAGTCGTGCAAGAGAATTAAAGGGAAAAAAGAGTCAACAGCTTAAAAAAGGAGCCACAAAATTGACCAAAGAAAACAACTCCTTTAAAAGAATTGGCCAAATGGAATAGGAGATATAAAATCTAACTGAAGAAAATAATTCCTTAAAAATTAGAATCACACAGGTGGAAGCTAATGACTCTATGGGACATCAAGAATCAGTCAAAAAAAAATCAAAAGAATGAAAAAAAAATAGAAGAAAACCTAAAATAGCTCATTGGAAAGACAACTGACCCAGAAAATAGATCCAGGACAGGTGATTTAGGAATTATTGTCCTATCTGAAAACCATGATCAATAAAAGATTCTGGACAGCACCTTTCAAGAAATTATTCAGGAAAACTGCCCTAAGGTCTAGAACCAGAGGGTAAAAGAGTCATTGAACGAATACACCAATCACCCCCTCAAAGAGATCTCAAATGGAAAATACCAAGGAATATTGTAACTAAATTCCAGAATTATCAGATCAAGGAGAAAATACTGCAAGCAGCCATAAAGAAACAAGTCAAATATTGTGTAGCTGCAGTCAGGATTACACAAGACTTACCAACTTCTACAGTAAAGGGTCAGAGGTCTTAGAAGATGATATTCCAGAAAGCAAAAGAGCTTGGACTGAAATGAAGAATCAACTACCCAGACAAATTTGGCATAATCTTTCAGTGGAAAAGATGCAAATTCAATGAAATTTGGGACTTTCAAACTTCTATGATGAAAAGACCAGAGCTGAACAGAAATTTCAATTTTCAAATACAATACTCAAGAGAAGCATAAAAAGGTAAAACAGAAAGAAAAAAAAAAAGAAACAACATTATTAAATAAGATTAAACTGTTTATATCTCTGCACAGGAAAATGTTAATTACAACTCTTGAGAACTTTATCTCTGTTCGGGCAGGTAGAAGGAGCAAACATAGACACAAGGTGTGGGTAAAAGTTGACTTTGAGATGGTGGTATAAAAAATAAGGGATAAAAAAAATTGTACTGGGAGAAGAGGAAAGGGGGAAGCAGAACAAGGTAAACTACATCACACAAGGAAGTGCATAAGTTCTATTACAGAAGAAGGAAAAAAGGGAGAGTTTGAGCATTGGTTGAACTTTACTCTCATAAGATTATGCTAAGAGAAGGAATAACATGCACATTCATTTGGGTATAGATATTTATCTTGTCCTATATGGAAGTAGGAGGGGAAAGGATAACAAAAAGATAAGGGTGGGTGGGGTTGATTGAAGGGAAGGCAGAACTGAAAGCAAAAGTATGTGAGAAAAGAGGAAAGAAAAGGAGAGGGTGGCCAAAGGGAGGGAAAATTGAGGGAAGTGGTAGTCAGAAGCAAAATACTGGTGAGGAGGGATAGAGAGAAAGGAGAGAGAAAATTATAAACAGGGAAAAATAGGATGGAGGGAAATACAGCTAGTATTCATAACTGGGATTGTGAATGGCATGAATTCTGCCATAAAAAGGAAGTGAATAGCTAAGTGGATTAAAAGTCAGAATCTTACAAAATAGTGTTAACAAGAAACACATTTGAAGCACAGAGATATAAACAGAGTAAAAGTAACAGACTGGAGCAGATGTATGCTTCAGTTAGAGTAAAAAAAAATTTTTAAAAAAGCAGGGGTTGCAATCCTAATCTCAGACAAAAACAAAGGAAAATAGGCCTGATTTAGAGATAAGGAAGGAAATCATATCTTGCTGAAAAGTACCATAGACAATTATGTGATATCATATATGTGCCAAATGGTATAGCATCCACATTCTTAGAGTTGAATTGAAGTGAGTTACAGAGAGAAATAGATAGCAAAACTATACTACTAGGGGACCTTAACCTCCCTTTCTCAGAACTAGATAAATCTAACCACAAAATAAACAAGAAAGAAATAAAGCAACTGAATAGAATTTTTGAAAAGTTAGATATGAGGGACCTTTGGAAAAAAAATTGAATGTGGAGAGAAAGGAATACGTTTTGCTCAGTGGTACATGTCACCTACACAAAAAATGAAAATATATTAGGGCATAGAAGTTTCGCAATCCCGTGCAGAAACATAGAAATATTAAATGCACCATTTTTATTTCATGATGCGGCAAAAATCACATACAATAAAGGGCCATGGAATGACAGGCTAAAAACAATTGGAAACTATATAATCTGATGCTAAAAAATGAGTGAGTCAAACAACAAATCATAGAAATAATCAATAATTTCATCAAAGAGAATGACAATAATGTGACAACTTAGCAAAACTTTTGGAATGCAGCCCAAACTTTTTAGAGGAAATTTTATATCTCTAAATGCTCACATGAATGAAATAAACAAAGAGGAGCTCTTTGAATTGGTTATGCACCTTAAAAAAAGCTAGAAAAAGAACA
>CM053622.1:401957474-401969853 GCA_028646595.1 Phalanger gymnotis
CATGAAAAACAAGTCAATGACTTGCTAAAGGAGACCCAAAAAATACTGAAGAAAATATCATCTTAAAAATAGACTAACCCAAATGGCAGAAGAGCTCCAAAAAGCCAATTAGGAGAAGGATACCTTAAAAGGCAGAATAAGGAAAATGTTGAAAACTAAAATATTAAATAATAAAATAGTTGTTAACAGAAAGAAATAAAATAAAAATGTACAGGATTTATATATTTTTAATAACCTGCAACTTTGCTAAAGCTATTTATCATTTCAAGTAGTCTTTTTTTTCACTTGATTCTCTAAGAATCTCTAAGTCAATCATTACATCATCTGCAAAGATTGATAACTTAATTTCTTCTTGCCTATTCCATTTCCTTCAATTACCTTTTCTTCTCTGATTGCAATAGCTAACATTTGTAGTAACAAGTTTAATATTAGGGGTGATAATTGACATCCTTGTTTCATCTCTGATCTTATTAGGAATGCATCTGGCTTATCCTCATTTCATATCATGCTTAATAATGGTCTTAAGTAGATGCTACTTATATTTTAAGGAAGACTCCATTTTTCCTATGCTTTCTAGTGTTTTAATAGGAATAGAAGTTGTATTTTGTTACAAGCTTTTTCTACATCTATTGAGATAATCATAAGGCTTCTGCTAGTTCTGTTGATATGATCAGTTATGCTGATAGTTTTCCTAATATTGAACCAGCCTTGCATTTCTGGAATAAATCCTACCTGGTCATAGTATATTATTCTCATGCTAAGTTACTGCAATATTTCTGCTAATATTTTATTTAAAATTTTTGCATCAATATTCATTTTGGGAATTGGTCTATAATTTTCTTTCTCTGTCTTCACTCATCATGGTTTAGGTATTAGTACCATATTTATGTCATAAAAAAAATTGGTAGGACTCCTTCACCTATTTGAGCAAAGTCTACAAAGTATGATAATTAATTGTTCTTTCAATCTTTAATAGACATAACATGTAAAATCATCTGGTTTTGGAGATTTTTGCCTAGGGAGTTTATTGATGGCTTGCTCACTTTCTTTTTCTGAGCTAGGGTCATTTAGGCATTTTACTTCCTTTTCTGTTAATCTGGGCAATTTATATTTTTGTAAGTATTCATCCATTTCCCTCAGGTTGTCATATTTATGGGCAACAATAGGGGAAAATAATTCCTCATTATTGTGTTAATTTCCTCTTTATTTTTGATAATGGTACTTTGGTTTAGTTCATTCTTTTTTAAGTCAAATTAACCAAAGGTTTACTGATTTTATTATTTTTTTCATAAAACAAGCTCTTAGTTTTGTTTATTATTTCAATAGTTTTCTTGATTTCAATTTTATTAATCTCGCCTTTGGTTTTCAGTATTTATAATTTGGCATTTAATTGGAAATTTGCAATTTGTTCTTTTGCTAGCTTTTTCAGTTGCATGCCCAATTCACTGATATCCTTTTTCTCTATTTTATTCATGTAAGCATTTGGAGATATAAAACTTCCCCTAAGAACTGCTTTTGTTGCATCCCATAAGTTCTGGTATGTTGTCTCATCATTGTCAGTCTCTTGAATGAAGTTATTAATTGTTTCTTTGATTAGTTCTGTCACGCACTCATTCTTTAGGATCAGATGAGTTTCCACTTAATTTTTAGTTTATCTTTCCATTGTTCTTTATTACAAATAAATTTAATTGCATCATGATTGGAAAAGGATGCATTGACTATTTTGTGCCTTTCTGCACTGGATTGTGAGGGTTTTATGCCCTAGTACATGGTCAATTTTTGAGTACGTACCATGTGTCACTGCAAAAAAAAAGTATATTCCTTTCTATCCCTATTGAGTTTTCTCCAGTGGTCTATCATATCTACCTTTTCTAAAATTCTATTCATGTCCTCAACTTCTTTCTTGTTTATTTTGAGGTTAGATTTATCAAGATCGAAGAGGAGAAGGTTGAGCTCCCCCACTAGTATAGTTTTGTTCTCTATTTCTTCCTGTAGTTCCCTTAACTTGTCTTCTAAGAATTTGCATGCTATACCACTTTATGCATATGTGTTAAGTAATGATATTGCTTCATTGTCAATGGTGCCTTTTAGCAGGATATAGTGTCCTTCCTTATCTCTTTTAATTTGATCTATCATTGCTTTTGCTTTGTCTGAGATTAGGATTGGTACACCTGCTTTTTTTTTTATTTTAGCTGAAGCATCATGTATTCTACTCCAGCCTTTTACTTTTACTCTGTGTGTACCCCCTGTTTCAAATGTGTTTCTTGTAAACAATATATTGTAGGATTATGGTTTTTAAACTGTTCTGCTATCTGCCTGTCTTTTATGAGAGAATTCATCCCCTTCTCATTTGCAGTTATGATTGCTATCTGTGTCTTTTTCTCCATCCTATTTCCCCCCTTTTGTGTCTTTATATCTACCTTCTCCCTTCCACTCCTGAAAAGGTTTTTGCTTTTGATCTCCATCTTTCTCAATTTTCCCTCCCTAATGACACTTTTCCTTATCTTACCCTTTTCCCTTTGCTACTTCTTCCATCCCTTCTATCCACCCTCCCTTTTTCCCTTTCCCCTCCTACTGCCTATAGGACAAATTTGATTTCTATGCTTATCAGAGTATGTTATTCCCTCCTTGAACAAAATCCCATGAGAAAAAACTCAAACCCTGCTTTTCTACCTCCTTTCTTTCCCTCTGTTTTTGTGCCTCTTCATGTGGCATAATTTAGGATTTTCTACCTCCTCCTTGCCTCTTTGAACCCCTTAATTATGTTTTTTTTGTCATCACATCAGTTACTGTATATGGGCACCCTCTCTATATGTATATCCTTTTCAATTCTCTTAATAGCTGTACCATTTTCAAGAATGACATATGTATGTGTATATATATATATATATATATGTATATATCATATATAAATCATTGGAATTCTATATAAGGATATAAACAATTTTCTATTATTCAATAACATAGTTTTTTTTCCTCCCTGTTGACCTTTTTATGTCTTTCTTGAGTTTTGTGTTTCCAGATCAAATTTTCCTTTGCTCTCTGACTTTTTCATCAGAACTGCCTGGAATTCATTATTTCATTGTTTGAAAAATTATGCTCAGTTTTGCTGGGTAACTGATTCTTGGTTGTGGTCCAAGCTCCTTTGCCTTTTGGAATATCATATTATAATTCCACCTTTCTTTTATTGTAGAAGTTGCAAGATCCTGCGTGATACTGACTGTAGTTCTATAATATTTGAATTATTTCTTTGTGGCTGCTTGCAGTACTTTCCCCTTGACCTGATAATTCTGGAATTTGGTTACAATATTCCTTGGAATTTTCAATTTCGGATCTCTTTCAGGAGGAGATGTCAGAATTATTTCAATTAGTATTTTACCGTCTGGTTCTAGGACCTCAGGGCAATTATCCTTGTGATTTCTTGGAAGATACTGTACAGGCTCTTTTTTTTTTTCATCATGGCTTTCAGGTAGACCAATAATTGTTAGATTATCTCTCCTGGATCTATTTTCCAGGCCAGTTGTTTTTTCCAATCAGATATTTCACATTTTCTTCTATTTTTTTTTCATTCTTTACATTTTGTTTGACTGATTCTTGATGTCTCATAGAATCATTAGTTTCTATTTGCCCAATTCTAAATTTTAATGTATTGTTTTCTTCATTTAGCTTCTCTACCTCCTTTTCTATTTGGTAAATTTTACTTTTCAATGAAACATTTTCTCCAATTAGGTTCTGTACCTCCTTAACCATTTTGCCAATTTTACTTTTTAAAGATTTGTTCTCATCAATGGTTTTTATTTCCTTTTTTTTCTTTTACCTCTCTAATTTGGTTTTTAAAGTTCTCTTTGAGTTCTTCCAGGAATGCTTTTTGAGCTTGAGACCAATTCACGTTCCCTTTTGAGCTTTCAGATGTGAATATAGTGTCAGTGCTGTCCTCTTCTGAAATAGTATTTTGATTTTCCCTGTCTCAATAATAGGCTCCATGTTGTGATATTATGTATTGAATGCTTTACGGCTCTGATGGATTGGGTAGATGGCTTATGGGATATGGTTCTCTGGTGTCCGAATGAATGGTTTACTACTACCTTCTATGTGGAGAGTCTCATATATTTTGCTATACAGAACTACATGGGCATTTTGATGTTTATCATCTACTTTGTTATTATTGCCTTACTGATACAACTAGTCAAATCAACAATGAAGTATTTTTTATGTGCCAGGAACTATGCCTGGCACAGTGATCAGTTCTGTGGATCAAAGAAAGGCAAAAATAGTCCCTGGCCTCACAAAGGGAAGGAAGCAAAGTTCCCAGATCCATTATGGAAAGGTATGATGCTGTTTAGCAGGGGCACGTGCAAACTGTCAGCTTTGTTGCTTGTACCCCAGGGCTAGGTAAAAGATTAAGAGTGGATAGAGGAGAAGACTAGTACATAGAAGATGCTAGGAGTCTTATTATGTCAGACTATAGTGAGGGGAAGTTTCAGGCCTGAGGCTGTATTCTGAACAAGAAACAGAAGCAGACAGCGTCTGTGCTTCTCTGTCCTTGAAGCAGCATCTTAGAATCAATTTTAAGGACAACCTGAAACCTAAAGCTGAATAATCAGAAAGAGCCTTTAACTCTTTCTTCTCGATATGAAGCACTTAGCTAATAGAGACTGCGGCCAACAGCATTGTTTCAGAGCTCCAACCATGGTCAAACCTATAGTGGCATTGCCTTGAACCAAACTTGGCTCAAATGCCTGCAAAGCACAAAGCAAGATGATAGTGATCAGACTTTATTCTGGACTAGGTTTCCAGCCTGCCCCATGAAACCTATAAGGAACATTGTACTCAATAACTGAGCAAGGAAAGTATTGCAGTACATGTGGTAAACTCCTGCTACTGGGAAATGTGAGATTGATGGATATCTTGAGATCAATACTCAGGAAGACAGAATGAAGTTGACAACTTTGTGTAACTCTGCCTCACTTAAATCTATTTCATGCACAAGTCAAGACATCTCTTGTGATGTCATTGGTTCTCTTCAAAAAATGAAGGATGATCAACAACTAACTCCAATGGCTTCTTATTACTTCCAGTATCAAACATAAAATCCTCTGTCTTTCAAAACCTTTAACAACATGGCTTCTTTTTACCTTTCCAGTCTTATATTTTACTCCCCTCCATTTACTCAACCATATAATAACACTGGCCTTCTCACTGTTACTCACACAAGACATTCCATCTATCAAATCTAGGCATTTTCACTGGCTGAACCCACTCTTGGAATTCATTCCTTCCTCTCCTTCAAATACTGACTTTTTTGTCTTCTTTCAAGACTCAGTTTAAATCCAACATTTTGCCTTTTCCATTTCCATGCTCACATTGACATACATATTACTAGTCCTTTCTCTTTGGTATCCCTTCCCATTTGCATTGTATAGATCTTGTATATACATACTTATTTACATATCTTCACCATTAGAATGCCAGCTGCTTAAGGACAGTGTTTTTGCTTTTCTCTCTGTCCCCAGCAGTCAGTACAGAACCTGACATGTAATTAGAGCTTAATAAATGCTCAGTGATTATTATAAACTTTTAACTTCTGCTTATGGGTATTATTATTATTGTTAATATTAAACAGATTGTAGATATTATGAAGCAGAGATGTCTTTCAAGTTCTCTTTTCTTTCTGTTCTTGGTTGTTTACCTCCTGGTTCTATTGGCAATTGGCTTCCAGCTCCATCATGCCTTCTTTTTTTTTTATCAGTTTATATGATTTGAGGACATCAATGTTATTTTGACTTTGAGGGATGGTTACCTTCCTATATTTTGTCTTTAATTGCTTTACCACTCTTTGGTTAGAGGTGCACCCCATGCACACTCTTTAGGTATTTTGTTTGTAATTACTTTGAAGAAATTCTTAGTTATTTACTATTTGTCATCAAATATGGTCTCAGTCCTGATGTGGCCACCCAGGAATGAAACAAAGTGGGGAATTTATTAAGTATTATGTGTTTTGTCAAGGCTTTGTTTCCTTAGGAGCTGATTAGGCTGCATGGTGTTAATGATTTCAAGTGAACTTATTGCCCTTAGTCATAGAGATTTGAATGGGGTTATGGTTAATGCTTTGTAGGGGACCTTGTATAATGCCTTATTGAGAAAGGAGGGTAGCTTTTTGGAGTTGATGAACTGTTTATTTTCTGCACAAGCTGTTGTTGACCTGGGCATTTGCCTACAGGTGGGGAACCATAGAGCTGAACAGGTATATTCTGGCTGCTTGTTCATATATGCTTCTTGAGTGTTTATGCTTAGTAAAAGTACTTTAAAAAAATATCTCTCGTTGATATAGTTTCTCCAGATCATGAACTTACATTTGAGGCAGGCATGCACGTGGGGTAAGATATCATGTAATTAATCATTTCTTAGAACCCAGTAATCTTCCATTACATTCGGGTATCAGAGTTTTTTTTTTTTATTTGAATGTTCCTTGATATGGATCATGTTTTCAAATGTTCGCTTATAGATCATAATTTTCTTTTGACAAAGCCTTGCCCACACCTTCTAAATGCTAATTAATTAAGGATTTTTTGTTTGTTTTATACATTTCATCAGTTGCTTAGATAAATATCAGTTTTTATTGATATTTGATGAAAATAATTTTCAACTTGATAATTTATGTTTTAATCTTAATTGCTTTTATCTGTGTGATTTTTCTTTTAATTGTATATGGTCAAAACAGTTAATTTAGTCTTTTATGATATCTTATATTGAAATTCTCTTCTAAGTTGTATTTTTGTAAAGTGTTACCTCTTGTTTTCCTTTATTAAAAAAATAAAAAGTGATTAGAAAATATGGTCATGAAATGTTGGTCAAAAACTTATTTACTTATTTTACTTATTTCATTTATTTAATTATTATTTAAAAAATTAGATTAAAATGGGTAAATTATTTAGATCAATAAGGGAACATGGAAAAAACCACTTGTGAAATCTATGATTAAAGGAAGAGCTTATTACCGAACAAAATGTAAAGAAGATAATGAGTTATAAAATGGATAATTTTGATTATATGGAATTAAAAAGATATAGCAAAGAAGTCCTTGCTCACTGGGGCATTCCAAGCTCAGTGGTGCAGAGCTGAGGGAAAGGAGTAGACCGAGGCAGAGAAGAGGAGAATACCACGAGGGAGCCATGGAGAATCAATTCAAGTATGAGGATTATAAGGAAACTGCTCAGTGGCTTTTATCCCATACTAAATTTTGACCAGAAATTGCAGTGATCTGTGGTTCTGGATTGGGGGGGTTTGGCGGATAGCCTGACCGAATTCCAGGCCTTTGACTACAGTGAGATACCCAACTTCCCTCAAAGCACAGTACCAGGGCACGCAGGGTGGCTGATATTCAGATATTTAAGTGGCAAGTGCTGTGTGATGATGCAGGGCTGATTCCACTCATATGAAGGCTACTCATTCTGGAAGGTAGCATTCCCTGTGTTTTCCGACTTATGAATGTGCACACTTTAATTGTTACCAATGCTTCTGGTGGGGCTGAACCCTGAATATGAAGTTGGGGATATTATGCTGATCCGAGATCATATCAACTTGGCTGGCCTCAGTGGCCAAAATACACTCAGAGGCCCCAATGATGAGAGGTTTGGAGAAAGGTTTCTTCCCATGTCTGATGCCTATGACAGGATTCTGAGACAGAAGGCCCATTTCATATGAAAGGAAATGAAACAGGAACAACCACTGCAGGAAGGAACCTATGTTATGGTGGGAGGGCCCAGCTTTGAAACCATTGCAGAGTGTTGGTTTCTGCAGAAAGTAGGAGCTGATGGTGTTGGCATGAGTACTGTGCCAGAGGTGATAGTGATCAGGCATTGTGGCATGCAAGTCTTTGGATTCTCCTTCATTATGAACAAATCAGTATTGGATTATGAAATCCAGGAGACAGCTAATCATGAAGCGGTACGGTGGCTGGGCGCCTGGCTGCCAAGAAGTTGGAGAAATTTGCCTGTACTCTTGTGGAAAACATGTAACCACCTTTGGAGAAGACTTTTTGATCCAGAGGCTGCCTGGCCCCTCCTTTCCCTGCTGCCCACTTTGCATTCCAGACAGTGGCTGGCTTTGCCTCCTTGCTTGAGCCATTTTCTGCCCTGAGGTTGTGGTAGAAAAGTGAGAAATATTGGTATTCCACCTCCTTGGAATATCCGCTTATCATTTCAAGTCCTTCCTAATGGTACCTAATTCTCTTTTATTCCATTGGTCCCTTCCCCACCATGGAAAGCTGGATCATTCCATTGTAGCTCCCAACCATAGCCAACATCCCAACATCCTTCATTCCACCCCTAGTAGACTTGTCTAGGGATTAAGTCCACTTTGCACTAAGGCTGCTGCTAATATTTTGAAAAGACTACTCGTACATTCCCAAGGCCTCACCCTGTCATCCCATGACTTTTGAGGCCCTTTGTGGTCCAGACCAGTGTATACTGCAAATTTAGTACTATGTGGGAATAAAAAGACAGTTAGAAATGTTACAAAAGAAAAAGATATTGCACAAACAAAACAACGCAGCCAAAATTTGAAGAAAAGCAGAAAGCTAGTAAAAAAAAAATATCAAGTTTCTTTGATAAAGGCCAGAATTCTCAAATATGCAAGAAACAGGGAAATTTATAACAATAAGAGACATTCTATTGAGAAACTGTCAAAGGATTTGAATAGGCAGCTTTAGAAGAAAAAAAATCAAAGATACCAATAGTTACATGAAAAAGGCTCTAAATCATTATTGATTAGAGAAATGCAAATGAAAGCAACTTTAAGATACTAACTCACACCTGTCAGATTGGCTAACATGATCAAAAAAGGGAAAACGAAAAATGTTGGAAGGGATGTGGAAAAATAGGTACACTAATGCACTGTTGGTGGAATGCCCACTGGTTCCACCATTCTGTAGAACAATTTGAAGCTATGCTTAAAGGGCTATATTACTGGCAATATGCTTTAACCCAGCAGTACCATTACCAGTATGTATGCCAAAAAGATCAAACAAAAGAGAAAATATCTTATTTGTACAAAAATATTCCTCACAGCTCTTTCTGTGGGGGCAAAAAATGGAAAATGAGGGGATGGCCATCAATTGTGAAATGGCTGAATAAGTTGTGGTACATGATAGTAATGGAATACTATTGAGGTATAAGGAAATAACAAAAAGGATGGTTTCAGAAAAAAAAGAACAACTGTGAAGACTTATATGAACTGATGCAAAGTGAAGTTAACAAAACCATGAGAACATTGTATACAGTTACAACAATATTATATTGTTTGTCAACTGTGCAAACCTTATCTAGTCCAATCAAGACAATGATCTGAGACAATTCCAAAGGACCTATGAAGAAAAATGCTATCCACCTGCAAAAAAAGAACTTATGAACTCTGAGTACAGATTGAAGACTTTGTTTTACTTTATTTTTTCTTGTTTTTTGTATGTTCTTTTAACATAGCTAATATGGAAATATGGATTCATATGTATAATTGATACCATATTGTTTGCCATGTTCATGGGTGGAAAGATGGGGAAGAATATGGAACTCCAAATTTTAAAAAAAATGTTAATTAATAAGATCAAAACAAGAAATATTTAACAAAATAAATAAAAAAATAATTAAAATTAAAAAAAAAAAAACAAGAGTAAAGAATTCTTATCATTGACCACCCCCCCCCCACTCCGCAGCTCCCAAGCTCTAGCAGTTCTTGTGGAAGATTGAGTCTTGGCTATAATTTTTGTAATTAGGTTTGTCAAAACATGGTTTATACTTTTCAGCTGTTTCTGTTTCTTACTTATCTGGTCTGTTCCACTGACTTGCTTCTATTTTCTGAATGAATTGAAACATTTGATGATTCCTACTTTATAATGTTTGGTGATGGGTATTACGATTAATTTCTTAACTTGTACATTTGATAATTGTTTCCCTTGAAAAATCTAGACCTGGGTTTCTTTTTAAATTGTCTACAGCTGGGAGCCAAGATGGCAGCTGGAAAGCAGCCAGGTCCCTCCCAAAACCTATAAAAAATGGCTCTGAACAAATTCTGGAACTGCAGAAACCACAAAATAGCAGAGGGAAGCAGGGCTCCAGCCCAGGACAGCCTGGATGGTCCCTGGGTGAGATCTATCACACATGGAGCTGGGAGCAGAGGAGAGTGGAGCCCAGCATGGGCAGCGGCAGGAGCAACCAGAGCATGAGCCAGTGGAACGGGCCCTAGTGCCATGAATCAGTGAGCTGAGGCATTTATCTGACTTTTAGAACACACAAACACCAAAGACAAAAGAGAAAGTTAGTGGGACGCAGTTTGGCCACCACCCCTGGGGAGCAGGGGGTGGTGCAGCTACAGAAATACAGCTGCAGTTGCTTCTGGCCTCAGGCCCACTTGGTGGGAGGAATTAAGTGGCAGATTAGAGCAGGAGTGCAGAGCCTGTTTAAGATCTGAGTCAAGTCCAGGTTGGTAGTTGTTGGGGAAGGAGGAGTGCTGGTGTGGCAGAGCAGGCTGTACAGAAATAGCTCTGAAAACAACAGCACATCCCCTCTAGCTTGGAACAAAGTACTCTTTACTCTACAAGCAGTCATACTCCAATGAAACACTAAAGAGTCAAGTAAGTTGCCTGGGAACATGACCAGGCAACGAAAAGGGACTCAGATTCATTCTCAGACTTTGGAATCTTTCTTTGGTGACAAAGAAGACCAAAATATACAGCCAGAAGAAGTCAACAAAGTCAAAGAGTCTACATTAAAAGCCTCCAAGAAACACATGAACTGGTCTCAGGCTATGCAAGAGCTCAAAAAGGATTTGGAAAAGCAAGTTAGAGAAGTAGAAGAAATATTGGGAAGAGAAATGAGAAGGATGAGAGAAAACCATGAAAAACAAGTCAATGACTTGCTAAAAGAGACCCCAAAAATACTTAAAAAATAGTGAAGAAAACAACACCTTAAAAATAGACTAAATCAAATGGCAAAAGAGCTCCAAAAAGCCAATCAGGAGAAGAATGCTTTGAAAGGCAAAATTAGCCAGATGGAAAAGGAGGTCCAAAAGACAACTGAAGAAAATATGACCTTAAAAATTAGATTGGAGCAAGTAGAAGCTAGTGACTTGATGAGAAATCAAGATATTATAAAACAGAAACAAAGGAAAGAAAAAGTGGAAGACAATGTGAAATATCTCATTGGAAAAACCACTGACCTGGAAAATAGATCCAAGAGAGATAACCTAAAAATTATTGGACTACCTGAAAGCCATGATCAAAAAAAGAGCCTAGATATTATCTTTCAAGAAATTATCAAGGAGAACTGCCATGATATTCTAGAGTCGAAGGGTAAAATAGAAATTGAAAAAATCCACAGATTGCCTCCTCAAATAGATCTCGAAAAAGAAATCTCCTAGGAATATTGTTGCCAAATTCCAGAGCTCCCAGATCAAGGAGAAAATACTGCAAGCAGTCAGAAAGAAACAATTTGAGCATTGTGGAAATACAACTAGAATAACTCATTCCCTTCAGCTACTCTAATACTGAGGTCTAATGAATTATACACATCATCTTTCCATGTAGGAATGTAAACAAAACCATTCAACTTTGTAATTCTCTTATGACTTCTCTTTCTTGTTTACCTTTTCATGCTTCTCTTGATTCTTGTGTTTGAAAGTCAAATTTTCTATTCATCTCTGGTCTTTTCACTGAGAAAGCTTGAAAGTCCTCTATTTTATTGAAAATCGATATTTTGCCTTGGAGCTTGATACTCAGTTTTTCTGGGTAGGTGGTTCTTGGTATTAATCTATTAAGCTCTATTGACCTCTGGAATATCATATCCCAAGCCCTTTGATCGCTTAATGAAGAAGCTGCTAGATCTTGTGTTATTCTGCTTGTGTAGGAGCTTTGGATTTTTAAAATCTTCTGAGTGTGTGTTTTGATCTTCCTTGTCACCATAGTAAGTTTCTATAGTCAGAGATTTTTTTCTGTTGTTTCCTCATTTTCCCAGCCTATTACCTGACTTTTTGAACTATTTGTTAAAGTAGGGCTCTGCTTCCAGGTGTAGTAGGAAGGCCGAATTTATGATCTCAAAAAGGATCATATAAATATCTGAATGGTTCGAAATTGATGGGTATACAGAATTCTCCAAACAGAAGGCATCAAAAAATTTACTCAGGGCCCAGAACAACAAATTAGTGAACTAAACTCCCCATTCCAGTATTGTGAACACAAGCCTCCAGGCCCAGTAGGCCCTCCTCACAAGAGTAGCCAGGAGGCCACAGCAAAATAAGATGGCATAAATCATATTCGCTCGAACTCCTGGGTCCACACAGGGGTCGGCTCTGCTTCGGATTTTTTCCAGCTATAGTTTTCTCGCCTCTC
>CM053622.1:401969953-401981703 GCA_028646595.1 Phalanger gymnotis
ACACCTGATAGGGCTTTGGGCCTGGGGCTTAGCGTTTAACAGGTGAAAGTACTTTCACAGTAAACAAAAGCTAAACTCCTCAAGGGCACCCATTAAACTAAGCCCATTTTGCCTTACTGGCACACCAGGGTAGAGGATATATTGTCCCAAGCTTCAGGTTTTTTGTGCAGTTATTGTCAGAGATACTTCTAAAGACCTGTAACTTTTCAGTTCTTCCAAGTTGGTGTGACCTGAGGAAAGGTGTTTACTACTCTTCTGGCCTGTTCTTTGGTTGGTAAGCAACCATTGGCATTCTTTTCTGCCCTGGACCTGTGAGGAAGATCCCTGCTCCACTGTGACCACAAGCTCTGCTATGCCAGTATTCCTCCTTGCCCTGGAACTGCCACTCAGGACTGCAACCCAGATACAAGTATGGGCAAAGCAATGGAATCCTGCCTCAGTGCTAGCAAAAAGACTCCTATAATCACCTTCTAACCAGTTTTTCACCCCCCCCCCACCATTACCATCTCTGGTCTACTTGCTCCAGAAACAGACACTTTGCTCCCTCTGTTGGTGCTGATTCAGTCACTACCAAGGCCTGCTCCTAGTTTGCTGCAGCCACGGATGTCCTGGTGTGGCCTGCATTGGATTGTGCTCTAGTGTCATCCAGATAAGGGACCTTTCTTGCTGACCTTTTAAGCTGTCTTTGGCATCTGTGCCTTGAGAAGTCTGGAAAATGCCGCTGCTGCCACTGATTCAGTGATCCCATGGCTTGCTTCAGTTTTGCTGGGGCCCAGTCTGCACTGGCGTGGCTTGTGCTGAACTATGCTCCTCTCTTACTCTTGTGCAATAGACCTTTCCTGCTGATCTTCCAAGATGTCTTGTGCTGGAAATTTGTTTCCCCCCATCTTTTTTTGGTTCTACTGCTATAGAATTTGTTTAAAGTCATTTTTAAAAGTTATTTGGAGAGTTTCAGGGAAGAACTCAGATAAGTCACTTCCTTTATTTCACCATTTTGGCTCTACCTCTAGACCTGGGATTCTAAACTTGGGACCCACATACCCCACATGGGGTTCGTGGATGTGTTTCATGGAATCTATGAAATTTAATTAAAAATATTTATAAGCTTCACCAGACTGCTAAATGGGTCTATTACACACACACACACACACACACACACACACACACACACACACACACACACACACACACACACAAAACCCTTTGGAATCCCTATTCTAAGCCTTCATGTTTTTTTTTTTCTCTCAATGCATTTCATTATGATTTGTGAAATAAAATATTTACTTGGCAACTTTATTAGTATAGCACTAAATCTATATTTTTGCTCTTAGAGATATGATAATTATTTGCATGGACTTATTTTGCAACCTGTCACTTTGTAAAGATGATTAATCATATATTTTATTTTCTTCATTGGTTATTACAGTTTTCTAAGCACAATATTTTCTCAGTCAATCAAACATTTGTTAAATAACCTGTGCCACCTACCATGAAGATACTGGAGATACAAAAGCAAAACAATTGGGGCAGCTAGGTGTCACAGTGAGTAGAACACTGTTCCCCAAGTCAAGAGGACCTGAGTTCAAATCCCACCTCAGACACTTGACACACTTACTAGCTGTGTGACCTTGGGCTAGTCACTTAACCCAAATTGCCCTGCCTTCCCCTCTGCAAAAAAAAAAATAAAGTGAAACAATCTCTGCTGCTTGAGACAATGGGTACATATACCTATATGTAAAATGTGTATGAAATAAAATACATACAAAATAATTTGGCTAGAAGGACATTAACATTTACATTTTCACTGTTTTTTTCTCTCCTTGTATATCAGCTTCTGAGATGTGCAGATCCACATGTGGAGGTTCCACTGTCTAGCTTGTTGCAATATAAAGAGAATGAGACCTAAAGTCAGGAATTTCTGGAACTGAATCTTTCATATGATAATTAATTAACTTGTTAACAATGGAAAAAAAAATAACACTTTAGGAAAAAAGACAGAAATCATCACCTAAGTAGAAGCAGTACAGCTCAGTTCTTTGCTACAACTTTTTCAACAACCTTTGTGGAAGAAAAAAAAAAAACAGGCTAAAGGGAAATTTGAAAATTCAAGGGGAAGCCATAGCAGGTTGATTATCCAACCCAGGTCAGCACAAGGAAACACTGCCATATATCTAGAGGCACTGTGGTGGTGATGTAACCAAGAAGCCACAGACCAAGCTTCCATCATCTTCAGGTATGTACAATTGCTATAAACACAGAACAGGGGCAAGGCAGAAGTTGCATCATTCTGACCCATAGTGTGATATTAGAGCCTGACCACTTAGAATGAGACAATTGTGAACAGCACAACCCTATATCAGTCTCATTCTGACCCTAGAATAGGTTCAAAGAAGGCCTAAGAATGCAGCTGAGTAAACTGGGCTCATAAATGAGTCAAAGAATGAGCCTAAAGAGCTTTCCAGATAGATGAACAGGGGACAGAATCAGAAGCAATCTACTAGAATTCTGACCAGAGGTAATCCTGCAATTGTGTCCCACAGGAGCAAACTAAGATCAGGAGCTGATGGAGTTTAGAAGAGGAGGGAAGAGTTCTGGCCATCAGTATGTTAAATATATGCTGAAAATTTGCAACTTTTTGAGTTAGGTTATCTTTGAGATCCTTGAAGAACATAGTACCCTATACTTGGAGAAAGCAAGGGCACAACCCCAAATAATACTTATCAGGACCAATATAGGACATCATATTCTCTCAGAGGTAAACAAAGCCTGTTACTTTAACACAATCTCAATAATTAAGTAAGCAAAGCTTGGGAAAATGAGTAAACAACAAAAGATAAATGATAAAGTTCTATTTTAGTACACATGATGTCCAAGACCTAAACTGAACATATCTAAGCAAATAAAAGCAAAGCCTCAAACAAAAACAGCTTGACCCCAACAACAACTAGAATTCTTAGAATGAAGAAATGAAGAGTTAAAATGAACTTACAAATGCGCTAAGAATGCAAGACAAAAGAATTGGGGAAAAATGAAATCTCTAAATGAAGGATAATAAGTAGATTAGCTTAAGATACACAAAACCTTACCAAAATAACAGACTCTTTGAAAATTATAAAGGATAAAAGAGAAATACCTGCACAAAACAATAAAAATTATTAAAATAAAGTCAAAAAAATGCATAGAATCTCACATAAAACAAACAACAAAAACTAACTTAGAAAACAGGTCAAGGGGAAAAATGATCTAAAAGTCTTTGGACTACCTAAAGGTTTTGACCACAATAAGAACCTGGACACCATATGTCAAAAAATCTCAAAAGAAAACCACTCAGAAGAAAAGTGCAAAAAAAAATCATATAAATACACCAGTCATCTCACACAAAAGTTAATATGAAAATAAAAGCTTCCAGGCTTTCTCAGACAAAATGCATAAATTTCTGGTCAAAGAAAAAAAATACTGTAAGCAATCAGAAAGAAATTTCATATTCAGAGGAGAAAAAAGATTAGAGAGTTTCAAAAATGATGTTTCAAAAGTGTTATAAAGCAGTTAAATGAGATAGAGTTCTATGCATGATTTTATTATATTCTTATGAGCATAGATGAAGAAAGGGATAGAAGCAAAGAGGAAAATTATACAAGATAGTAGGGCAGAATAAAATGCACATTTGACATTTATAACTATGAATATGAATGGTATGAATTCACATATAAATGGAAGAGTTTAGCACAAGAGATTAGAAAGCCGAGGCCAACAATATGTGGTTAATAAGATACACTTGAAATATGAATATTCACCTGGTAAAAGTAAGGGGCTGGATCAAAATTTCTTATGCTCAGTTGAATTTTAAAAAATCAACCTTACCAATCATAATCTTAGACAATATGAACAAAGACATATATTTTTAATTGCATTATTCTGAAAGACCCTATAGACCGTGAATAATGAATATCTATATCTACACAGATATGCATCAAGTTACATGTTATCTAAATACTTAAGGCAAAACCAAATAAGATACAGGGAGAAATAGATAGCAAAACAATAATAGTCAGGATTCTCAATGTTCTCTATTCAGATTTAGATAGAGGTAGAAAAAATATAAATAATAAACAAATTAGCTCTGAATAGAATTTTAGAAAAAGATAGATACAATAGAACTTTAATAATTACTGAATGGAAACAAAAAAGTGTATTCATGTGTCTCTATGTGTGTGCATGTGTACATGTATGAGTGTGTGTGTGTGTGTGTGTGTGTGTGCTGACAAAGAATTAACACTTAAGGACACTCCCATAATTCAGGAAATGGCTGACCAAATGATGCTATGGAAATATAATGGAATACTCTTGTGCTATAAGTAATGGCAATGGAGATCATTTCAGGAAAAAAAAAGTCTTGGGAAGACTTATATGAACTGGTACAGACTTAAATGAGCAGATTTAAAAGAAAAAAATGTCTTATAAGGATATCATTGTCAAAAACAAGAAAAACTTTGAGAGACTTAAGAACTCACATCAATGAAATGACTGGCCATGATTCTATTGTACCAAAAATGAAGCATATTGTCAACATCCTGACAATTGATAGAGTCAAGATATAGAATGATACATATGTTTGTGAACATAGTCAATGATAGCATTTTATTTTGCTTTTCCGAGCATATTTGTTTCAAAATTTTCATTTCCCTTTTTTTTAGTGGAGAGGGGATATGATAGAGTGAGAAAAAAATAGGGATAAAGTTTCTAAACCCTTCAAAATAGGAAATAAAGAAGGGATGTCAAAAAGAGTCATGGATAAGCAGGCCAGTAATGAAAATTACAAATTAAATTTATGAAATTTATAAAAACAAAAGCAATGCTATACAATCGCAGACATTTTTTTCTTCTATAATTCTGTCCTAAAAAATGTAGGGAAATACTGGTTATTTTGGTGATTGTTCAATTTGAATTCTTTGAAATTATAATTTTTATGAATCACATTTCTTCCAAAGTAAAAGTATTACTAAATGGGAACATTTGTTTGAAAGTGTCAACTTGTTCTAACATAGGAAATGTACTTAATTTATTGTTAGACTTTCTCATTGTTTCAAGAAGTTTTGGACTATCAGAAAAACACATCAAGTTTTGATTTTAGTTTTGATGTAAAAGTTATCTGATTACATAAGAGCAAATTACAAACATTTTTGTCCTTTTCATTTAGTAATCTTTAACAGATATTCATGTCATGTTATTCTGATTAAAGCATCAATTAGGTTCCATTCTTCTTATTCTTATGTATATATATATATAAAACACACAGAAAATTATCTGAAAAAGGGTCATGTTTGAATTTCCTTGAAACAAACAAACAAAAAATTCCAACAATTTTATTTTCCTTGACCCAGATTTCTTTTTCAGCAAATATGAGAGAAAGGGCATAAGCATTTGTGTAGCTCATACTATGTATCAGACAATATGCTAAGTGTTTCACAAATATAAAAATAATTCTGTGAAGTAAACAATATTATTCCCATCTTACAGTTTAGGAAGTTGAGGCAAAAAGAGGTTAAGTTATTTGCTCAGAATCATTCAGCTAGTAAATATCTGAGACCAAATTTCCACTCAAGTCTTCCTGCCTCCAGGCCCAATGCTCTTTCCACTGTTTCCTCTATCAATGGCAATAGTGGTACCCATAGCACCTACTTCATAGGGTTATTATGAAGATTGAGTGAATGTATATACAGTGGTTTTCAAACTTTAAAGCACTTTATTAATTTAGGTATTATTATAGAAATGCTGATATCTATATTTTTGGTGGGGTGCTCATTTCATTTTTGTTTACAAGTGCTCTTAGTATGAGTCTCATGCTAAGTTTATTTTCCCACCAATTACTTTGCACTGCTTTGGAAGGTGATGTAAGTTGTGATATTCAGTCATCTTCCACATATTTTACAAATAAGATTGATTTCTAGAGCAGTTCTTCTCTTGTCAACTGTGTCTCTTATCTTGGCAAGGATATCAAGTGACTGCTTGCAGTATAGTTTTTGGGGTGTTTTAGGTGGTACTATAGCTTTCTTAGCTATAGTGTCTCATTATATTGGTAGTTTTGCCTTACATACATGTGTCTAACAAATAGGGATTTGGGTGTGTGCGTCACATTTCCACTTTCCATAGTTTCCAGATTGTTCAAATAGGTTAAACTGAATTCATAATAATTATTTGGAACATCTTTTTAACTTTATCCTTGCTTCTCATTTGATATCGGTTTTGACATTTCTTCCAACAAGTTGATGATCAAACTGCACACATACAGCTCATTCAGAAAGGACCATTAATAAGTTCCTAATGGTTAGACATAGTCATTTTCATTTTTGTAATATTTGTCAATGGTCTCTGTTTGTAGTTCCTTCTAACCCTCTTTTAAAAATAAAGTATTTATGGAGAGTAGGCATATGAAATAGTGACAGGATTCAAATCTACTACACAAAGCATACTTGAGGATAGGACTGCAGGGGTCATCACATAAGACTCCCTCTGCAATGCCCAAGGAAAATATGTGGCCATCTCTGAAGGGGCTTGTACTTCGGGATGATGCAATAAATCCTTAGGTCTTCCCTTTTCCCCATTTTAATTGGGTCATTTTAAAAAGACCAAAATTTCCCTTTCCCTTCTTTCCTCTCTTCCAACACATAGGACTTCTTTTCTAGGAAGTTCCATTTGCCCTAACAGTATAGTGAGTTGTAGCTTATGAAGTCAATGTGTGTCCTTTGAACTTGAAGAAAGCTTGAAGGTAATCACCTACTAAAACTTGTAAGAATTGATGCAAAAAAGATCAAAGCCAGCAGAAAAAATTATAGGATGACCACAATCATATAAGGGAAAGATTTCTGAAAGATCTCAGAATGTTGACTAAATACTGAACTTTCCTGTCTTTGAATGATGAATGACCAATCATATCTTATACCTGATGGTATAATATGACATATTTTCATGCATGGTCAATATCTTGATTTGTTTTACTTTAATATTATTGTTGTTGTTGCTCAGTCATTTAACTCATGTCTGACTCTTTGTGAAGTTTTGAGGTTTTCTTTGCAAAGATACTGGAGTGGTTTGCCATTTTCTTCTTCAGTTCATTTTAGAGATGATGAAATGGAGGCAAATAGGTTTAAATTACTTGCCAAACTCACACAGCTAACAAGGGTTTGAGGCTGGATTTGAATTAAGATTTTCCTGACACCACTTGTGGTGTTTTCTCCACTGAGAAACTCATCAATATGTTTAGATGTATGTATTTGTGCATGTGTATTTATGCGTGTGTATATATTGTATATATATATATATATATATATGTATATGTGTGTGTATGTGTACATATGTATAATTTTAACACAACTTGATGCAGACTTTGACTATATAACTGATTTTCAGAATAAACCTAATGAACATGATAAAATGCTGACTGAAGAAGTCCTATCTACCTCCATTTTATCAAAGAAAAACAGATCCATTTTAAAAAATTTTTTATTTCTAGTTATAAACAATAAAACATATCTTGAGATTCAAAGAAAAACATCTTTCTCTTGATATATGGTTGTGTGTATGTACACACAAAATTCCTCACATATATGTATATGCACAAAATATATGCCCACATACATGATGTATGCATTCATATACAAAAATGTATGTACATGCATAATACATCATATATACACATATATGTAAACAAGTACTCAAAGGAAAACTTAGAGATATGTATACATGCACATATACGCATGTATATGTTTATGTATACACACGCACATATGTATTCCATTCTTTTTCTTTTCTTGAGGTTTTTTTTTTTTTACTCTTTAATGAGTGCATTAAAATAAAACATTAAAAAAGATGGGTTTTTTTTTCTGGTAAGATGGAAGCAGGTGGGCTGATATCCTTGGTCAGCATCTTATTCTGCCCAGAACATTTGGTTTGCTATAGAATTAAACTATAAAGTCATAGTCTGGAGCCAACTTGTGTTTTAAAAAAATGGTACTGCATTCAGTTACTGTAATTCCATTCAACAAGGCACAAATTTTAATGGCCTTAGCTGAATTGGACAAAGACTGCCATCCTTGACTCACTACTTTCCCTGAGTGGCATCCATGGTATACTAGTTATTAGTACACAGATGAGCTGAAGGGAATATGACAGGCTGAATGCTCCTGTTCCATCAGATTTAGTCACCCTTGGTCAAAATGAAGAAGATAAAATAATAGGAATGGTAACTACATAATGAATATATCACCAAAGAATAAGATTTAATGATTGATAAAAAAACCCCATAATTTGCATCAGAATCAGAAAAGCAAAAGAGGGCTTGGAACATTGAATGCCATTGGGCAACATCCATATGAGATCCTGAGGACACCATTCAGGCAACAGCCTTCCAGCCAGGGGGGCCATTTTCTTTGTTACAGGAAAATTCTCCTATTTGATATAAATTCCTACAGGCATATCTCATTGATCAACTCTGCAAATGATGGGCTCCCATCATAAAAATGTCAGATTTTTTTCTTTAACAAACAAACAACTTCTGGTAATACACCATCCAAGATTTTGTCCTTATGAATGGACGGATAAATAAATGAATGAGTAACTGAAGAATAAAGGCATTTATAAAACACTTATTATATGCCAAGCACTGTGGTAAATACTGAAATATAAAAGAAACTGGCTTTTTTTCTCTTTTGGCTTCATAATGAGGTTTAGCCAGAAAACTGTAACTTGTGTGTAGCTCTGTGTGACATTATCCTCTCTGACACTGTCAATACTGGGAGCACAGCCCAGAGAATAAAATTCAATATTAATTATTATTACTTATCAAGCATTGATTCTGTATTTGGGTTGCACAAAACAAAGGAGACAAGACTTTTGCCCTGAAGGTGCATGCATAGTCCAGATTAAAGAGACAGGGCAGATGAATTGATGCACCTATATCAGATAATGAATTAGCTTTTGTTGTTTCTGCTGTTTGGCTACCTGCTCTTACCAAAATCCATGTATTACATTGTGGGGAATGATTGCTGAGGCCTTATTAAGGCTGTGTCGACCAGGCACAAAGAGATGTGGATTTCTTGGCTTGTTTTATCTTATTAGTCACTGTACGGTGACATGTAGAGTATATATGTTGGCAGGGTGGGCAGCTGCCTAACTGCTGTGATTTGAAGAGTGCCAAAAGGCCCACCTGGCCCAAATCCGCACCACCCCTCCCCCCATGCCTTCAGGTTAAAGCAGAAATAGGGAAGCTTTTTTCCTATAAATTTGCACTAAGCCAAATGATCAAAGACGAATCTCAGATACAAAGTAATTGAAGATTAGTTAGATTTGGGGCATTTAGATTTTTAAAACTTTGTTTAAAGAAAATAAGAAAAAATACCCCTTAAATTTTTAAAGAAAATTTAGTATACATTTTATTTAGAAATACTCAATATTTTAGAGTATTCCTCAATTTCATATTGTATTCTATTAAAGGAAAGGATGAGGAAGGAAATAAATGAAAAGAAGAGAAAGATTATGAAGAAAGGAAGACATGGAGAGAGGGAAACAAAAAAGAGGAGTGAGAGAGAGAGACAGAGAGAGAGAGATAGAGAAAGAGACAGAGAGTGTGTCCTGGTATTTCCTTAAATAAGTAAACAGCTTTTATCCAATCTAGTTGTTGTCTTGGTCTGGGTTTCAGGATCATGACCAAAATTTTATTGCCTTTGAAATACTAATTAACCATTAATTACTTTTTTTAAAAACTTTATTTTTCTTCATATCCTTAAACCTTTAGCACTATAGTCTAAAAAGGACGCCTCCAGAAATCCACCAGGAGAATTATTTCCCTGGTTGCAGCCTCAGTGAAGAGAATAGCATTATTCTTGGGTCAGATGAAATATTAAGATCAAAATCTTTTCTCCAAACCAAAGGATCATCCATCCTTGGTTTAAGGCACCACCTAGAGAAATCATATCACAAATAATTATATTAGGGTTAACATATTATTAATCCATTATCACATTAATGACTGTTCCTGCCTAAGATTCTGTGACCATAACATGACCTGAAAGAATGGGACATAGAATAAGTCAAATTGGGAAGTAGCAAGGCAATATAGAAGTTAAGGAAAATAACATTCCTGGGAAATACTGCCAAAGAGCAAAATTCTATGTAGAGAGCTCTTGGGTATGGGGAAGCAAAAATAAAGCTCTTGGGTATGGAGAAGCAAGAATCAAGGAGACAGATAAGATAATTTGTAAATACACTCTTGTTCAATCATTCTATGAACAGAAGGGAAATACATATACAAATAGGAGATGGAAGACAAAGGCTAGTTCAAGCTATTTCACAAAACTGAGGTCAGGTCTATTCAATTAGTGCGATAAATTGCAAATTTATACTTTGTGCTATGTATACTATCATCAGGATTGTACTCAGGTTGTTTGGCCTAATAAGACATAGCTACAGCTTAAACCTTTCCATATAGTTTTTGAAGAGAGAGGGGTCATGGAGAGGTGATGGGAGTGGTGGTATTTTTTTAACTGAAAACTAATTATAATGGAATATTTATAACAAAAAAATGTGAATAGAGTCTGAAAATGCCGATGATGATGATGATAGTAATAATAATGCTAATAGCAGCTTGCATCTATATAACACTTTATGGTTTCCTTTAAAATAACTTCACAAATGCTAACTCATTTGATCTTCATAAGAACTCTGGGAGGCACATGCTATTATTAACTATATTATACAGAAGAGAAAACCAAGGCAAAGTAAAGTTTAAGTGACTTTCCCAAGATCACACAGTTTATAAGAAGTATCTGAGGCCACATTCCTGACTTCAGGTTCAGCGATCTATCCCTTCTGCCATCTAGCTTGTTTATTATACGTTTGTGACAATGTTGGCTTGCTTATTTACAATGCTGGTGGGCCCAAACACAAGAAATACTGAATTGACCATACAGAATTATCCTTATGGAATTTTGCTATCCTCCCTGACTGAATAAAATTTCAATTCATTTTGGTATAAATATCAATAGATTGATTTTCGTTTCTATCTTCAAACTCAAAGATAAATAATTTTGTACTATTTTCATGTGTATGAGTACCTTTGAACATTAAATTGGTGAGAACATATCTCAAACAATCAATTAATCATTCATAGACATTAGAATAATTTCTAAAAGGCCTTTGCTTGAACAAGAATAGTTTTGGATAGAAGAAACTTAGCCATGTCACAGGGATCATCTAAAAACCTATGAAGCCAGTTGAGACTGTACTGAATTCTAAAACGTAGAATGTCTGGTTTCTAGTACATTCTCTGTGGGTGCAAGTTCCTGTGGTGAATAAAAGCAGTAGTGATGAGGTGGGATGAGAAGCTAAAGCTTCAGAGTTTGTTTTCACTCCCTTCCTACCCCTATTTAACCATAAATAAGACCATTCAGTTTCAAAGGGTCTAGAGGATTTTGAGCTTCCCATCTTCCCATTATGACTACAATGGAGTTCCTAGGTCAACTATTGACATTGTTTCCATCAAGAGTCAAGGACAAACTTGATGTGAATTCACTATTCCTAAGGAGAAATTCATGAGCACCCCACAGACAGACTTTTAGGCAACCATGAGCTGTGAGTTACACTTTTGCCAAATGTGTTCTCTAAGTTTGAGCCCTGTTTTGACTGGATTCTTTCTATAGTTGTGGAAAATATGTATCACAAAATCTTCCTCCCCTTTGGAGGGGAAAGACGTTTTC
>CM053622.1:401982203-402001017 GCA_028646595.1 Phalanger gymnotis
TTAAAAAAATACATGTTCAAAAGTAAAAAAAGTTCTTTTTTTCTTGCAACTAGGAAATAAGATGCACAGGCAATGGGGCATAGAGATTTATCTTGCCCTACAAGAAAGGAAGGGAAAGGGGGATGGAGTGATGGAGGGGAGGGAAGACTGGGGAACAGGGAAACCAGAGTGTACCCCATCTTGGAGTGGGGGGGAGGAAATGGGGAGAAAATTTGTAATTCAAACGCCTGTGAAAATCAATGCTGAAAACCAAACACATTAAAAATAAATTAAAAAAAAAAGACTATAGTCAATTTTCCTAGGTAGCTTATTCTTGGTTACAATCCAGGCTCCCAGAATATCCTATTCCAAGCCCTCTGATCCTTTAATGTAGAAGCTGCTAGGTCTTGGGTAACCCTGACTGTGGTTCCAAAATATTTGAATTCACATTTTCAGGCTGCTTGCCGTATTTTTCTCCTTCGCGTGATAATTCTAGAATTTGACTACAACATTTCTTGGAGTTGTCCTTTTAGGTTCACTTTCAGGAGGTGTTCGGTACATTCTTAAAGTGTCTCTTTTATCCTCTGGTCCTAGGGTATCAGGGCAATTTTCCTTGATAATTTTTTTGAAAGATACCATCCAGGCTCTTTTACTGATCATGGCTTTCAGGTAGTCCAGTAATTCTTAAATTATCTTTCCTGGATCTATTTTCTAGGTCAGTTGTGTTTTGAATGAGTTATTCTACATTTTCTTCTACTTTTTGATTCTTTTTATTTTGTTTGACTGACTTTTGGTGTCTCATAGCTTCCACTTGTGTAATTATGTTTTTTTATATGAATTTATTTATTTTCAGTTTTCAACATTCACTTCCACAAGATTTTGAATTCCAAATTTACTCTCCATCTCTCACCTTCCCCCATTCCAGGACAGCATGCATTTTGATTACCCCTTCCTCCAATCTGCCCTCCCTTCTATTACCTCCTCTCCCTTTTCTTATCTCCTTCCCTTCTATTTTCCTATAGGGCAAAATAGATTCCTATACCTCATTGCTGTATGCCTTGTTTTCCAGTTGCATGTAAAAACAATTTTAACATTAATTTTTAAAGCCTTGAGTTTCACATTCTCTCCCTTCCTCCTTCTCCACCCACCTTCATTGAGAAAGAAAGCAATTCAATACTGGTTATATATGTGTAATCATGCAAAGCATTTCCATAACAGTTATGTTGTGAAAGATGAACTATACTACCCCACTCTTGTCCCATCCTCCATTTATTCTGTTCTCTCCTTTGACCTGTCTCTCCACAAACATGTTGGTTTCTGATTGCCCCTTCCCTCAATCTTCCCTCCCTTCTACCATCTCCATCTCTTATTCCCTTTCCCCATGTTTTCCTGTAGGGTGAGATAGATTTCTATACCCAATTGAGTGTGTATGTTATGGCCTCCTTAAGCCAATGAGAGCGAGGCTCACTTATTCCCTTTCACCTCCCATGCCCCCTTCCCCTCCACTGTAAAAGCTCTTTCCTGCCTCTTCTATGTGAGATGGTTTACTACATTCTACCCTCCCTTTCTCTTTCTCCCAGAACATTCCTCTCAACTCTTAATTTCATTTTGTAGGTATCATCCCATCGTATTCAACTCACCCTATGCCCTCTGTCTACATGCACACACACACACAAATATATATAAACACACACACAGATATATATACATACATATCAACATACATACAGATATATACACATACATGCATATTCATACACACGTATGTATGTATGTATGTATGTATGTATATGTATATTCCAACTTCCCTAATACTGAGAAAGGTCTCTTGAATTACAACTATCATCTTTCCACATATGAATGTAAACAGTTCAACATTAATAAGTCCCTTACAGCTGCTCTTTCCTACTTAATTTTTCATGTATCTCTTAATTCTTGTAACTGAAAGTCAAATTTTCTGTTCAGCTCTGATCTTTTCTACAACAATGCTTGGAAATCCTCTATGTCATTAAAATTCCATTTTCCCCCTGAAATAGTACGCACAGTTTTGCTGGGTAGGTAATTTTTTGTTTAAATCCTATCTCCTTTGATCTTTGGAATATCATATTCCATGCCCTCCAATCCCTTAGTGTAGAAGCTGCCAAATCTTGTGTTATCCTGATTGTGATTCCACAATACTTGAATTGTTTCTTTCTGGCTACTTGCAGTATTTTCTCATTGAACTGGGAACTCTGGAATTTGGCTGCAATACTCCTAGGAGTTTTTCTTTTGGGGTCTCCTTTAGTGAGTGATCAGTGGATGCTTTCCATTTCTATTTTACTCTCTGGTTCTAGAATATCAGGACAGATTTCCTTGATAATTTCTTGAAAGATGATGTCTATGTTCTTTTTTTTATCATGCTTTTCAGGTAATCCAACAATTTTTAAATTATCTCTCCTGGATCCATTTTCCAGGTCAGTTGTTTTTCTAATGAGTTATTTCACGTCACCTTTTTTTTCATTCTTTTGGTTTTGTTTTATAATTTCTTGATTTCTCACAAAGTCATTATCTTCCATTTACTCCATTCTAATTTTTAAAGAATTATTTTCATCAGTGGGATTTTGGACCTCCTTTTCCATTTGGCCAATTCTGCTTTTCAAGGCATTCTTCTTCTCATTGTCTTTTTGGAGCCCTTTTGCCATTTGGGTTATTCCATTTTTAAAGATGTTATTTTCTTCAACATTTTTGAGGTCTCCTTTAGCAAGCAAGCTATTGACTCATTTTTATGATTTTCTTATCATTTCTCTTCCCAATTTTTCCTCTAATTCCCTTAATTTGCAAAATCCTTTTTGAGAGATTCAATGGCCAGAGACCTTTTCATATTTTTGGAGGCTTTGAATGTAAGAGCCTTGATGTTGTTGTCTTCTGTGTAGCAACGGTGCAGCTTGCAGTTGCTGTAGGGGTGTTAAGACTCAATAAGACCAGCAACAAGTGCCAATACAGGTTCTTTGATCTGCTCTTCCAAGGAAAGCAACTTTAAGGGGTTAACAGTCTCACTGTAAACAAACATACACATATCATTCACTTAGTTCAGAAAGAAAAAGCCAGCACCCTGAACTTCAGAGAAAATACAAATAGAAATTACAAACATACATTATATAAACAGAACAAACAAACATGAATCAGAAGACTGGTTTCTAGTTTTCTGTCCAACATCTCAGTACATAGTTACCAAAAAGAGAAGCATCAATATCTGGGTTTCTTGAAAGCTGGGGGCTCCAGCAGCTACTCAAAGTCTCCACACCAACACTCTTCCAGTGAATGAGAGCCCCAAACAAAATGCTAAATTTTGAGTTTATATACCCTGTTCAGGGTCAAAGGGTTTTACAACCATGTGACTCAAACCCACTTGACCAAAAAGCTTCTTCAGGGTCGAAGGATGTCACAACCAAGGGAATGAAACCCATGTGACTTTAGCCTTCCTATGACTTAAGCTGGTCATCAAAGACCCCCGATTCAAAGACTCTTGATTGAAACAAAGGCAAGACTCAAAGGCACGTGATTGCCTTGCTTTAATGCTGAGAAGCACTACAAAACAAAAGTCAACAAAATGTCCCACTTTGATTGCCATTACAACAACTCAGGGTGCTAAATTACTGGGAGTTGTGGAGATTTCTAGACTCCTCAACCCACAAACACCAAAGACAGCTTCAAAGGTCAGGGAGAAAACTCTCTCACTTGTGTGAGAGGGGAACCCTCCAGCCCTAGCCCCAGTCCCAGTCCCAGCCCCACCCACAGCCCCAGGGAGTTGGCAGATACTGCCACAGTTGCTGCTGCTTCTGGAGCTCTCAGTCTACTACTGATGGTTGGAGAACTGAGTGCCTGATCTGGGTCACAGTCCTGGGTGGCAGTCCTGGGTTGAGCAGGAGTGCTGGTGTGGAGTAGCTAGGGGCAGCTGTGGAGAGGAAACGTTCCTCAAAGTTCCAGGGCAAAAAAGAGTGTTTTTGGCTGCTCACTGACAAGGGCACAGGCCAGGAGAGGAGAAAACACCTCTCTTTTGATCATACCACTTTGGAGGGATTGAGAATTTTCAGGTCCCTTGAGATATCTCTGAAAACAACTGCACAAAACCCCTGAAACTTAAGGCAGTATACCCTCCATTTACCAAAGAGCTCAAAAGTTAAATAATTGGCTGGAAAAATGAGCAAACAGGGGAAAAAGAATAAGACTGTAGAAAGTTATTTTCTTGGTGAAAAGATGTTTTCTTATGCACTTACTGATTACAGCCAGAGTGTAAGGTTAAGCAAGGTGGGGTGGGATTTTTTTTTGTTGTTTTCTCTTTTAGAATACTTATGTAATCCAGTGCCTTTGATGAGTCTGTCCTTTGTTTCTTTGATTAATTCGGGGAGTCTTTGATGACTTGTTTACCTCAAGGAAAAGTGTAGTTCACAGTGTTTGAGTTTCATGTTTGTGAAGACTTTTGACCCTGAAGAAGCTTTTAGGTCAAGTGGGTTTGAGTTGCATGTTTGTGATGCACTTTGGCCCTGAAGAGGGTATATAAACTCAGATGTTAGCATTTTGTTTGGGACTCTCACTCACTGGAAGAGTGTTGGTGTGGAGGCTCTGGGTAGCTGCTGGAGTCCCTGGCTTTGAAGAAACCCAGATGTTGGTGCTTCTCTTTTTGGTAACTATGTACTGAGATGCTAGACAGTAAGCTAGAAGCCTCTCTAATAATTTGTGTTTATTTTCTCTGTTTATATAATGCATGTTTGTGATTTCTATTTGTATTTACTCTGAAGTTCAAGGTACTGGCTTTTTTCCCTGAACTAAGTGAATGATATGGGTATGTTTGTTTAAAGTGAGATTGTTAGCCCCTTTAAGTTGCTTTCCTTGGAAAAGCAGATCAAATAACCGGTACTGATTCTTGTTGTGGTCTTGTTGAGTCTTACACCCCTACAGCAGCTGCTAGCCTCATTGTTGTTACAAGGCCAAGGGTCTGGTTCCTGGCTTTCTGTGTCAGGGCCTTATGGCTTGCCCACTTCGCTTAGATTGCTCTGCCTAGCACCAGGGCTAACAATTTGCCTTTTGCAATGTGGCTGGAGGGCTGATAGCTGGTCTCTGAGCCAGGATCACAGGGGAAATTGATTGCTGATCTCTGTTGTGGCTAAAAGCTGGTTTCCTTGGACACTGTTTGCGCCGGATTGCACACCCCTTTTACCCAGGTGAGACAGATCTTTACTGAAGTCTCAACTTATCTTAAAGTGGATAATTGTTTCATTCTATCATTTTGTGCGTTCTGTCACTCTGGAATCTGTTTAGAGGTCTGATTTAATGTTGTTTCCTAGGGAAATGAGGGAGAGCACAGGTAACTTCCTTGGATTTTCTTGGCCATTTTAGCTCTGCTCCCAACCTAATTTTTAAAACTCTTGCTTCATTTCTTCTAGATATTTTAGTTGACCTTATGGTTTTACTTTTTCTTTTCTTTTCATTTCTTTTCTTTTCTTTTCCTTTCTTTTTCCCTTCATGTAGTTAAGTTTACATTTATTGATTTTAGTATCTCTCTTGCTGAATGTCCTGCTAATTGACCTAACCATAAGAATAAATAAAAGTGGCAGCCGTGTTAGGGATGTGATGAATAGAAACAAATCTCTCATTTAAAAGTAAAGATTGATCAATAGAAAAGTATGATTCTCAATTTAGCACTATCATAGGATTCTAGACTTGTGAAGTCTAATTGGGAGTTGTCTATCCATGCCCCTCCTTTTACAGATGGCAAACTAAATCTCACAGAGGTTAAGTGACTTGCTGAAGGTCACACAGTTAGCAAGCAGCAGACCCAGAATTTAAACCCAGGTCTAATACACATCAAATCTAGCACATTTTCTACTATACCACACCCACTTTATGGCTGAATTTTCACAAATATCACACACACACATACACACACACACACACCCCCCACAATCCAAGGATCTAAGTACAAAATTCAGTCGACTTATTAGATGTCACTCACCTTCATAAACACTTCTGTTCAGGCAAACTGGTTTGCTTGTTCTTCTCACATAAAGTAGTCCATCTCCCCTCTCCCAAGGGAAATGTAACTAAAAGATATCCTCCATGTATAAGTATAATCTCCTAGAGGATGGGAGAGAAAAAAAATTAATCTAACACTTCAAGTTAAGTTTTGCATTTTTTCCTATTAAAGTATTTTAGTTGGTGATAAGTATCACAATCTGTCAAAAAGCATTATTACATATTTTCTTTCTTAAAATGGCCAATTATTCTTTTCAATCTAACAAATTTTCTATTCCAAAAGCAGTAGAGTGCTAAAATTTGACCTTATTGATCAGAGCTTGCATTAATCTTGAAAAATAAGCATTAGATCTTAGAGAACCTCATTTGAATCAAGTATAAAGAACGAGCTCATATTCTCTGGCATTCCTGAAACAATATTTCATTCTTTCAATATGGGCACTTTAGAAAACAGTAAAGGCCAAACATTACCTCTTTGTCATTGTGATTAGATTTCTAAGTGCTGATGACAATTACCTCATAAAAGTCTTTTCAGGATGCAGACTTTTAAAAAGGAGGCCAAGGGCTTAGACCAAGGAGAGCAGAAAATGGTGAAACTTATTAGATCCAGTGTTCTGTGTATTGCTGAGAGGAGAGAAAACTGGAAAAAATAATTCCCTTAACTTGCTTGGATAGAGTAGAATCCAGATATTCCTTAAAGGTTAATGCGAGAAAAATAAGGAGAGGAAATATGATATAGTGGAGAGAGAGCCTCAAAGTTATAAGACCCTGTACCAGCTTCTTAACTACTGAGTACTCTAGACAATTCTCCAAGATCGTAAGTTTCAGACATGATACTGATGTGCATTTGGTGAGAGGGTCCTTATTTAAGTGTTCTACATAGCTACGAAATTATAGATATAGTCCTTATCTTTGTAAGTCAAATATGAAACTAGGATTTAAGCATCTATACATGTATACATGGGGTAAATAGGTGGTGCAATGGATAGTTTGCTGGGCCTGGCATCAGGAAGATCTGAGTTCAAATATGAACTCAGATACTTACTAGCTGTATGACCTCGGGCAACTCACTTAACCGTGTTTGCCTCAGTATTCTTATCTGTAAAATGGGATGGAGAAGGAAAGTCAAACCACTCCAGTGTCCTTGTCAAGAAAATCCCAAGTGGAGTCATAAAGAGTTGAACACAACTGAAAACTACTTACCAACTAACATGTATACATATATTTTGTATTGTATAGTAATGTATTATGCATGATTAATACTGACTTAGACTAATTAACTAAAACATTTGTGGTAAAAGGTTTTTATTATAGTTTGTTTTTATATCATGGTTTTATTATTATACTTAATAAATTATTATATTGCATTATTTTTACAAAAATTAGTTTTATGTATTATATTACAAACTAATATAAATGTCTTATATTTTATATTATAAATTTTATATAACAGTAATATTATTTAATATTAATATTAAATAATAATGAAATTTTTATTTTGTTATTATTATTATTTGGAGTAACAAAGTCATGTGTTGGATAGCATGTGGGACTTAAAATCAGGAAGACCTACATTCAAATACATCATCAGATGTTTATTAGATATGTGACCCTGAGCAATTCACTTAACCTGTTGGCCTCTGTTTCCTCATCTGTAAAATAAGGATGATGATAATTGCACCTATGCCCCAGGATTGTCATGAAAATAGAATGAGTTGATTCTAAATTGCTTTGCGAACCTTAAAATGCTATATAAATGCTAGCTAGAGGAAGCTAGGTGATTCAGTGGATAGAGTACTGAGATTGAAGTCAAGAAGATCTGAATTTAAATGCACTGTCAGACACTTAAATAGTTGTCTGGAAGTAGGCAAATCATTTAATCTTAGCCTACTTAGTTTCCTCAACTTTAAAATGGAAACAATAATAGGACTTTCTTCCTAAGGTTATTTGTGAGGATCAAATGTAATATCATTTGTAAAGCTCCTAGCCTAGTATCTAGGACACTGTAGGTATTATATAAATGACTATGCTGATGATGTCAATGAACTTAACAATTGATTTCTAAGGTGGCATCTACATTGGATTCAATCCTACACATTCCACATAAAACGAGATGTTTTTCTTTTTTGTCAATTATGGAATCACTTGCCATTTCCTTCTTCAGCTCATTTTTACAGATCAGAAAACTAAGGCAAACAAGGTTAAGTAACTTGCCTGAGGTCACACACCTTGTAAATGTCTGAATCTGGATTTGAACTCAGGTCTTTCTGACCCCCAGCCTAGCATTCTATCCACTGCACAAGCTAGCTCTTTTATAAAGTGCTTACCCCAAGGACTAGACCATAGTAGGTGTTTGATAAATGCTTGTTTCCGACCTTCCTTTTTATTAGCGTGGGTAATATCTCCATGCATACAGATCATAGCCCTTCAAATTTCTTCAACTTTTGAGGCTTTCATTACTTCTTCTTCTAAAATCTGCCTTGGCACTCAATTTACAATAGTCCTTGCATGTCAAAAATATCTGTGTGGCACTGGAAATATCCATCTGTTGTCACTAAGTCTCTCTAGGGCCAACCCAACTGCCTTTTCTTCTTGTCAATGTCCTATAAACATGTTCATTTTGAAGTCTTGGTTACATGCTGCACCCCATCAGGCACCTTCATATTATCGTTTGGGTAGCTTTTTAATTTTAATCTCCAAAAACAGATTGAGAAGAAAGAGAGAGGATGGTAAAGGGGGGAAATTTTGTTTTGGAATCATATAAAATTTTGATTCAGTGACATGAGAATGCAATCCCTGCTGCATGTTGCTCAAATACTTTTGGCTTTGTCTCCCCGAAACAGCTTAGTATAAAAGAAATGCCTTTGGCAATGTTTTTATATTAATTTCTATTTTAAAAATAAAGTTTCAACATTTCACATTTCTATGATGTATATAAACACACAATTTATATGATAATTATTTCATTCCAATCCTATAAACTGTGACTAAGAATGGTTCACAAAAAGGAGAAATATAGCCTCCTTATATTAATTGTGACTTATTCAAATGAGGTTATCATTAATAACTTACATTAATTTTGTCAATGCAAGGAATGCTAATGTTACAGGCACCTCCTCCCCCCATCACACCTTCTAAAAGTCCTGAATGTTAAGGGTCACTTTTAATTTCTTTTTCTCTAAGAACACATAATCCAGAATTATTTTATCTTTAATATTTTCATGATTACCACGATCATCATTCAGATTTTACTGTATAAATACTTCTCTCTCTGTCTTTCTGCCCCTTTCTTGGAGAAAGTGGCCTTGTGCCTGGGAATGGGGTCAAACTTGATTTTCTACCAAATAACACAAAAGGAAATGTTTATCATTTCTGCACCCCAACATAATGAACTGACTTCTGTGTCCTCTATCCATGGAGAGCCCTTCTAGCTTCACTAAGGATGGTAAAGTTCTTAGGAGTTACATGCCTCATCTTCCCATATAGGATCTCTCCCCAGATCATGCCACTTTAGAAGATCCAAAAAAGTACAGGCTCACAATGAGCTGGGAAAGCTGTAGAATTAAAGAAAAACACATAAGCTTACACTAAATATTCCTCCTTGCCCCAGCTTCTAGAGTGAAATAGAATTCTCTTCTAATTCAAAGTTGAAAAACAAGATATATACTGGAAAAATGAGCAAAGAACAATAACAAAGCTCTGAATATAAAAATCTACTATAGTGACAAGGAATCTCAAGATGCAAATTCAAAAGACAGTGATTTCAAAAATCTACGAACAAAGCCTCAAAGAACAGTTCAGAGAAAAAAGAAAGAATTCTTGGAAGAGCTAAAGAAAAAGATCAAAATGAGCAAAACATTATAAAATCAAATAAACATGGTGGACTTAAAATTGGGGAAAACGAGAGATATGAGGAAAATTATAAAATACAATTGACAGTTTGTTAAAAAGACATACAGAAATACTGAAGAAAATGGAATTTTTGAAATGTTAAAAAGAAATACAAAACCTCACTGAAGAAAATAGATCCTTAAAAAGTAGATTTAGTTAGGTGGAAGTTAGTCACTACATAGGACACCAAAAAAGAAAAAAAAAAACAAATTCAAAAGGCTGAAAAAGAAATAGAAAAAAATGTGAAATATTTCACAAAAAAACAACTTTCAGGGGAAAAAAAAACAAATAGAATGAGGAGAGGTAATTTAAGAATCACTGGACTACCTGAAAGACATGATCAAAGTAAAAAAGCAAGAACCTACAGAACATATTCAAGGAAAGCAGAAATGGAAAACTGCCCAAATATCTTAAAATGAGTAAGCAAAGTAGAAATTTAAAGAATCCATAGTCACCTTTTGAAAAAAAAAATCCCCAAATGAAAACAAGAAAGTCACAGACAAAATTCAAAGTTCCCTGGTCAAGGAGAAAAATACTAAATTAGCCAGAAAGAAAAAACCCATAAACCACAGAGCCAAATATACACAGGTTTTGTCAGCCCCCATCAATAGGGGGCTAAGGGCTTACAATATTACATTTTGGAAGACAAAAGAAAGAGGATTAAAACCTGTAACAACCTATCCAGCAAAATAAGTATAATTCTCCACCAAAAAAAAATAGAATGCAGTGAAAGAAAACTTTCATGCATTCCTGACAAAAAGACCATAACTGGGGGGATGGAGCCAAGATGGTGGCCAGAAAGCAAGGACTTGGGTGAGCTCCCCACCAGGTCCCTCCAAACACCTATACAAATGGCTCTAAACAAATTCTAGAACTGCAGAACCCACGAAATAGCAGAGGGAAGCAGGGCTCCAGGCCAGGACATTCTGGATGGTCTCAGGGTAAGATTAATTGTACAGAGCTGAGAGCAGAGCAGAGCCCAGCGTGGGGTGCGCCCTGACCAACCAGACCAGGAGCCAGGCAGAACAAGCCCTAGTGCCCTGAATCAGTGAGCTGTGCCAGTTAGGAGACTTAACCCAACAACCTCAAAGACAACAGAGGTTAGTGGGAAAAAACCTGTGGGGACAGAGTGAAAGGAGTTTGCAGTTCAGGGGCAGTGGAGGTGGTGTAGCTATAGAATTACAACAGCAGTTGCTTCTGGCCCCAGGTCCACCTGGTGGGAGGAATTCAGTGGTGCATCCAAGCAGAAATACAGAGCCTTCTCAGATCTGATTCCCTGTCCATGTTGGTGGGTCTTGGGGGAGAAGGAGGACTGGTGTGGCAGAACTTGCTGTCAGACATACCTCTGAAAAAAACAGTACAGCCCCTGAAGCTTGGGACAAAGTACTCTATACCCTACAAGCAGTCATACATCGACAAAAAATCAAGGGTCAAGTAGTTGGCTGGTAACATGGCCAGACAGTGAAAACAGACTCAGATTCAGACTCAGACTTTGGAATCTTTCTTTGGGAACAACGAAGATCAAAATGTACAGCCAGAGGAAGTCAACAAAGTCAAAGAGCCTACATCAAAAGACTCTAAGAAAAAACCATGAACTGGTCTCAGACAATGGAAGGGCTGAAAAAGGATTTGGAAAAGCAAGTTAGAGAAGTAGAGGAAAAATTAGAAAGAGAAAAGAGAGTGATGTGAGAAAACCAAGAATAACAAGTCAATGATTGGCTAAAGGAGACCCAAAAAGTACTGAAAACAATAACACCCTAAAAATACACTAACTCAAATGAAAAAAGAGCTCCAAAAAGCCATTGAGGAGAAGAATACCTTGAAAGGCAGAATTAGCCAAATGGAAAAGGAGGTCAAAAAGACCTCTGAGGAAAATACTAGCTTAAAAATTAGATTGGAGTAAATGGAAGCTAGTGACTTTGTGAGAAATTAATATATTATAAAATAGAACCAAAGAATGAAAAATGGAAGACAATGTGAAATATGTCATTGAAAAACCACTGACCAAGCAAATAGATCCAGGAAAGATAATTTAAAAATTATTGGACTACCTGAAAGCCATGATCTAAAAAAGAGCCTAGATATCATCTTTCAAGAAATTATCAAGGAGGACTGCCCTGATATTCTAGAGCCAGAGGGTAAAATAGAAATTGAAAAAATCCACCAATCACCTCCTGAAAAAGATCCCAAAAAGAAAACTCCTGAGAATATTGTTGCCAAATTCCAGAGCTCCCAGATCAAGGAGAAAATACTGCAAGCAGCCGGAAAGAAACAATTTGAGTATTATGGAAATACAATCAGGATAACACAAGATCTAGCAGCTTCTACATTAAGGGACTGAAGACCTTGGCATATGATATTCTGGAGGTCAATTGAGCTACCATTATAAACAAGAATCAACTACCCAACAAAACTGAGTATCATGCTCCAGGCAAAATATTGATTTTCAACAAAAGAGAACTTTCAAGCTTTCTCAGTGAAAAGACCAGAGCTAAATAGAAAATTTGACTTTCAAACACAGGGATCAAGAGAAGCATGAAAAGGTAAACAAGAAAGAGTAATCATAAGGGACTTACTAAATTTGAACAGTTTTGTTTACCTTCATACAGGGAAAGATGATATGTATAATTCATGATACCTCAGTATTAAGGTAGCTGAAGGGAATATACATACATAGAGAGACAGAGGGCACAGGATGAGTTGAATATGAAGGGATGATATCTAAAAAAATCAACTTAAGGAATGAGAGAGGAATATATTGAAAGAGGGAGAAAGAGAGAGTTAGAATGGGGTAAATTATCTTGCATAAAAGTGGCAAGAAAAAGCAGTTCTGTAGGAAGGGAAGAGGAGGCAGGTGAGGGGGAATGAGTGAATCTTGCTCTCATCAGATTTGACTTAAGGAGGGAATAACGTACATACTCAATTGAGTATCTTACCCCACAGGAAAGAAAGGGAAGGAGATAAAAAATTGGGGGACAACAGAAAGGAGTGCAGATAGGGGGAGGAGGTAATAAAAACAAACATTTTCAAAATGGCACAGGGTGAAAGGAGAAAATTGGATAAAGGAGTATAGGATAGGAAGGAGCAAAATATGGTTAGTCTTTCATAACATGAGTATTTGGAAGGGTTTTACATAATGATATGCATGTGGCCTGTGTTGAATTGCTTGCCTTCTTAGGGAGGGTGGGTGGGGAGGAAGGAGAGGAGAGAATTTGGAGCTTAAAATTTTAAAAATAGATGTTCAAAAAATAGTTTTTGCATGTAACTAGGAAAGAAGATATACAGGCAATTGGCCATAGAAATCTATCTTGCCCTACAAGAAAGTTAGGGAAAAGGGGATGTGGGGAGTGGGGTGACAGAAGGGAGGGCTGAATGGGAAATGGGGAAACCAGAATATATTCCATCTTGGAGTAGGGGGGGTAGAAATGGGGAGAAAATTTGTAATTCAAACTCTTGTGAAAATCAATGCTGAAAATTGATAATATTAAATAAATAAATAAAAGAAACCTTTAAAAAAAGACCATAACTAAATAAAAATTGACATTCAAACACAAACCGCATGGGACTTATAAAAAGTAAACATGAATGAAATACCATAAAGGATTTAAGGAGGTTAAACATTTTTTTATTCTTATCTGGGAATAAGAAGTGAGAGGAAGAATAGTGAGAATTGTCTCACATAAAAGAGGCATATGAAGAGTGTTTGGTTGATTTTTTTTTTCCTTACAATGAAGAGGAAAATGGAAGGGTTGAGCAGGCAGCACTTAAACCTCACTCTCATATGAACTTGTTCAAGTAAGGAAATAGATTCATAAATACATATGTATATACATATATATGTGAATATATACACATATGTATGTCTGTATACACATGCATTCACACAACGCATGTATGTATACACATGCATACACACAGTGTATGCATATATATATATATATACATGCATACACAGAGAATTGAGTATAGAAATTCATATTGTGCAACAGGGAAGTAGGAAAGGAGGGGCTAAGCAAAATAAGGTGATAAGAGAGAATGTGGATTAAGAGAGGCAATGATTAAAACATAGGGAGAAATATGTAGTGAGCAATAATAACCATGAATGTGAATAAAATAAACTCAACCATGAATCATACAAAGATAGCAGAATGGATTAGAAACCAGAATCCAGCAATGTGTTTTTACAAGAGACAGGGAAAGATAATCATGAACTTAGACAAATCAAAATCAAAATTAGACCTAATTAAAGAGTAAATGAAGGTAATTATACTTTAACATAAGGTACCATAGACAGTAAAAACATTTCAATATGGAACATGTACACATTAAATGATATTGCAACCAAATTCTTGTACTGGGAAATGTTAATTTACCTTTCAAAACTAGATTCATCTAACCATTAAATAAACAAGAAAGAAGTTAAGGAGATGAATAATATTTCAGAAAAGTTCGATGTAGTGGTCCTCAGGAGAATATTGAAAGGGAATAGAAAGGAGTATGCCTATATCACAATTGTACATGGCACTTTCACAAAAACTCACTATGTATCAGGACATAAAAACTTCACAAGCAAATGCACAAAAGTAGAACTACAAAATGTAAATTTTTTTGTGTCAAATTGCAATAAAATTTGCATTTAAGAGGTGTCTTTCAAGCATAGATAACAATTATTTGTAAATTAAATAATTTAATTCTAAAGAATGAAGAGCTAAAAACAAATCATAGAAACATCAATAACTTCATTAAAGATAATGACAACAATGAGATAACATCAAAATCTGTGTGATAGAGTCAAAGCAGTATGGAGTCAAAGCAGATGAAAGTATATTTATCTCAACACTTACACTAACATGTAAGAGTGCAGATTAACAAATTGGTCATACAACTAAACAAATCAGAAAAAGAAAAAAAATATTCCCAACTGAACACCAAAATAGAAATCCTGAAAAACAGAGAAATTAGTAAAACTGAAATTAAAAAAAATAATATTTAACAAATAAATAAAACTGGGAACTAGTTTTTTTTGGGGGGGGGCAGCAATGAAATAGATAAACCACTGATTAATTTCATTTAAGAAAGCAGAAGTATAAATGACTAGTATCAAAAATGAAAATAGTAAGTGCCACACCAATGAAGACGAAATTAAAATAATTATTATGAATTATTTCTTCTCAGTGACATGCCAATAAAATTGACAATCTAAATGATGTGGATGAATATTGACAAAAATATGAATTACTCACATTAACAGAAGAGGAAATCTAATTCTTAAATAACCTTATCTTGAAAGAAAGAAATTGCACAATCAATAAAATAGCTCCCAGGGGTAGGGGTGGGGGTGATGGGCAGGGGGAAAGACCAAATAGATTTAAAAGCAAATTTCATCAAATATTTAATGAATATTTCATTTCAATACTGTAAAAACTGTTTCAAATAGATAAAGAGTCCTAAAAACTCTTTCTATGGCATATATAAAATTTTAATACTTAATCTAGGCAGAGCAAAAACAGATAAAGAGAACCACAGGCCAATTTTCCTAATGAATAGCCATGCAAAAATTTAAATAAGATAGTACAAACAGATTACAGCAATATATCACAAATATTATATACGATGCTTAGGTAATCTTTATTCTAGGAATGGAGGACTAGTTCAAAGTTAGGAAAACTCTAAGCATACTTGATCATATCAATAACAAAATAATAAAAATCACTGGTTGTATTAATAGATGAAGAAAATAATCTCATGACAAACTGCAACTCAAATTCCTATTAAAACCCTAGAAAACATTGAAAAAAATGAAATTTTTCCTATTATGATAGGAAGTGTCTCCCTAAAACCGGAAGCAGGCATTATATATAATGGTAATAAGCTACAAGCATTTCTAATAAGACCAGGGTAAAGGAAGGATATCTCACACAATTTGTAACTTGATAAGGTCAAAATGGGCACACGATTTAAACTTAAAGGGTTATGTAAGCAAAATAGAGGAATATGAAAAGAATTACCTGTCAGATCTAGGGATAGGGGAACAGTTATCACCAAATATGAGAGTAAGAGGTTCACAAGAGATAAGGTAGATAAACTGAGTACTTAAAAATAAAAGTCATTCCTTCCCTTTCTCCACAAACAAAACCAATACAGTCAAACTTAGAAGGAAAGCAGATAACTAGGGGTTGGGGGTGGGGAGAAATCCAATAAGTTTCTCTGATAAAGGTCTTGTTTTACAATTATATGGGCATTGAATGAAATTTGTAAAAATAAGAGAAATTCCCCAAATGATAAATTGATAAATCAAAAGATATGAGCAAGCAGTTTTAAGAAAAAGAAATCAAAGCTATCAATAATCATATCTCTAAATCACTAATGATTAGAGAAATTCAATTAAAAACCACTGTGAGGTACCATTTCACATCCATCAGATTGTTTAAGATGATTGAAAAATAAAATGACAAGTATTGAAGGGGAGATGGGACAATATGGACATCAATGCACTGTGGGTAGAACTGTGAAATGGCCTAACCATTTTGTAGAAAAATTGAAACTAGGCCCCAAGGGCTGTAAAACTGCATAGCCTTCTACTTAGCAATGCTGATACTAGGTCTATACTTCAAGGAGATCAAAAGAAACTGAAAAGGTCCCAGACATATAAAAATATTTATAGCAGCTCTCTCTGAAAACTGAAAGGATGCTCATTGATTGAGGAATATGTAAAGAATTTATGGTATATGAAAATGAAGGAATGTTATTTTGCTGCAAGATATAATGAAGGGAATGGTTTTAGAAAAATAACCTGGGAAGACTTATATGAACTCATATAAAGTGACGAGAGAAGAACCAGGGAAACAATTTACACAGAAAAAGCAATATTGCAAAGTTAATCAAATGTGAAGGACTAAATGAGTCTAATTGATACAATGATCGACCACATCTCCAAATGACTCATGATGAAAAATACCTTGAGATAGAGAACCAATGGATTCAAAATGCATATTGAACCTTATTTTTTTCCTTTATTCTTCTTGTTTATTTCCCCCAGAACATGGCTAATTGCATAATTCTCTTGGATGATTTAATATGTATACTAGGTATAAAACTTCTTGCCTTCTCAGTGAGTAGGAAAGAAGGTGAAGGAAGGGAGAGAACTTGGAACTGAAAATAAAATAAAATTAAGGAGAAAAATAATGGAAGGAATAGACTTTAGAGATTATCTAAACTGGAGGTGTCAATACAAGCCCATTGAGTCACAGCGAATGGTAATGGGCCCCAGTTGGGCCTGAACTAGATTAAAATATAATTGGGTAATATTTACCAAAATGAATAAAATACAGCACAATAAAACATAAATGATAATAATGTGTGGTTTTCTAAATCACTATATTCTCTAGGGATCTATTTCTTTTTGAATTTGACACCAGGGATCTAAACCAATTACCTCATTTTGCCTATAAAACAAAGCTGAAATGGTCTAAAAATTTTCTGACAGTGTGTTAGTAGCAGAGCTCATATTTAAACATAGGTCTTCTTATTCTAAATCCATATTCATCTAGGAATTAGATCACTCTACAGAGGCTAGGATCATAGCTCTAGAAGTAGAAGGTTCCTTCAGGGCCTTCTCTCCAACCCCCTCATCTTAGACTAGAGGTACCAAATTAAGGTAAGTAGAGTCATGGTACCTTTATAGACATTAGTCAAAAGTAAGCTGGAAAAGAATGCAAACCACAGCCTGTAAGTAGTCCAAGCTGCCTGAATGGGGACCCAGCTGGCCAGTTCTGGTTGGACAACTCAACTCTCCCTCTCATCCTCTCCTCTCCCCTGCCCTCTTTCTTCCCCTACCCTCTCCTTCTCCCCTCCCCTCTCCCCTTACTTGAAGGTGTTCTGCCCAAAGGTGGGTACATTTTGATAGCTAAAAGCTGTCTAGTTAGCTTAGGGTTTACTGGCTACATTTCTTTCTCAAACAATAAGGCATAAACCCAATTCACTCTGGATCTCACGAATTGGACAATTAGGTCCCTGCCAAGCACCACTTAATCGTTATATTGAGGCCCTCCTAGCACAGAGTGAATGTAAGTATCAAATAGTAACTGTTTCTCTTTTGGCCCGCAACCTTGAGGATCCTCCCCTCCCCATTTGATTATTTATTTATGTATTTGTTTATGTATTCATTCATTCATTCATTTGTTTGTTTGTTTATTTATTTATTTTTATTACAGGGGCCATCCCTTGACTCACTTCTTAAAGAGGCCTAGTCCTATTCACTGAATGAGTATTGCCTCACTCAAAGCGAGAACCTGAAAAGACCTTAGCTTAACAGGGCCAAAGTCGCCCAATGTATCCTAAGCCATCTCCAGTCTTCCTGATGAATATCTGGCCACTCGATTCAGATGGCTCTGGAGGGGAAAGTGAGGTGAATTTGCAAAGCCCTCACTCACTCAAATCAAAGTCAATTGCAAATCATGTCATCATCTCCCTGAAGTCATGGTCCTCCTCAAGAATGAAGGAAAAACCACAACAACCACAACCTCAATCCGTAATGGAGAAAGTGCCCAAGTCTGATCAGATGGCCTCAGAGATATAGTTGCATTTAATTGGAACCTTCTAAAAGATAAAATTTTGATTTCCATTGATGACTCTAATGATGGTAATTTCAAATACTTTATCAGATAAACAGAAGAATAAGATGAGTGTTATTTTCTTTTTAGGAAAGGGGGGAAGTGCTTTTGCTACTTGTTTTCTTTGCATAGGAAGGTGGTGGTTCCAGGGTGGTAATATAATAGAGTTGTAGTCAGAAAAGCTGAGTTGAATTCCTACCCATGTTTTTTGCTACATCTGTAACAGGCAAGTCATCTCACCTCTGAAGATCTTGGTTTCCAAATCTGTAAAAACACAGGGTTTAAATATACAGCAAGTAAAGTCCTTTCTTTTTTTTTTT
>CM053622.1:402001517-402028292 GCA_028646595.1 Phalanger gymnotis
TGGAGAACAATTTGGAACTATGCCCAAAGGGCTATAAAAATGTTCATACCCTTTGACCCAGCAATACCACTCCTAGGGTTGTATCCCAAAGAGATCACACAAGTGGGAAAAGGACCCATATGTACAAAAATATTTATAACGGCTCTTTTTGTGATAGCTAAGAATTGGAAATCAAAGGGATGCCCATCAATTGGGGAATGGCTGAACAAGCTGTGGTATATGAAGGTAATGGAATACTACTGTGCTATAAGAAATGGGGATGATACAGACTTCATAACAACCTGGAAGAACCTTCACGACATAATGCTGAGTGAGCAGAGCAGAGCCAGGAGAACATTATACACAACCACAGATATATTGATTCTGTGATGACCAACCCTGACAGACTTTGCTCTTCTCAGCAACACAATATGCACAGACAGCTCCAAAGGACTCATGATGGAGAGGGCAATCTACATCCAGAGAAAGAACTAAGAAGTATGAATGCAAATCGCGGCACACTTCATACTTGCCTTCCTCCTCCCATTTTTTTTTCTCTCTTTTGTATTTGTTGTTGGGATGTGGGTTTTTTTTGGTTCTGTTTCATTCCATTCATTCCATTGGTCATGGTTCTTCTCCACAACTTGACTAGTGTGTACATTAATTCAATGCCAAGTTATACATGGAAGTTATATGGGATTCCATGCCTTCTTGGGGAGGGGGGGAGGGAGGGAAGAAAATCTGGAACTCAAAATTATGTAGAACTGTTTGTTGCAAACTAAAAATAAAAAAAGAAAATTTAAAAAAAAAGAGCGAGTTATAGGTTTTTTTGGGTGAAGGAGGGGTTATTTTGTGCTGGCGAGTCTCATTTTACCCTTAGTAAATACTTCTTTTGAATAGCTAATTGAGTCTGTCTAAGTAAATGGTATCAATTGATAATCATGACAGGAAGCAAGCTGGTGAGTGCTAACTCTGAGCTATAATACCAGAAAGAAAACTCAGTCCCGGGGGCTGAATTGCTGGCTGCAGTGGTGAGCCCAAGGCCTCTCAGCACAGGTCAGGAGTCTGTTGGAGCTAGGTGAGACAGAAGTGCAGAGCTTTTAGTAGCAGGAGTAGCAGCTCCTGGAGCTATCAGCCCACACTATAAAGGCTTGAATCTCACCTTCCTGAACTTATAGGAGCCATGACGACTGAGTAAAACAGCTCTCATTCTTCCCTTGAATAACCAGAGAATAATGCCCTAGGAGAAACCCTGGAATAGAGGAGCCAGAAGTGGGAGTTCAGTAGCCTTTTAGCTCAGGAAGCTAATGAAAACCCCTCTTGTGGTGACAGAAGGAGACCAGTGCAGGAGTGGAAGCATCCCAGCAAGCCCCACCTTAGCAGAACTGGAGGTATTCCTGAGCCCCATGGGTGTGGAGCTGATAAGGTGCACAGCAGGACCTCAGGGGTGCCTTTGCATAGCCAGGGGAATTAGCAGACACCAGTGCAGACAATGGCTAAGACCATCCATGCTACATTGTGCAGCTCTTGGGGAAGAGAAGACTTCTGGCAGCCAGACCCCTTCTCCCCCACATCTCATGCTATGATTCCCAAGGAAACTCAGAAAGACTTAACTGGGCCTCCATCTTTGGCACATACCAGCCAGCTTCAGCTCAGCACCAGGTGAGAGGCAGCATCATATAGCCTCTAGCTGACAAAAACAGAGGCCACAGCACAAAAAGCCAGTAACCAGGCCCCCAGGGCTCAGCACAAGAAGCGTGAGACAGAGCCCTCTGTCCCCAAGAATCAGAAATCCACTTTAAAAGCCAGGAAAAAGCAATCACCATGAAGAAGCAATCTAGAAAAACAAAGACCATTGATCCTTACTATGGAGACAGAGAAGGTCAAAACACCAATCTAGAAGAGGACAGCATTGACATTATAAACACATTTGAAACCTCAAAAGGGAATGTGAACTGGTCTCAGGCCTAAAAAGCATTCCTGGAAGAGCTCAATGGGGATTTTAAAAGCAAAATTAGAGATGTAAAAGAAAAAAATGGGAAAAAACCTCATTGATGAGAACAAATCTTCAAAAAATAAAGTTGGCAAAATTGTTAAGGAGGTACAGAACCTAATCAGAGAAAATGACTCCTTGAAAAGTAAAATTGGCAAATGGAAAAGGGGTACAGAAGCTAAATGAAGAAAACAATTTATTAAAAATTAGAATTGGTCAAGTATAAGCTAATGATTCTAAGAGGCATCAAGAATCAGTCAAACAAAATCTAAAGAATGAAAAAAAAGAAAACATAGAATATCTGATTGGAAAAACAACTGACCTAGAAAATAGACCCAAGAGAGATAATCTAAGAATTATTGGTATACTGGAAAAACATGATGAAAACAAGATCCTGAACAGTATCTTCCAAGCAATCATCAAGAAAAAACTTCCCCAAGTTCCTAGAACCAGAAGGTAGAATAATCATTGAATGAATCCACCGATCATCCCTGAAATAGATCCCAATTGAAAACTCCAAGGAATATTGTAGAGCAATTCCAGAATTATCAAATCAAGGAGAAAATACTTCAAGCAACCAGAAATAAACAATTCAAATATTGTGTAACTACAGTCAAGATCACATAGGACCTTGCAGCTTCAACATTAAAAGTTCATAGGTATTGGAATATGATATTCCCAAAGGGAAGGAGCTTGGACTGTAACAAAATATCAACTACCCAGCAAAACTGAGCATAATTTTTCAGGTAAGAAGATAGATATTCAATGAAATTAGGGAATTCCATACCTTCCTGATGAAAAGGCCAGATCTCAATGGAAAATATGATCTCCAAACACAAAACTCAAGAGAGACATAAAAAGGTAAACAGGGGGAAAAACTTTGTTATTCAATAAGGGTGAATTGTTGACACCTTTATGTAGGATTATATGTTTTTTATATGTCATACACATGTTAATCTTGATAATGGTATAGTTATTACAACAATTAAAAGAGATATTCATAGACAGACAATGTGCATGTAAATTAACTGATGTGATGATAGAAAACAAAAGGTATGAAGAGATTGTTCTGGGAGAAAAGGTGAGAAAGAGGTAGAAAAGGGTAAATTACATCATATGAAGAGGCACAAAAACATATAGTAGAGGGAAAGAAGGGAGGGAGAAGAGCAGTGTTTGAGTTTTACTCTCATTGGATTTGGTTTAAGAAGGGAATAATATATTCTGAAAAGTATAGAAATCAAACTTGTCCTACAGGCAGTAGGAGTGGAAAGGGGAAAGGAGGAGGGAATAGAAAGGAAGGAAGAAGTAGTAAGCGAAAAAGGTAAGATAAGGGAGGGAAGGTCAATAGGGATGGAAAGTTGAATGAGGTGGTGGTCAAAAGAAAAACACTTTTGAGGAGGAGAAAGGAGAAGAGAGAGATAAAGGCATAAACAGGAAAGGAAATAGGATAGAGAAAAAGACAAAGAAATCATAACTGTGAATATGAATGGGATGAACTCTCCCATAAAATGGAGGCAGATAGCAGAATGGATTAAAAATCATAATCCTATAATATGTTGTTTACAAGAAACATATTTGAAACAGGGGGATGCATGAAAAGTAAAGATAAAAGGCTGGATTAGAATATATTATGCTTCAGCTGCAGTTAAAAAAACAAGAAAAAAGCAAGGGTAGCAATCCTAATTTCAGACAAAACAAAATCAAAGAGAGATCTAATTAAAAGAGATAAGGAAATAAACTATATCCTGGTAAAAGGCACCATAACTATTACTTAACACATATACACCAAGTGGTACAGAATGCAATTCCTAGAGGAGAAGTTAAGGGAGTTATAGGAAGTTAAGAGAGTTATAGGAAAAAATAGACAGCAAAACTATACTAGTGGGGGACCTCAACCTCCCCCTCTCTGAACTTGATAAATCTAAATTCAAAATAAACATGAAAGAAGTTAAGGAGGTAAATAGAATTTTAGAAAAAATAGGTATGATAGACCTATGGAGAAAACTGAATGGAGATAGAAAGGAATATGTTCTTTTTTTTTCTCAGTGGTATATGGCACATACACAAAAACTGACCATGTACTAGGGCAAAACAAACATTACAATCCAGCACAGAAAGGCAGAAATAGTCAATCCATTTTTTTTTCAGGTTATGATACAATAAAAATTATTTGTAATAAAGGGCCATGTAAAGATAGACTAAAACGTAATTGGAAACTAAATGATCTAATCTTAAAAAAATAGTGGATCAAACAACAAATGATAGAAACAATCAATAACTTCATTCAAGAGAATGACAATAATGAGATAACATACCAAATTTATGGGATGAAGAAAAAGCAATTCTTAGAGGAAGTTTTATATCTCTGAATGGTTACATGAATAAAATAGAGAAAAAGGAGATCAAAGAATTAGACATGCAACTAAAAAGCTAGAAAAAGAACAAATTGAAAATCCCCAATTAAATACCAAATTGGAAATACTGAAAGCCAAAGGTGAGATTAATTAAATTGAAATTGAGAAAACTACTGAAATAATAAATAAAACTAAGAGCTGGTTATATGTAAAAAACAATAAAATTGATAAACCTTTGGTCAATTTGGTTTTAAAAAAAGAAAGAAAAAATCCAAATTACCAGTATAAAAATGAAAAGTATGAATTTGCCTACAATGAAGAGGAAATTAAAGCAATAATTATGAATTATTTTGCCCAATTGTATGCACATAAATTTGTCAATCTGAAGGAAATAGATGAATATTTACAAAAGTATAAACTGCCCAGATTAACTGAAGAAATAAAATACCTTAAAAAAAATCCTATCTTAGTAAAAGAAATTGAGCAAGCCATCAATGAACTCCCTAGGAAAAAATCTCCAGGGCCAGAGGGATTTACAAGTAAATTCTATCAAGCATTTAAAGAACAATTAATTCCCATATTTTATAGACTATTTGGGAAAATAGGTGAAGAAGGAGTCTTACCAAATTATTTTTATAATACAAATATGGTACCAATACTTAAACCAGGAAGAGTCAAAACAGAGAAAGAAACTTATAGACCTGTTTCTTTAAAGAACATTGATGCAACAATTTTAAATAAAATATTAGAAAAAAAGATTGCAGCAACTTTTAATGAGAATAATATACTATGACCAGGTAGGATTAATTCCAGGAATGCAAGACTGGTTCAATATTAGGAAAACTATCAGAATAACTGGTCATATCTGCTACAAAACTAGCAGAAACCATATGATTATCTCAATAGATGCAGAAAAACCTTTTGACAAAATATAACACCCATTCCTATTAAAAAAAAACCTAGAAAGCATGGGAATAAATGGAGTCTTCCTTAAAATCATAAGTAACATCTACCTAAAACCATCAGCAAGATTATATGTAATGAGGATAAGCTAGATGCATTTCCAATAAGATCGGGGTGAAACAAGGATGTCCATTATCACCCCTATTATTCGGTTTGTTACTAGAAATATTAGCTTTAGCAATAAGGTTAGAAATAGAAATTGAAGGAATTGTAATAGACAAGGAAGAAACTAAGTTATCACACTTTGCAGATGACATGTTGATTCACTTAGAGAATCCTAGAGAATCAAGTAAAAAAGAATTACTTTAAATAATAAATGGCTTTAGCAAAATTGCAGGACATAAAATAAACCCACATAAATCCTTGGCATCCCTATAAATTACTAGCAAACCTCAACAGCAAGAGATAGAAAGAGAAATTCCATTTAAAGTTATTGTAGATGGTATAAAATATTTGAGAGTCTACCTGGGAAGACAAACCTAGGACCCATATGAACACATTGTAACATACTTTTCACACAAATAAAGTCAGACCTAAATAAATGAAAAAATATTGGTTGATTGTGGTTAGGCAGGGTTCATATAATAAAAATGACAATTTACCTAAATTAATTCACTTATTCTTTGCCATATTAATTGAACTACCAAAAAATTATTTTACAGAGCTGGATAAAATAATAAATAAATAGAAGTATGAAAGGTCCAGAACATCATGGGAATTAATGAAAAGGAATGATAGGGAAGGTGACATAGCCATATCAGATATTAAACTGTATTATAAAGTAGCAGTCATCAAAATTACTTGATAATGGCTAATAAATAGAGTGGTGAATCAGTGGAATAGTTTAGGTACACAAGATGCAGTAGTCAAAGTGTAGCAAGTTTCCCTTTGATGAACCCAAAGAGTCCACCTGCTTGATGAAGAATTCACTATTTCAAGAAGATTCTGGGAAGATGGCATAGTGGGTGAGAAAATTCCAAGCTCTCAAAATTTCTCCCCACAAGAGTTAAAATAGCACCTTAGGATGAACAAAGTGTTGGTGGAGACAAAGAATAATAGGGGCACAACCAGGATCTTACTGGGATAATTTGAGAAGATCCAAAGAAAAATCCCTGGACAAGGTTTGATACCTGCAAAGAGTAAACACCTCCAAGCTAGGTTCCCTCTTAACAACAAGCAGCAAACCACTTAAACAACTAGTGGCAAGCCCTAGGGTTAGTGGGTTAGAGAGGCAGCCTTGGTCCCACCCACAGGAACTTTCACTTGAGAATAGTGAGGCCAGGAAGATTGAGGGAACCTCTGCTGATGTGGAAGGCCAGATCCACCTATGCTGGAAAGGGGTGAGGGAGAGAAGGAACCAGCATACACCCGGTGAGTGCAGAAGCAGTGGGGCAGAAAGTCCCTGGCTCTGGGCACTTACAGGAGGTTGGAGGTTTGGCTTTGATTCAAGGCTAGAGGGGATAACTACATATCTGGAGCAAAAGACACCATTTCCCATACCTGAGGGCTAGAGGTGATTACAAAAATCAAGTTATGACCACAAAAATGCACAGAATAAGGAAATTATGTCACAGAAAATGCTGAGAGAGAGAGAGAGAGAGAGAGAGAGAGAGAGAGAGAGAGAGAGAGAGAGAGAGATGTTATGGCTAATTGCCAGCCTCATGTTGTTAGAACTGATCAGGCTGACTTAGCTGTACTGTGAATTTGTTTTGGGGAAGACCCCAGCCAGGGGGTTGGAGAGGTTTTGAGATGGCGAGGCTCCATGTTGTGAAATTGTGTATAGAATATTTTGGGCTCCTTGCTGTTATGATGAAGTGGACTGACTGGATAAATGGCTTGTGGGATATTGTTATCTGGTGTCTGAATATATGATTTACTTCTTCTACCTTCTATGTGAAGAGTCTTGTATACTTTCTGACACAGAACTACATAGGCATTTTGACAATTATCATCTACATTGTTATTATTGCCTTATTTTTTCAAGGAGGTGCAAGAGGAAGAAAGGATATAGAGGAATTAGATGGGGGAGAAGGGCTGGTAGATCTGGTAACCCACTTTCATCAGGAATGGGTTTAAGGGGGAACAATACACATATATTTAGAAGAGTATAAAAGTTTTCCCAACTTAGAAGAAATAACATAGTAGGGGTATAGAGAGTGGGGAGAGGACAAGGAAGGGATTTTTTAGAGGGGAGAATGCGGGAATAGGTAAAAGAGGGCTATAGAAGGGTGTTTAGGTTTATGAGAATGTGAGAATAGAGGAGGGATCCTTGGAGGGGGGTAGGCAAGTAATAGGAGTAGAAGTAAAATAGAGGAGTCAGGATGGATAGGAAATAAGAGATATGTGCAAATATAAAAACAAAGATCAGGAGTAGAGTATGTTTGCGGAAGTATACGTATATATGTGTATGTATGTATCTATAGCTATAGAGAAACATGTCTAAACTTTATTGTAGCCCTCAGTGGTGGGGTGGAGGAAGGGAAAAAAGAACAAAGTAAAAAAAGTGCACGGCAGAAAGCAAAAGAAAACTCAAAAGTAAGCAGAGAAAACATGGACAATTCTTAACACAACGTGTATCTTTTTTATCATATAGGATTTCTTGAAATGAAATCTATTGTTATGTATTTTGAATCTTCTCTTACATTCTGTTATTCACATAGCATTCTTTTTTTTCTTTCTTACTTTGTATTTAAGTGTCAATATTTAAGTTTATGATATGTTTTGCTCCTTTTCTCTATTCTGTATTTGTGTTCTGGCCCTTGAGTCTAAAATAAAATTAAATTTAAAAAAAGAATTTACTATTTCACGAAAACTGCTGGGAAAATTGGAAAAAAAGTATGGCAGGAAGTGGACATAGACCAATATCTTAGGCCATATACCAAAATAAAATTAAAATGAGTGCATGATCTAGGTATAAAGACTGATCCTATAAGCAATTTGGATGAGTAAGGAATAGTTCACCTGTCAGATTTATGGAGAAGAGAAGAATTTATGATCAAACAAGAAATGGAGAACATTACAAAATGCAAAATGGATAATTTGGATTATGTCAAATTGAAAAGGTTTTGTACAAACAAAAGCAATGCAACTAAGATTAGGAGAGAAGCAGAATATTGGGAAAGAATTTTTATAGCCAATATCTCTGAAAAAGGCCTCATCTCTAAAATATACAAGGAACAGTCAAATTTATAGGAATACAAGTCATTCCGCAATTGATAAATGGTCAAAAACCATGAACAGGCAGCTTTCAGAGGAAGAAATTAAAAATATATATAGTCAAATGAAAAAAAATTTTCTAAGTCACTATTGATTAGAGGAATGCAAATCAAAACAACTCTAAGGTACCACATCTCTCCTGTCAGATTGACCAACATTACAAAACATGAAAGTCATAAATTCTGGAGAGGATGTGGGAAAATTGGAACACTGTTACATTGTTGGTGGAGTTGTGAACTGATGCAGCCATTCTGGAGAGCAATTTGGAAATATGCCCAAAGAGCTATAAAAAAAGTGCATATCATTTGACCCAGCAATACCACTTCTAGGGCTATAACCCAAAGAGATCATAAAAATGGGAAATGAACCCATATGTGCAAAAATATTTATAGCAGCTCTCTTTGTGGTGGCAAAGAACTGGAAATCAATGGGATGCCCATCAATCAGGGAATGGCTAAATAAGTTGTGGTATATGAATATAATGGAATGCTATTGTGGTGTAAGAACTGGGGAACAGACAAAATTCATAAAAACCTGGAAAGACCTGTATGATCTGATGATGAGTGAGGGCAGCAGAACCAGGAGAACATTACACACAATTAGAGACATATGGTATCTGTGAAGACTAACTTTGATGGACTTAACTCTTAACAATAGAAGGCTCAAAGACAGCTCCAAAATACTCTTGTTGGAAAGAGCTATTCACATCCAGAGACATAATTATGGATTCTGGATGCAGACTGAGGCAAACTATTTGCTCTATTTTTTTTTCTTCTTTTTTGGTTTTGTTTCTTCTTTCTCATGATTCATTTCATTGGTTATAATTCTTCTTTACAACTTGACTATTGTGTAAATAAGTTTATTGCAAATGTATATCTAGAACATATATCGAATTGCATGCCATCTTGGGGGGGGAAGGGGGGAAGAGAGGAATGGGGAGAAAATTTGGAACTTAAAAACTTGTGGAACTGAGTATCATAAACCAAAAATAAAAAAAATATTTTTTTTTTAAAAAGAAAAAGTAAACAATCCCTCAGGCCTGATCGCAGAGCCATAGAAGGATTTAATAGTCCTTCTTTGGGGACCCAATTTGTTAGTTTGAGTGAATATTAGATTAATCACATCAGAATATTGTTACATATTGCTTTAATGAATCAAGGTAATTTTTTAAGTTGATGGAAAAGATAGAGTTGTTAGAGCAGGCTTTATTAACCTCTTTGTGCATTATGTACCATTTTGGAGATTTGGTGAAGACTACACCTTCTAGGAATAAAATGTTTAAATACATAAAATAAAATACAGAGGCTATGCAAAGGAAAAAAAATAGATTGAAACAAAGATGGCAAGGTAATGGATTTGCTGAAATCTCTCCGTAGACACGTTAGATGGTCAGAAAGTAAATAAGCTTTTATTAAATTGCTGCAATGTGCTAGGCACTGTGAAGTCTATGGAACCCATGGAAAGAATTTTTGCTTTAGAGGAGTCTTCTGCCATTAAAATGTAAGTTTCCTGGAGACAGGAACTACACAGATATATAGATAGATATTTTTCTTTTTTTTTCTTTTCTTCCTTCCTTCCTTCCTTCCTTCCTTCCTTCCTTCCTTCCTTTATTCCTTTCCTTCTCTCTCTCTCTCTCTCTCTCTCTCTCTCTCTCTCTCTCTCTCTCTCTCTCTCTCTTTCCTTCCTTCCTTTGTTTCTTCCTTCCTTCCCTCCTCTCTTTCTCTCTTTCCCACCAATTTGAGCAACCCATTCTCTAGCATTTCACCTGAGTTATCTGATCCATTCCAGTCTACCTAGATACTCAGTAATTCTTTTAACTGTTCTTTCATTGTGGCCCCACCATTTAACTCTTTTCATTGTCTGCACCTGACCCACCCTAGGTTATCTACCTTTCCTTAATCGCATGAAGATCTTTTCACTGATCTTTTTTTCCCCCTTTTCTGTATAAAAGTATCAATTTTACCCCCATTAAACTGCACAGATTCTTTGAGTCTCAAACTGCAATTGTAGGTCATGTGAAAAATTAAAACAATAATTACAAATTATTTTGCCCAATTTTATGCACATAAATTTGTCATGTGAGCAACAAAATGAAGCACTGGACATTTCCTCTGATACCCATGAACTCTCAAACCAAAACAAATCATGCACCAAAGGTAAAGCAATGTCAGTTATCTACATAGTCCAGGATACCCATAATCCAAAAGAAGGTAACACACTGACTTTGAGCTCACTCAGCCCCACTTTCCTGTCTCCCCACTACAAGCTGGGAAGCTGAAGTATTAGACCCAAAGATATGACACAGACTTACAACAAAACTTACTCCACACTCCAGTCATCTTTTTTGCTTTCTAATGCTATAGGGATATCACTTTTAGACTCCAGAAATTTGCCCTAGCTGTGACAGACAGCCAGGTAGTCATAGCCCCTCAGAAGCAAATGAATGTCAGAGGACACACCCCTGTAGCACCAATTTTGCAAAACTTGCTGGGAAGTGGCCAAAGAACTAAAGGAGAAGGAGAATGGGACAGGACACCAGAACAAGACACTGTATTGGATGGGTGGTGGGGAGCTGTGCAGCACTTCATCAAGACTGAACGGATGGATGAGGCTTCCAGTTATGGACCAGTTCTAACCACCCGAAATTCACTTGAGGAAGAGACCTAAAGTTGAATCATGAATTACTCAGTGTGGTAAGATACTAAGATGCTTTGACATCCAGCCCTGAAGGAAATGACAATCGGAGCTGAAGGATTCTGAAAGTGAGTGAAAGGAAATATAGAGGTTGGGGGAAGATTGAAATTACCAAAGATTTCAGAAAGAAGAAAACCCAAGGACCCTGAAAATAAACAGATAAATCAAGAGGAAAATCAGTAACAACATAAGGAAATATGACCTCTAGACTTAGTAAATGAGTTCAGCAATCTATAGTTAAACATCTAATTAAGGGAAACAAAATATAACATAAAGCATATCCAATTAATTATCTCTCTCCACCCTACCTCTTGGGGTAGGAGGGGTTGAGAAGTTCAAAAAAGAGCTCATACTGGAGGTAGCACTTGAGCTGAACCTTGGAGGGTGCTAAGGATTCTAAGAATTAAAGGTAAGGAAGAAGTTTATATCCCAAGAATCCATTTAAAAATTTGAGTACTGAGAAAAGACATATGTGTAGGAAGTCCAATATGTGTTACCAGGACTGATGTTCCCCAAGTGTAGCATGGCATCATGTGATTTGAAGAAAGAATAGACATTTCTAGCCTCTTCCCCCCCCATCCTTCTCCATGGAAGTCTTAATCCCTGCTACAGGGAAGCAAGAAGTTAGACTCATAAGCTGACCCTTTGCTCTCCTCAGAGAGAGAAGGTACTAGCTTAGAATCATATCCTTTTCCTTCTTCAAATATTATTTGTCAAGTACATGAGGTTTTCAGGTTCAAGCTAACTTCTAAACACTTTTTCATTACTGGGGAAGAGGAGGGGAAATCCTAAGATTTATATCTAATACTTGAACTCTTTCCCACTAAATAACAGTTCCACAATGAACACACATGCTAAAAATAGAATAGAATTCCATTTATCCAAATCATAGCAAAACAACAACAACAACAAAACAGGGAAAACATATATTTGAGAACATGTACAGTACAATACAGAGTGAAAGAGCTCTCCCATTGGCACTAAAGTAACTCAGCTTGACTAAGGCAGCCCTCAATTTCATCAAGAGGAAGTTTCCCAATGTCTCTAGTACAGCAAGTTGAGGATCATAACATGATGGAGGCTGCCAGCTCCTCTTATGTTGGTTTCTTCCCAAGGTCTTTTCCTTCAGCAACTGGAAGTGGGATTGGCCTTTTCCACCTCCTGGAAGGTAGAAATCAAAGATGTCCCAAGAACCTTAAAGCCTTGGGTAAGACTTGAAGAAGCCTCAAGAAACTGAAGTTCTCATTTACACCAACTGCACCCCTATCTCTCATGTAGGCATAAGCATTGATCTCCACGATAAATAGAGATTCACATAACAATGGGTTTTGGCATTGGGGTTACATGTGAAAAAGACAGAAAAGACCATATTAGTCAGTTTCTCTTCTATTTCAAATATATGTGACCGCAATATAAGGTAGCTCTTAACCCTGCTTTCCACTTTAAATATGCTACATATTTGCCAGTTTCCTTGGGAGGCCTAGCTGAGGTAGAATACATAGATTTTTCTCAATTCTTATCCTTCTTGACCTCTGCTGCCTTTGACATAATCTATGACTCTCTTTTGATATCTTATTTCTGTGTTTTGATGACACTGTGCCCTTGTTGTTCTCATCCTATCTATCTGACAATCCCCTTTTAGCCTCCCTTTGCTCGGCCTTCATCCGGGTCTAGCTCCCTAAATATGTGTATCCTGAGATGTCTATTCAGGTCTCTCTTCTCCTTTGATACTATTTCATTTGACGATTTTATCAACTCCCATGGATTACCTTATGTTCTCTATTCCAATGTTTCTCAGGTCTAATTTATCCAGCCCTAGCCTCTCTGTTGAGGTCAAGTCTCACTTTTCCAATTGAGTATTGGATATGTCAAGCTGAATGTACCATAGACATCTTTAAGTCAACATGTCCAAACTGAACTCATCGTCTCCCTCCAAAAAACCCTCCCATCTTCCTAACTTCCTTATTCCAGTTGAGAAGACTGTTGTTCAGTCACATAGGCCTACAACTTAGTGTAAAAACAATGGATTAGCAACTGTTGTGGAGGTGAAAGAACAACAGGACCAACAAGAGCACACAGGAGGGCTGCTAGTATAGGTTCTTTGATCTGCTTTTCTAAGAAAAGCAGCTTTAAGGGGTTTACGATCTTACTTTAATTAAACATACATTTATCATTCACTTAGTTCAGGAAAAAAAAGCCAGAACCTTGCACTGAAGAGAATATACAAACAGAAATTACAAGCATACATTATATAAACAGAACAATGAAACACAAACCAGTAGACAGGCTTCTAACTGTCTAACTATAGCAATACATACAGTTATCAGAAAGAGAAGCATCAACATCTGGGTTTTCAAAGTGGGGGAGGGAAGGGTGGGGGCTCTTGGCAGCTACCCAGAGTCTCTTCTGGCTAAATCACCAGTACTTTTCCAAAGAGTGAAACCTCCAAAACAAAAGCCAATCTGAGATCATATAGACCCTTCTCAGGGTCAGAGGGCGTCACAGCCATGTGACTCAAACCCATGTGAACTAGGCTGTCTTGTTTCTTAAGCAGGTTATCAAAGACTCTTGATTAAATAAAAGAAACAAAGGCAAGACTGATCAAAAGCACTTGATTACATCAGTGCTGAGAAGCACTCAAACAAAAAAACAGCAAAAAAGTCTCACTTTGCTTGCCCTTACATTTGAAAGGCAAGATGCAAAGCTACTTGATTGCCTTAACATTCCAAAAGAGAAAACAGTAAAATAGTCTCACACTACTCAACATTATTACACTTAGACATCATCCTCAACTCCTCACTTTTCTCACTTTCTAAGAGTCATCTCTTATACCTAATCTGTTGCCAATGCTGTCAATTTTACTTTCATAACATTTCTTGAATACATGCTTTTCTACCCTCTCACACTGGCACTGTCCTCCTACAAGGCCTCATCATTTCACACTTGGACTTTTACAATCATCTGCTAGTGGAACTGAGTGCCACAAGTCTCTCCCCATTCCCCTTCATCTGTCACTCAGCTATCAAAAGAAACTTCCTAAAACACAGATTTAACATATCATTCAGCAGTGTCATAGTAAGTGATTAAAACAGGCCCTCCAGAAAAAAATGCATGACACACTTTTGATTTTGATCTGCATTATTAACATTGTGCCCATCACTTCATTAAGTCTATACAATCCACAAAACAATACATTAAGCCCTGACTTTTAGCATTTGTTATTAACTGAAGTGTAAATTCTCACAGTGAAAATTTAGTAATCAAGTTCTCCTGCTAATCAGTATGAATCAACTCTATCATGTTCTCGGTCTCATTCCCTCTACACTACCATCCCCCACTCCCACGCTTAATAAATTCCAGTGGCTCTCTAGCACCATCAATATCAAATATAAAATCCCCTGGCATTCAAAGTCTTTTATAACTTCACTTTCCATACCCCATATTTCTAATCTTCTTAAATGTTATACCACCACCACCCACATGTACTAGTTTTAGTCTATGCTTAAAAGGCACTTTTTTGAATGTAATTTTTATTTCATTAGTCCTACTTCATGGTCATTTCTTTTTTTTTTTAAAGGTGCATATAGAACTGAGAAAAAAGTTTTCTCCTTTCTATTCCCATTCAATTCTCTCTCAAGGTCTATAATATCTAACTTTTTAAAAATTCTATTCATTTCCTTAACTTATTTCTTGTTATTGTTATTGTTAGATTTAACTGGCTCTGAAAGGAGAAAGTTAATATCCCCCACTAGTATAATTTCACATGCCTTTTCCTCTGTAACTCCTATAACTTTCCTTTAAGAATTTGGATGCTATGACATTTGGTGCATATATGTTTAGTATTGATATAATTTCATTGTCCCTGGTACCTTTTGGTCGAAATGTAGTTTCTCTGATCTTTCTTTTAATTAGCTCTAATTTTTTTTGCTTTTACTTTGTCTGAGATCTTTTTTTTAAACCTCATCTGAGGCATAATAGAGTGTTTCAGCCCCTTAATTTTAATATCTCTGTATGTTTATTGTTAATGTAGTTTTTGAGGTTAGCATTTTGCTTTGGGGCTTCCTAATTGAAGAGTGTTCATGTGATGTAGCCAGATGAGATTCTGGGTAGCCATTAAGGAGCCCCCAGCTTTGAAAAACCCAGATGTTGGTGCTGCTCTCTCTGCTAAACATGTATGTATTACTTTTGATCAGACAGAAGTCCTGTCTGTTGATTCATGTTATTTGCTCTGCTTATGTAATTTCTGCTTCTAATTTCTGTTTGTATTTTGCTCTGAAGTTCAGTACACTGACTCTTCCCCCGATATATATATATATATATATATATATGCATGCATGTATGTGTGTTTATGTATATATGCGTATATATGCATATTTGTGTATATATATGTATATATGTATGTACATATGCACATACGTATACACATACACATGCACATGAGCATACACATACACATACATATGATTAAAATAATATTGTTGACGCCTTTAAAATTGCTTTCCTTTAGAAAAGCATATCAAAGAATCTTTGCTAGCAGCCCTCCTGTGTGCTGGTGTTGTTAGTCTTACATCCCCACAGCAGCTACAAGCAACATTGTTGTTACAATGTGTCTTCTGTTTCATGTATAATTCTTCTAAAGAACTTATCCTTGGATTTTGGTTTCTAATTTATTCTGCTATTCAATTTCATTTTATGTGTGAAGTCAATCTATTTACATTCACAGTTACGGTTATTAAGTATTTGTTTCCCTCTATCCTATTTTCTTCTGTTTATCCCCTTCTCAGGTTTTATGCTGTGCTCCCTCAAAAGTCTGTTTTTCTTCTGACCACTTTTAATTAAATCTATTTTTGTTTTTGCTTTGTCTAGGATCATGCATGCTACCTCAACATTTTCTTCTAAGCTTCACCTCATAAATAATAGATTCTTTTTCAGCCTGCCCTTTTCACCTCTATGTGTAACTCTCTGTTTCAAGTGTGTTTTTTGTAAACAATACATTCTTAGATTCTAGTTTCTAAACCATTCTGCTATCCACTTCTGTTTTATACTTAAATTCCTTCCATTCACATTAGTATTATGATTAACAGTACATTTCCCCTTGTCCTATTTTCTTCTCTTTATCCTTCTCTCTACCTTTCTATTATGTTCCTCCTCTAAAGCCTGTTTCACTTCTGACTACTGCCTTTATCTAACCTTTCCTTCATCATACTTCACATTCTCTTATCCCCTTCACCCCACTTCCCTGTTGGGTAAGATTGATTTCTATACCCAATTAAATGTTTATATACATATTTATTCTTCAAGCGTTGCCTGTTCTCTGCCCCAAACATTTTCCTCTCCACTGGGAAAGGTCTTCTTAACATAATTCTTTTGTGTGACATAATTTTCCCTTTCTTCTTCTCCATTTCCCCTTCTCCTGGTGTATCCCTCTTTCACAACCATTCATTTTTTTTTAGATCATTACAATATAATCAACTTACTCCTGTGCTCTTTATGTAGAATCCTTCTGTCATAATAGTAATGAAATTCTTGGAAATTATGAGAATCATATTCCAATACAGGAATATAAACAGTTTAAACTTTGTCAAACTCTTATCATTTCTCTTTCATATTTACCTTTATATGATTCTCTTGTATCTTATATCTGAAAGTTAAATTTCCCATTCAAGTCTGGTCTTTTCATCAGTAATGTCTAGAAATCCTCTATTTCATTAAATATCCATTTTCCCCTGAAGGACTATACTTAGTTTTGCTGGGAAGGTTAGTCATGTTTGTGATCTTAGCTCTTTCGCCTTCTAGAACAGCATATCCTGATTCCTCTGCTCCTTTAATGTGGTTGCTGCTAAGTCTTGTATGATCCTAATAGTGGCTCCATGATATTTGGATGCATTCCCCACCCTGGCTGCTTGAAGCATTTTATTTTTGAGGTAAGAGCTCTGAAATTTTGCTGTAATATCTCTGGGATATTTCACCTTGGGATCTCTTTCAACTGTGGTTTCAGTAGATTCTTTCAGTTTCTATTTTACCCTCTGGTTCTAGGTTATCAGGGCAATATTTCATGATAATTTCTTGAAATATGGTGTCTAGGTTATTTTTTTTAAATTATGGTTTTCAGACAGCCCAATACTTCTCAAATTATGTCTCTTCAGTCTATTTTTCAGGGTTTTTTTTCCCAAATGAATTATTTCACATTTTCTTCTGTTTTCGTTTGTTTAAATTTGTTTTATTGTTTCTTGGTATCTCATGGAGTCATTAGCTCCTATTTGTTCAGTTCTAATTTTTTAAGGAATCATTTTCTTCAGTGAGATTATGTACCTTTTACCCCCTTCCATTTGATCTGCTCTGTTGTTTATTTTTTTTTAGTTGTTACTATCTTCAGCATTTTTGTGCCTCTTTTTAAAGCTATTTTTTCATATTTTTCCCTTTCTCTTATTAATTTTCCAATTTTTTCCTCTACTACTCTTACTTTATTTTGAGACACATTTTTTGAGATCTTTCAGGAATTTTTTGGGGCTTATGTCCAACTAACTTTTTTTTTTCCTTTGATGCTTTCTTGTAGCTGTTTTGACATCATTATCTTCTTCAGAGATTGTGTCTTGATTTTCTTTGTCACCATGGTAGCTTATTTATGGTAAGGTTTCTTTTTTTGTTTTTTTTTTATTACTATTATTATTTTTTACTGTTCTTTCACTTTCCAGCCTATTTCTTGACTTTGAATATTATAGCAAAGCTGATCTCTCCTCACCTGGGAGTTGGGAGGAACTGTCCCAAGTTCCTGCCTTTTTAGCACTGCTGTTTTCATAGCTAGTTCTGTGGATGTGAATGTTTTTGGTCCTCCAAAGATGCTGTGATTCATGGAGGAACTCTTCTACCCATCAGCATTTTGAGCTGATTCATTGCAGCCACAAATACTACTGCTGTCAGAGTCTCTGTGCCTCGTGACTGAGAGCTATGTTGTTCCTCAGTGCCTCTGCTCCCTTGTGATCAAGTGAAATTGCCTCTCAGGGTCCCTGTTCTCTAGTGACCAAAAATCATATTACTCCTCAGTTCCCTGGTTCTTTGTAATGGAAAGCACTCCTTTCCACCCTAAGGATGCATTCCAGAAGGGGTTATGGGCAGTGGAGTTGCCAAACAGTGAGGGTTGCTAGCAATCTTTTTTGTCCTTTATCATCTCTGGGCTGAGAACTCCTTAAAGCTGCTGCTGCTTCTGTCACAGCCACCTCTAAGGCCCAGATGTGGTATTTCTACCATGTGACTAGACCTTACCTCAGTGTCACAAACCTCTCTTTCTCACCTCTTAAATTGTCTTGGATTGGAAAAATATCACATTTTGACCTTTTGTTGGCTCTGCCATGCTAGAATTTACTTTGATATATTATTTTAAAATTTTTTGGAGGGCAATGTTGTGAGAGCTCAGTAGTAGTATTTCCTCTATTCTGCCTTTTTGGTTCCGGATCCCCTCTTACCCCCCCCCCCCATTATTTACTTCCAATGTAAATTTAGACAACATCTCTGGTCCTCAATTTCCCTTACTGTTAAAATGGCATGTTGTACTATATGGATTCTGAGGTCCCCTCAATCACTATCTCTATGATCCTTCCAGAAGTGTTCTTCCAAATTTATATAGACTTAATTTACATTTTATCATTTTTTACTTTGGTTATAATTTTGAGTGTTAGAAACTATCATGGATACAATTGTTTCCCCCCCATTATTCTCCTTTCTAGTGGTTGCATTCAATTTCTTCTCTTATCATTTTCAAGGACAAACTTTCTATAGATTGCAAAATGCCAATTTTGTCATCTCAGCAATGCTTACTACAATTATTTTTGTGATCTTGAGCTTTCTGAAATCCTTTTATGGACATCCAAAATAGTATTTCTTTGTCCTGATTTTCTTCTCAAGTTTTAGAGTATTTTGACTTTGACTGTTTCATGTTTATATACCAAAGGAATCTACAAATCTTTGTGGCTGTGTAATTGATTTATGATCTGATCACACACACACATGTACACCTAGTTTGTTCACTGTTAGCTACTATCTGTCACATCAAATTTGCTTTCTATTTTAAAGTCTAAAATAACTTAAGCATCTGTCAGCTCTTTAACAATCTTGCTTACAAAGCCAAAACTTAATAATTTTATTTGTTATTTACAAAAACAGCTTTTTATTTAAAAGTTTGATTTTTTTTTTGCTTTCTAAAACATCTCTTGTAACATAAGTGTAATTCTTCATGAAGGTCATCAAATGATGATATTTAATTATTTTAAAAATCTTTAAAATTTTACTTCAACTCTCTCAATACACACATTGATATATGTATATACCTATGTGTATATATATATATATATACATATATATGTGTGTGTGTGTGTATACACATGGACATACACACACATGTTTTTCCCAAAACGTAGCTCACTTTTTAACAGTTTTAATAGCTAAAACTGCTGCAAAACTTTTGGGATTCAATCTATGTATATATTTTTTTTTCATTTATGTGTATCTCTATCATCTACCTCCACAACTATAGCTCTCTCTACCTCTATATGCACATCCCTATTTTTATATCTATTTGTACATATATGTGTATACATACACACATACATAAAATGATATATTCAAGTATGGCAGGCTCTGCTCCTTCTTCACATAAAAAAGTTCCAGAGAGCCCAAAGAGGCCGAAAACCTCTATTATGCATTAATGAACAGTTGTTCTGTACGCAGTTTGATAGAAACTAGCATCATTAGGTTTCTACTCTCTTGGGCCCTGAAAAATTGTGATTTGTTTATACAGAAAGGAAATTGAAAAAAAATCATGGAAATAACCATATGAGAATGCCTTAAATGAACTATGTCTTATATGATTATAGAGATCATTTCTTCTCTAACTTGAATCAAGATCCTTATTTTTTATTTGTTTCTGTTGTTGTTTATTTGCATATTTGTTTTTCCCCCAATACTTCATCCACCCGCAGTAATATAAAATAAATTCTCAATTCCATCTGAATTAGGTCTAATAATGGAGAACCATGCTTTTGCCTATCTTGCTACTCTAAGAAGTCCAGCAACAAGTGAACATTTGCCATTACTATTCATCACGGCTCTATGTGTCTGTCATTCCCAAACCGATGAAAAAAATAAAACAGAAATTCAAAAGATGAGAGCTTGACAAAGAACACGTCTTTCCTAATTGTTTTCCTTCTGGCAAGTCTATCCCTCCAAGAGTATAGAAAACAAATTGTGATTGGTGACATTTTCAAACAAATCCAGAGAATAAGACTTGGACAATTTCTGTACATTCTCTGTTCCCATGTGTAATCATTCTTAACAGTTGAGAAGTTTCTCCCAAAGTCTAAGCTCACCTTCGGGGTATAATTTAAAGCCATTTCCACTTGTGATACTATCTGCAGAGAACAACTGGTCAGCTGTTTCTGTACACACACACACACACACACACACACAGACACACATACACAACATGCTTGAGTGTATATATATATATATAGAGAGAGAGAGAGAGAAATATGTATATATTTGCAAACATTCACACATATGTGTATATACATTTATGTTTGAACACAAAATATATATGTGTGTATGTTTGTATTTGTACAGAGACATAAATGCGTATGTATATGTATCAATGTGCATACATATACGTATATATCTGTATGTATACCTATAAACATATCTGCATATATGTATATACACATGCATTTTATGTATGTATATACATACATGCATACACAAGGTACCTAGCTGGCACTGGGTTTGGTCTTCCTGAGTTCAAATCTGACCTTAAACACTTACTAGTTATATGACCCTGGGCAAGTCACTTAAACCAGCTTGCCTCAGTTCTTCATATGTAAAAAGAGTTAAAGAAAGAAATGGCAAACCACTCCATTATCTTTGCCAAGAAAAACCTAAAATGGAGTCTCAAAGAGTTAGACATGATTGAAAAGACAGGAGAAAAGCATACATAAAATGTGTGTGTGTGTGTTTGTGAGTGTGTGTAGTTTGTAGATATAGATATATCTATAGATATAGAAATTTGGGTATAAATATAGATAGTATGTTTGTGTGTGAAGACAAACAACAATAACAAATTATACACATATACACACCCACACCTACTCCCATGCCCACACACATATAAACATTATGTGTTTATATGTGTGTAGATCTACACATATGTGAATGTGTATATGTTTATGTGTGTATATGTATATATGTACATATATATATATATATATTATTGTTGTTTTTCCTTCATTTCAAAGGGGACCAAAGACATCATGATGTGATGGGTGATGTTGTCTTAATATGCATGTGAACTAGACATACACATGCACATATATGAATATATAAATGATAGATATGATAGATAGAGAGATCAATAGATAGATAGATGGATAGATAGAGTAAAGTTTCCAATTTAATTTAAAATGAGATGTTTGAAGGACAGAACATTTTAGAAACAATGTCATAAAATATTTTTGAGTTCCCAGTATGTCTATTTCCCATAACTGTCCCATAATAACACATTCCCATAACTGTCTATTTAACCCACAATGCAACTGAAGTATTGAGAGAATGAAATAAAAGAAAAAATGTAGAGTGGAGAGAAGAAAAAATACTATTGCAATAAGAGTAAGCTGAATTTTTATGAATAAAATTAAGTAACAATTAGGTTCTAAATTTATTGTGAATATTGGTGTTTAAACAAAAGCAATTTTTTTAGGGAATGTTGTGATTAGTTGTATCCATGAATGGAGATACTAAAAAAACACTTGTGGGAATTTAGGAAGTGGAAGAAATAGAGAAAAGATGGTCATATTACTGATGATATAGTAAATATGCAGGTAACAGCTGAAAGAAAGCAGATATGCTGAATTTGGCTTTTTTTCATTTCTCCCAAGGAAAAAAAAAATTCTCTAAGTTAGAATATATATATAATGTATACATATGTATATGGAGATACATACACACATATATACATGCACACATATACATAGATTATAGAAATAGAACATATATTAGTATTAGAATATATATGTAGGAACTATACACACATATATACACATATACAAAAATACATATTTCCATACATATATACACACACCCACGTGTGTGTGTGTGTGTGTGTGTGTGTGCGTGTGCGTGTGTATACACAAAGAGAGAGAGAGTAAAGAGGTTAAGAGAGGCAAGAAAACTCATGAACAGAGAGCCTGCCCTGGAGATAGAAAGACTTGGGTTCAAGTCTTTTGTCTGACAAATACTATGAAACCCTGGGTGAGTCACTTATCCTAGTAGTGTACCAGAATACCCTCTAAAATATAGCATAGTTGCCAATCTGCATAGGTGGAGGCTGTTTTCACATCAGCAGTACTCCACACTGTTGAAATTAGAGATCAAAACATAAATTCAAAAGAAAAAAGAGGAATGGAAAATCATTTTAAGTTAAGATATAATGGAAGAATATTTAGCTCCTTTTGTTATCTGTGACTATTTGGTCACAAAGTAATTGTGCCCTAGAAAATTGGTCTCCAAAAATGGGAACTGTGTAGCCTCAGGATTCCTATCAGACGTTAAGTGGGGCAAGAAAATATAGGCCCCTGCTGCCATTCCCAAAATTGCTGGCTTCTGGCAAAAGCCTTTCTTTCAATCTCAGTGACTTCTGTGACAACAGGAGATGCTACCGATCTGTCTTTCCCTCTTTATCCCCCTCTAAGGGCTAGGCACTTGTGTCAACAGAGACAAACAGAGTCTTAGCAAGGGGCCCAAGGCAGCAACAAGACAGGGATTATTTGATTGTAAGAAATCATAACTGAAAATGAAATTGTAGTAACAGTAGCTAACAAGTGTTGTGGCAAATGAGTCGGCCAGACCAGAGCACCAGGCAGAGGAGGCTGGCAAAAGGGGAAGCATATAAACATCTAGGGAGATAGAAAATAGATACAAACTAGTATGGGAAGGCAGGAGTAGTTTGGGAGTTTAGTAAAGTCCTTATGCTGTCGTTAGTATTGGATCTGAGTCTTGATGGAAATTAGGGATTGTGAGAGGCTGAGGAAAGCATTCTAGGCATAGCACAGAGATGAAGCATGGAGTATCATAAGGGAGAAACAATGAAAATATCATTTTTTTTCTAGAACAAAGAACACTAAAAGCGAGGCAATATTTAACAAGACTGGAAAGGTGGGCAAGTGGTAAAGTTCTTTAAATATCAGGAAACAATGAAGTTGAAACCAATAAAGAAGAGAACAATGAATTACACTAAAATTATAGTGAGAGAAAAATTATCTTTAAATAACATAGGTTTCAAGATATTGAAGAGGCGACAGAAAATAAAAGTAGGAAATGATAGTGGTTGACAGATACCAGTATTTGCTTGGTTTTATCATATTTTGCAGAGGAAAATGAATGAAATATTGCAGTTTCCTCCACTAAAGTGATTATATGTATATCTGTGTTTTTGTATATACACAAAAATACATATATGTAATCACTATACTACATACATTTACTATAATATATACATACATAAATATATGGTGAATTTGAGAAAATGTATTCTAGCTAACAAAATAATTAATAACAATATTTTAAAGTAAGACAAATTAAACATTACTAATACTAAATGTACAGATTAAAACCCATGTCATTCTTTGAGAAACAGCCTATAGATGAGAAAGATTGAAGGAGAGAGACAGAGAGACAAAAGACAGAGACAGAGATGAAAATAGAGACAGACAGATATAGAAACAGAGAGACAGAGAGAGAACGTTCAAAGAATTAAATTACCTATCACACATCCTAGGCAAGATATTCTGAGTGAAGAGTTGGTGTTCCATACCCCAGAGTGTTTGACATTGGTGAGCCGGGAAAGGATGAAAGGAGAGAGAAAAGTATAAACAGGGAGAAAATAGGATGAAGAGAAAGACACAGTTATTAATCACAATTGTAAATGTGAATGGGATGAACTTTCCCATAAAACAGAAGCAGATAGCAGAATGGACTAAAAACTTCACAATTAAATGCAGAAAGGCAGAAATATTCAATGTATCTTTTCAAATCATGATGCAATAAAATTGCATGTAATAAAAGGACATTTAATTTGAAATTTAATTTGAAACTAAATAATCTTATGCTAAAGAATGAGCAGGTCGAGCAACAAATCATTGAAACAATCAATAACTTCATCCTAGAAAATGGCAATAATGAGATAACATTCCAGAATTTATGGGATGCAGCCCAACACAGGAAAAATTTTGTATCTCTAAATGCTTACAAGAATAAAATAAAGAGCAGATCAATGAATTGGGTATGCAACTAAAAAAAGCAATAAAAAAAAAGAACAAATCAAAAAGTCCATTCTGAGAATCAAAGCAGTGATTAATAAAATGAAAAAATATAAAGGAAGGGGGCCAAGTTGTAACATATCTAAAACTATATCATAAAATCGTGATCAACAAACCTATTTGGTACTTGCTAAGAAATTGGGTGGTAGATCAATAGAATAGGTTAGTATATCACCAATGTGATACCTACAGTGTGGCTGCTATGCATATGCCAGCATAACTCCAGGTTTGAATTGCAAGATACAACAGATTCTCTTCATTGAAGATGAAACCAAAACTTTTTTCAAACACAAGAAAGCCAAATATATCACAACAACGAAGAAATCTATACATGTTATCAATGTAGGGAGCGCCTACATCCCCAAGCATTCTGTCTATCAAGGCCTCCTCACAAATGAATTCCCTTAAGCAAAATCACTCCCTCTCTCACTCGTGCTAGCTGCTCTGCTCTCTCTGCCTCCTCTCTCTCTCCAAACTCTAACTCACTCCGCCTTCCTGCTCCTCCGCTTCCTGCAAGTTGTTCCCACAACAATCTCATGTAACTCAGGCTTCCATGTAACTCAAATAGGTAACACAGGCCAATTAATGGGCAAGAAAGATCTTCTCATTCTGTTAACAACATATTAATAAGTGTATAGTTAGGTACACAAGATACAGTAGTAAATGACTATGGTAATATACTGTTTGATAAGAGCAAAGACTCCAGCTTCTAAGAAAAGGACTCACTATTTTACCTATTTTATTTAATTAATTTAGTTTTAGTTTTCAACATCATTTCCAAAAAATTTTGAGTTCCACATTTTCTCCCCATCTCTCCCTTCCCCACACACCAAGATGACATGCATTCTGATTACCCCTTCTCCCAGTCTGCTCTCCCTTATATGACCCCACACTTATCTGCTCCCCCTCCCCACTTTCTTGTAGGGCAAGATACATTTCTATACACAATTGCCTGTATATCTTATTTCCCAGATGCATGTAAAAACAATTTTTAACATTTGTTTTTAAAACTTTGAATTTCAAATTCCCTCCTTTCTTCATTCCCCACCCACCTTCATTGAGAAGGCAAGCAATTCAATATACATTATACATGTATACTAATGCAAAACACTTCGATAACAGTCATGTTGTAAAAGACTATATTTCCCTCCATCCTACCCTGCCCCACATTTATTCTATCCCTTCATTGGACCCTGTCCATTTTCAAAAGTTTTTGCTTCTGACTTCCCCCTCCCCCAATATGCCCTACCTTCTCTCATCTCTCCAGCTCTTATCTCCTTCCCCCTACTTTCCTGTAGAGTAAGATAACCAATTGAATATGTATATAATTCCCTCCTTAAGCCAAATCTCATCCCCCCCCATTCACCTTCCCCTCATCCACTCTATTGTAAAAGCTTTTTCCTGCTTCTTTTATGTGAGATGATTTACCCCATTCTATCTCTCCCTTTCTCCTTCTCCCAATATATTCTTTCTCAACATATGTATATATATATATATATATATATATATGTATATATATATACACACACACATATATAGTACACACACATACATACACATATACACATATATTTACATACATATACATATATGCATATGTATATATATATATATATATATGCATATATATATACGAAACTTAGAGAAGTCTCATGAGTTACAACTATCTTCTTTCCATGAGTGCCAGTAAGGCAAAACGGGCTTAGTTTAACGGGTGCCCTTGAGGAGTTTGGCTTTTGTTTACGTTGAAAGTACTTTCACCTGTTAAATGCTAAGCCCCAGGCCCAAAGCCTATCAGGTGTGAAAGCTGTGTGGGCATAGATTGATGACTTAAGAGGTGCCAACTCGGGAACCAATTGGTCTCGGGACTCTGGTCATTGAGGTGGGACTTGAGAACGCCAAAGGCTTGGCTGTGAGGAGAGGCGAGAAACTACAGCTGAAAAAAGCTGAAGCAGAGCCACCCTTGTGTGGACCCAGGAGTTCGAGTGAGGATTTGAGGCCAGTGAATATGATTTATGCCATCTTGTTTTTCTGTGGCCTCCTGGCTACTCTTGTGAGGCGGGCCTACTGGGCCTGGAGGCTTGTGTTTACAATACTGGAATGGGGAGGTTGGTTCGCTAATTTGTTGCTCTGGGACCTGAATAAATTTTTTGATGCCTTCTGCTTGGAGAATTCTGTATACCCAACAATTTCAAACCATTCAGATATATATACGATC
>CM053622.1:402028792-402046792 GCA_028646595.1 Phalanger gymnotis
GCTACTTGCCTTTACTGTGACTGTGTAAGACCAACAACACCAGCACACAAAAGGGATGCTAGCACAGGTTCTTTGATCTACTTTTCTAAGGGAAGCAACTTTAAGGGGTTAACAATCTCACTTTAATTAAACATACATGTATCATTCCCTTAGTTCAGAGGAAAGCACCTTGAACTTCAGAGAAAACACAAACAGACATTCAAGCAGAAATTATATAAACAGAGCAAATAAACGCAAATCAACAGACAAGGCTTCTAGCTGTCTGACCAAGACATTAGATATACAATTACCAGAGAGAAAAGCACCGACATCTGGGTTTTTCAAATCTGGGGGACTCCTTAAAGGCTACCCAGAATCTCCACACCAACACTTTTCCAATGAGTGAGCTCCAGACAAAATGCTAAGCTCAGAGAATATATATACTTCTTCAGGGTAAGAGAGCTTCATACCTCTCCAGGGTCTAAAACCTCTTGAAGGTTTCATACCTCTTGTCACCTAACTAGCAAAAGAACATGGGCCTTCCTATAAACAAAGGCAGGACTCAATCCAAGGCACTTGACTGCTTTGGTGCTGAGTAGCACTCCAAAACAAAAGACAACAAAAAGTCCCCCTTGCTTGCCATTACATCTTCTCCTCATTGGCTTTTTGGACCCCTTTTGCAATTTGGATTAGTCTATTTTTAAGGAGTTATTTTCTTCAGCATTTTTTGGTTTTCCTTTAGCAAGCTGTTTACTCATTTTTCATGGTTTTCTTGTACCACTCTTGTTTCTCTTCCCAATTTTTCCTCTATTTGTCTTATTGATTTTCAAAATCCTTTTCAGCTCTTCCATGGTTTGTGACCAATTCAAATTTTTTCTCGGAGGCTTTTGATGTAGGACCTTTAACTTTATCGTCTTCCTCTGGTTGTGTGTTTTGATATTCTTTTTCACCAAAGTAAGACTCTATAGTCTGAGGTTCTTATGCTATTTGTTAATTTTCCCAGCCAAATACTTGACTTTCTGACTTTTTGTTTAGGTAGAATTCTGCTTCCAGTGTTTAGAGTGCTCTGCCTCAAATTTCAGGTGCTTTGTGTAGCTGTTTCCAGAGATACTTCTAGGGGTCTGTAAATTTTCAGTTCTTCCAAGGTGGTATGGTCAAAGGAGAGGTGTTTCCTCCTTCTCTGGCCTGTGCTCTGGTCTGTGATTGACTGCAAGCAATCTTTTCTGTCTTGGAACTATAAGGAGGATTTCCTTTCCACCACCACACCAGCCCTCCTCTTCACCCCAGGACTACCACCCAGGACTGGGATCCAGACTGAAGCAGGGCAAAGCAAGAGTATTTTGCCTCAGCACCATCAAAGAGATCCCTGAAATTCCCCTGTGATCAGTCACTTGTTCCCTCTAGAGTCTGTAGGCCAGGAGGTCTGTCAGCAGCAGCTGCTGCTGCTGCTGCTGCTGCCACTGTTGCCTCCCTGCCTCAGGGCTGGGGCTGGACTGCAATTCTCTCTCACCCAGATCTGAGACACCTTTCACACTGACCTTCTATGTAGCCTTTGGCATTTGTGGGTTGAGATGTCTGGAAACCACCAGAGCTGCCAGTGATTCAGTCTCCAGAGGCCTGCTCTGGCCCCATGTTTGCCATAGTGTCCCATGCTAGCCTTCGCTCCTCTCCCAGCCAGGTACAATAGACCTTTCCCATTGACCTTCTAGGTTGTCTTGGGCTGGATATTTGTTTCACTCTGTCATTTTGTGGGTTCTGAGGATCTAGAATTTGTTTAGAGACATTTTTCCAGGTATTTGGAGGGATTTAGGGGAGATCTTAAACAGGTTCTTGCTTTTATTCCACCATCTTGGCTCTGCCCACTACTCACTATTTTACCAAAAACTGCTGGGAAAATTGGGAAATATCATGGCAGAAACTAGACATAGATCAGCATCTCACACCATATACCAAGATAAGATCAAAATGGGTACACAATTTTAGACATAAAAGATAATACCATATGCAAATTAGGGAAGCAAGCAATAGTTTACCTCTCAGATCTATGGAAAAGGCAAGAATTTATGACCAAACAAGAGATAGAGAACATTATGACTCACAAAATAGATCATTTTGATGACATTAAATTAATAAGTTTTCACACAAATATAACCAGTGCCACCAGGATTAGCAGGAAAGCAGAAAGCCGGGAAATACATTTTATAGCCAGTGCCTCTGATAAAGGTCTCATTTTTAAAATGTATAGAGAACTGTGTCAAATTTGTAAGAATACAAGTCCTTCCCCAATTGAGAAGTGGTCAAAAGGATATGAAGAGGCAGTTTTTAGATGAAGAAATTAAAGCTCTCTATTTGTTATGTTAATGAAAATGAGAAGATCTTTCCCTTCCATTAATAGTCCCATGCGACCTTGAGTCGCATGAGTTTGAGTAAAATGGATCCTGTGGTAGGAGGAGCCTGCTGAATGGGTGCAGCAGGAAGAGGTGGATCAGGACATGAGAGAGAGCAGTAGAAAGTGGGAAAGAGAGAGCAGGCAGAAGAACCAGTGTGAGTGAGAGAGGGAGTGATTTTGCTTAAGGGAGTTTGTTTGTGGCAAGACCCTAACAGAGGGAAGTTTTGGGTATTTTGGTGCTCTCTGCATTGATAACGTGCAAAGATTTCTTTGTTGCTATGATGGATTTGGCTTTCTGGTGTTGGAGTAAATGTTTTGGTTCCGTCTTCCATAAACAGTGTCTGTTATATTTTTTGATTCAGATCTATACCAGCATATTCATAGCAGCTACAGCTGCTGTAGGTATTGCATTGGTGCTACAATATTGTCATGTGAAAACATGCCCTAAAGAACTATTGATACAAGCTATACTAATTAAAACAGCTCTGAGGAACCACCTCATACATATCAGACTGGCTAATATGAAAAATAAAGGAAAATTATAAATGTTTTGGAATATGTGGGAAAATTGGAACACTAAGACATTTTGGTTGTTTTGAATTGGAGCCATGAATTGTCAGAATTGTGAACTGATACAACCATTTTGGAGAACAATTTGGAGAACATAGCTAAAGAGCTATGAGACTGTGCACACCCTTTGATCCAGCAATACCATTACTTGATCTGAATCCTAATGTGATTATTAAAAACATGGAAAAAGCATCCACATGTACAAAAATATATTTATACTATCTGTTTTTGTAGTGACACAGAATTTTAAATTGATGGGGTGCAAATCAATTGGGGAACGGCTAAACAAGTTGTGGTTTATGAATGTAAAGGAATACTATTGTTTTATAAGAAATGATGACGAGGTGGTTTCAGGAAAATTTGGAAACACTTATATGAACTGATGTGAAGTGAAGTAAGCAGAACCAGGAGAACATTGTAAATGACAACAACATCTTTGTGCAATGGCTAACTGTTATAGTATTAGTTCTTTCCAGCAGTACAATGAACCAAGACAATTCCAAAAGATTCATGATGGAAAATGCTGTCCACATCAAGAGAAATATGGAGTCCAAATGCCAATCAAAGCTTACTATTTTTACTTTTTTTTTTCTTTCTTTTGGTTTTCCCTTTTGTTCTGATTCTTCTTTCATAACATGAATAATGTGGAAATACATTTAATATTATTGTACACATATAACCCATATCGAATTTCTTGCTCTCTTGGGGAAGTTGGAGGGAGAAAAATTTGGAACTCAAACTCTTACAAAGATGAATGTTGAAAACTATATATTAATTGGAAAAAATAAAATACTGTTAAGTGGGAAAAATAAATGTTTTCTGAATCATCCAGAAAAAGATAATTATGAACCATCATATTAACAAATCATTCCAGCAGAAGTTAATTTTTTTGAATATTTAGTAAACTGGAAGGTTATAAGACATGCCACACATCATGCATTTTTAAAAAATAAATGTTCTTAGAGATAGGATGCAGAAAAAAATGAGAAAAATAAATTTATATCCTCATAATGATAGTTAAATTTGGATTCGTGAATTTATTTCTATCCTTTAATGTACTCAGTGGCCTTTCTTGCTTGATATTTTGCATTTTATCCATACTCTAGTTGCCTCATACTTCTGACGGTAACTGGTTGTATGTTTCTAGGCAAGTTTCATAACATCTCAGTTGTCCAGAAAACTTTCTAAAATTAATTACTTATCAAGTTGTAGGTTGAAAGCTCTACTTCTTCTGAGAAATCTTTTATATATCCTCCTTTTATTCAGAGGATGATACTATTTTTATCAAAATAATTTATAATGTATACTGGGAGAAGAGTGAGCTAAACTATTCAAGAACATCTTAAAGTTAAAAACAATTAAAAATTCAACTTTTCTGCCCAGTTTAACACATGGCAATAACTGTGTCACAAAACATATTGAATACTGATTAATAAAGTTTGTATAGATTGAATGTTTTAATATAATATAGGTGGTATTACCCTGTTTGTGTTATCTTTTGGTGGTTGGTGGTTGTTCTTCATTCTCAAAGAGGACCAAAATAACATCAGTATGCTAGAGTCAAGTTTCAATGTATCCAACTGTGGCTGATCAGACCAATATGAGCTCAGAATGCTCCACCACAGGTCGGGCACAAATAGTCCATGTGAACATTTGGGATGGATATTCTAAATTTGCACATCCTGCATTTTCTTTGAGTTGTTCCAATTCTGCTTTGCTCATAGAGCACAGCACCTTCTCTGATGTGGGCATGCCATACTGAATGGTCCTGTGCCAGTGTCTCCCATGTCACACAATCAGTTCCAAAGTTCTTAAGAGAGACTTTGAGAGTGTCCTTGTATCACTTCTTCTGACCACCATGTGAACACTTGCCAAGTGTGAGTTCTCCATAAAAGAGTCTTTTTGCCAAGTGTACATTTTGCATTCAAAAAATGTGGCCAGCCCAACAGAGTTGCACTCTCTGAAGCAGTTTGAATGCTTGGCAGTTTAGTTCGAGTAAGGACCTCAGTGGTACCTTATCCTGCCACTTGATCTTCAGAATCTTCCTAAGACAATTCAAATGGAATCGATTCAGTTTCCTGGCATGGTGCTGGCAGACTTTGCAGGTTTCATAGGCATACAACAATGAGGTCTGCTTAGGTTATCTTTTAATCAGCTTCTGTCAGGCTAATAAAATTGTGATAGATTTTGCCCTTCTGGCTATTAAACAAGAACATAAAATGAAGGGGAAGTTCTTAAGGTATTTTTGCACTGGAAAATTTGTCCCCTACTCCCCCCCAACTTCATTCCTAAGTATCTTCGTAAGTGCTATAAAATAGATTGATACAATTTCTTCATCGTTCTATGCCTGTGAAACCCGGACAGTATACCAGTTCCATGCCAGAAAACTAAATCACTTAAATTGTCTTAGGAACAATCTGAAGATCACCTGGCAATACAAGTTACCAGACACTGAATTTCTTTTTGTAGCTGAACTCTGAAACATTTAAACTGTACTGCAGTGAGTGCCCGCATTTATGGGCTGACCACATTGGCTGGCCAAAAAATACTTTTGTCTAAGACTCTTTTACAGAGAACTCATACAAGGCAAGTGCATACATAGAGGTCAAAAGAAGCAATATGATGAAACTTTCAGGGTCTCTATGAAGAACTTTGGAATCAATTGTGAGCCATGGGAGGTGCTGGCACAGGACTATCCAACTTGGCATGCCCAGATCAAAGAAGGTACTGTACTCTATGAGCAAAGCAGAAATGAAGTAGCTAAAAATCAACACAAGCTGTGCAAATTTAGAACATCACCACTCCAAATATTCATATTTACTCTTTCTGTAAGACCTGTGGTAGAGGCTTTCAAGCTTGCACCGGTCTAATTAGCCATAGTTAGGCACACTGTAACTTGACCGTAACACAGTAAAGTCATGCATTTTTGGTCCTCTTTGAGAATGGACAATAATATGTGTTGTTTCCTCATATTAAAATGTAAGCTCCTTGAAAGCATAAAATCTTTCACTTTGTATCTCTAGTACCTGGTAAGTTTATTTTGCTGTTCTCATTTTTTTCAGTTGTGTCTGACTCTTCATGACCTCATTTGACATTTTCCTGACAAAGATACTGGAGTGGTTTGTCATTTTTTCCTCCAGTTCATTTTACAGATGAGGAGCTGAGACAAACGAGGCTAAGTGACTTGCCCAAGGTTACACAACTAGTAAGTATCTGAGGACAGATTTAACTCATGAAGATGAGTCTTCCTAACTCCAGTCCCAGCAGTCTATCTGCTGCACAACTTAGCTGCCCACCTGGCAATAGTAAGTACTCAATTAATGTTTTTCATTATTATTTTCATACTTGAAAACTAGCTCATTTCTCACTTGTTTTTTTTTCTTTTTACTACATTATGATATGGTTCATTTGATTAATTTAAGTGTGACTACTAGTACATCACTTTTTAATGTCTAAACGTATATTTTCTTTTCCTGTTTAATTCTTTCCAGAATACATACTGTCATGAAACTAGTTCTGTAACTTACTCAAAGAACTCTAATAGAGACATTTAAACAAACCTAAGTGAATTGAGGTGTATTCAGATTGTATATTTAATTAGCACAAATAGTATGAGGAACATTACTTGCCTGTATTATGCTGTTAACTCTTAAAGCCTGGCTTACTAAAGACTTTGCTGAACTCTGCTTATGCAATGCTGTAATAAGATTAGGCCACCAAGAGATTTCAGTGTTAGGAAAGACAGGAACAATACCTTTTAAATATATAACCATGTTTTTATAGCTTGGATTTCTGCTCTTAAGAATTACCTTTTCATATTCTTTGACCATTTATCAATTGAAAAATAGTTTAGTGAATTTGAATCAGTTCACTATGTATTCTGGAAATGAAATCATAATCAGGGAAACATCTACAAATATTTTCTTCTTCTAATCTTAGCTATATTTGTTTGGTTTGTGAAAAAAAAAACAACATTTTTTCTAATTTCATCTAATCAAAATTATTCATTTTACCTTCTGTGATTCTTTCCACTACCTGTTTATTACCTCTTTTATCCATAGATCCAAAAAAGTAACTAAGAAATCTAATCAATGTAATGAACATCCATGATTTCAGAAGTCAGATGATAAAGAATGCTAGTCACCTCCTGAGAAAGAGATGATTGACTCATGAATAATTAGACACAAATTTTTGAACATGGCCAAATGTGGGAATGCAAATCTGCATATTTCTTGCAAGGTTTTGTTTTTGTTTAATATTTATTTTTCAGTGTTTTGGAGGATAGGGTCAGAAGAAAAGAAAATGAATTATTAGTTGAAAAATAAAACAAAATTTAATAAAATTTAAAAGAATAAAATTTGAAATAGCTTTTTTTGTATGTAGGATATAATTTTAAGTTAATTTTGGAAGGTAGTGTGATGTAGTTAAAAGAGTACTGAATGGAGTGACAGAATATGAATTCAAATCCGAACCCTGACACTTATAAACTCAGTGATCATGGCGAAGTCTATTGACTTCAGCATACTCATTTGTAAAATAAGTAGTTTAGACTAGGAGACCACTAAGATCCTTTCCAAATCTAGTGCTATGATCCTATAGAGGAAGAACTCATGAATAAAGTAAATAATAGCAACCAGAGTTTTTAAATTACTGTAACAATAACTAACAATCTGCTGTCTTACCTTTTTATTGTTTTGTTTTTCTTTGTTTTTTATAAGTAATATACATTTCTAAAGAGTTTCTTATATGAGAATAGAACCTATTGCTATTTTTCCTTTGCATTTCCAGCCTTTAGCACAGTGTTTGATATATAAGTACCTAATAAGTACTCATTATTGATGTATATAGTACATTTGTATGCATATGTGTGTATATTTGTATTAATACATAAAAATCATTATTTCTAAAGTCAGAGACCTGAGTTCAAATGTATCCTCTGATGGTGATTATTCATGTGACCCTGGCCAAGTCATTTAACATCCCTAGGACTCAATTTCCTCAACTGTAAAACGGGGATTATGCAACCTATGAAGTACCTTCCTTATCTAGATCTAAAATCTTATAATCCTATAATGCTATATATTTGTGTGTATATGTGCTTTAAATGTATTTCATTAGTTAGATAGTGCAAGAGATAAGAGTTCTGGACCAAGATTCAGGAAAACAAATCTACTACCAGACATTTACTAGTTCTATGATCCCAAGTTAAATCATATGTCTCAGTTTTGTTCAACTGTAAATTGAGACTAATAATAGAGTCCACTTCACAGGGTTGTTGAAAAAATTAAATTTTACAATTTTGGTAAAAATGCAATATTTAGCATAGTGCCTGGAGCACAGTAGTTGCTTAAGAAATGCTTATTTCTTTTCATTCCATTACCTTCTCTCTTTTAAAAACAATTCACTACTTTTTTTCTTTATCTAAAAGTATTTTTTCAATATTTCAAAAGGTCTCCCCTTTTTATCAATGCACAATGAGGGCCCAATGACAGCCCAATCCTTAGCAAATACTTGAATTTCCCAGAGGGATATACAGAGCATACCCAATGTTCTCTACCTGGTACCTGTTCACAAATTGAGCCTAGTTCTGTACATCAATGATGGAGAGGCTATTATTGGATTTTGATAAGAACTGGCTGAGGAAGCGTATATTTGAATATGAAAGGAATAAGAAAAAACACCTCCATTGTGCCTTTTTGATTTTTTTTTTCCTTCCTGACAGATATTTGGGGTCAGGAACTTCTGTGATCTACTAGATGAGGGAAAGTTGTCCCATCTTCAACAGTTACCATATATTTGTGAATAAAGGGTACCTGCCTTTGTTTCTTTTATCTTGTTTGTATTTTCTCTTTCTGAATCTTTATAAAATGAAAATAGTCTAAAAGTCTCCAGATCAGTGAAACTAGGAGATCTATCAAAAAGATCTTGGCAGTAAACTGAGCTAAGTCTAATGAGGAACCATCATAGCTTCAAGGGCTGCTTTACTCAAGTCTGCAGCAAATTTCCAAGCCTGTCCATCTGAGCAATGATGATCTCATTCAATACCAGAGCAAAACCAGAAAGTAAATTTGGTGGGAAGTAAAATAAGGGCAAAAAGGACTCTGAGTGCTTGAAGTAATAAAGTACTCCTCAGCTCTAAATGCCCACTTCATGTTTGTCTCACTAAATTAATGCTTTAACTTTGACCCTACTCACCCCAGGGACTAAGTATGTGCAGAAAGGAAAGTGAGCCCCATTTCCAGGGACCTTTTCGTAAGATGTATTTTCTTTTTAAAAAATTGTGTTTCCTGTTTCTTACATCACCATAGTGTTTGATGTATTCCTTTTTCTCTCCCTCCCTAAAAGCCATTTCATATGACAGATAGTTTTTTTAAGAAAGAAATAAAAAACATAACAGTATAACAAGTTGATACATTGAGAAGCCTGAAAATGTTTAACGTGCACCACCTGTGGACCTCCCACCTCCAATAAGCTCTACATTGAGGGTATCTTCTCATATCTTTTCATTTGACTTCTAATTGATCTTTATAATTTTGTTACATGTACTTTTGATTTTTTGGTGCTTCATTCTTTCCATTTATATTGTTTTAGCTATTGTGTGTATGTTTTCCTAGCTCTGCTTATTTCACTCTGCATCAATTTATATAGCTCTTTCCATTCTTCTCTATTCACCACACATATCATTTCTTACACCACAGTAGTGTTCCATTACATTGATGTAACATAATTTGTCAAGATATTCCCCACAGAATTTCTTTTTCCAATTTCTAGCTATTTCAAAAAGTGCTGCTGTAAATATTTTGGAGTACATGGGGACTTGTTCTTATGTCTTTATATTTGTTCTCAGTAAATATTACTTTGTAAAACATATTGAGTTTATCAATATTGAGACAATACTAGATGTCTGTTCTTGAACATTAGCACTAGAATATCTAATCCCTCAAAGTTACCTTTAGAATTCTAAGGAGAGAAGTAGTCATTTCCTTCTAGGAAACTAACCTGTCAAGGGTGGGGAACCTGTGGCCTTGAGGCCACATGTGGCCCTCTACGTCCTCAAATACAGCCTTTTGACTGAATCCAGACTTCTCCTGGCAGTTACTTGGGAGAATGATCTCAGAGAAATCAATACAATGCCTTCAATACTTTAGATTGTAATTCCCTCCTTAGTTTAATACATAAGAAATCCAGCCTTCTTGCTGAGGACCCAGGATTTTCCAGTCCTCACCACCAAAGTCTTTGGCATTGTCAAATAGTTCAACATCAGAAATATATATGATTTTATCAGTGGAAATGATGTTAGAAAAATGGATTCCCATTTGATTCACAACTACACTCTAAGGACCATTGGGCCTCTTTGCATCTGACTAACATCTAAAACCTTTGTCTCCCTCACTAGAATGTGAGCTTCCTGAGCGTTTTTATCATTTCTATTTGTATCTACTGTATTTAGGACAGTGTTTTTCACATGACAAAGGCTAAATAAGTGCTTTTCATTCATTCATTCACTCATTTATTCATGGCAATGAACAAACAAATTCATCACAAACAACTCGGGTAGTGAGGAGTCTCTTTACACTTACCTAGGTTGATCTTCTGAGAACAGTCAGTTGCTGGGTCAATAATTCAAGACTTTCCAGCTTCTTAAGACCATTCAGGATTGTGACAAGCTTTAGAGAATGTGAGATTTCCTCCACGCCTTCAGGAAGCTTTAGAATAAGACACTGGTGGAGAAGATGTACAAACACTCCAATATAACAAAGTGTTACATTGTCAAATACACGCCAATCAGAAAATAGTGGAATAGAGCAAAGTGTTGTTTGGACAGGTTGGACAGTTAAAGCACAGAATTAAAAAGGCGATAGATCAATGTGGAATTCTTGCAAATACTTCATAAAGAGATAGGTATTATATCTTGAGAGTGGGTGAGTTATGGAGAGATAAAGGGAGGCAATTGTCATTTCAGTTAGGAAGATAAAGCACAAGCAATAGAACATAGGAAGGAGTTTGTACAGTACATATCCAGTTGTTCAATTTGAAAGAAGAATTTCTTTGAGGGAGTAATTAAATCCCCATATTTAAATCAAAAGGACCTTGAAATCAGCTGTAGATGGGTTTTGGTTAGCCAGTGAATTTCATTTTAATTCTGAGGATATAAGAGTGATTAGCTCAGTGAAAGTATCTCATAGTAAAATTATATATACATACATATATACATACATACATATATATATATAATCCTATTACGAGATACTCTCACTGAGCTAATTACTCAGCTAATTTTATATATGTATATACATACACACACATATATGCGTGTATAAATACACATACATGCATATATGTGTATGTGTATATATATACACATATATATATGCATATATATGCATTTATATATACACATATATGAGAAGACACCATTAGAAATGTAAGAAACAAGCTTTGAATTTTGGCACATTTGTAGGGAAACATTTTATAACTAACCTTTTTGTACCTACATAGATTACTTAATCTATTCCATGTCAATAGAGTTTAAGTTCTATTATAATTCCCAGCCCTGGGATCACTCCAAATAGTCTTCACTGTTATCATCACTCTAAATGCAAAAAGACTTTCAAAAGTTAATTGAGACCTTTTAAATCCCTTTCTTCTGGTAAACTGATGCCCTCATCTTTCAAGAGAAAGGAATTAAGATAGCATCAGTTCAGGGAGTTGTCGTAAGTGCCAATTCATTCAGGAGGATGGACAGAGTGGGGTGTTTCCTTAAGTTGTCTTTTATTTGAAGAAGCCAAAAAAAGTATGAGAAGACATTTTGAAAATGGATTACATTAGATGATATTATTGCTTTTGATCATTATATCCCTATCAATTTGAAACCATCAAATTAAAACTGCAGGAAGGATGTTCCTTCTGCTTTTCAGGCAGTGAATCTATATTGGCAGGTGCTTTGTCAGCTTCTTAGTAGAAGCCAGTAGGAGCTTTCCTGTATGAAAGCAGAACAAAACTCACGGTTAATGTAAACATCATCCTTCATCTATTATCCATTGTTGGACTCCCAGCCTTGATTTTATTTTTCTGTTTTAATGATGTCTTTTCTTTTTATACCACTTTTCATAACTTTTCCCCACCATTGAGCTTTCTCTTATAACAAAGAAAACAGTTTAGCAAAACCAGCCAATATAACAATCAAGTCTGATAACATAAAATGAGATATGCCTCATAGGTACTCCCCAATCTCTCTACTGAGAGATTTCTCCATAATGTCTCCAGGACCATGATTGACTTGCCTTTAAGTGCTGTTTTCATGTGTATTGTTATGGTCATAGTATGTGACATCTTCCTAGTTCCATTTGCTTTGCCATCAATTCATATAAGTTTTACCATGTTTCACTGAATTCTGCATATTTGTCATTTTTTATGGTGCAGTTGTATTTTATATTCTTTTTCACTCCATATCTCTAACAAGTTCACTGAATATTTTTATTAATACCTATACAATTTATGCATCTGCCCTTCCATTTCCCCACCCCAATCTTATGGCCATTGCTGTAGTTAAGGCTCTCCTTAATTCTCACTTTGTCTATTATGATAATATAGTAATTAGTCTCCCTAACTAATTTCTCACCTCACTATCCATTTTATGAATATCAGCTAAAGTATTTTCTTTTTATTCCTCCTAAAGTCCACATTTAACCATTTCACTCCTTTACTCAATTCCAGTGGTTTCTTGTTTCTTCTAATATCAAATATATATTTTGATACTTGGCTTTTTAAGTTCTTCACAATATGGTCACAACCTAACTTTCTCATTTTATTGCACATTATTTGCCTTTATGCAATCTGCAATCCAGCCAACCTCTCTTTTGTTTTTTTTTATACATATAATGCTACATCTTCCATTTGTGTTGACTCTCCTATTCCTGGAATGCATTCTCTCCTTCCTTCATCTCTTAAAATCCCTTATGTTCTCCAAAACTCTGATCAAGCCTCACTTTCCACATGCAGCTTTTACTGATTCCCTTACTTGCATATGTCTTGCCCCCAAATACTTTGCACTCATCTTGAACATACTGTATAAAACAAAGGACTGGGCATGAGTCCCCAGGCTTGGGACTTGGAAATGATGTCAAGGTTTGCAGACTTTGCTCATTCTTTCACCCAGCCTTGGTAAAAATACAGCTCCAAGAGTCTCTAGGGACTTAGGCCCATCTTCAAGGCAATCAGTGCAAGCCTCCCCAGAAGGGTCATTATGTATATATATTTAATAATACGATTAGTTCTTTCCAATAAAATGTAACATCCTTAATGGCAAGGACTCTTTTATTTCTACAATTTTACTTCCCTTGCTTCCAGTGCCTAGCACAGTGCCTGACACTTAATGTTTTTGTAAGTGATTAATCGATTCTGAAAAGCACACTAAAAATTGCTGAGTAGTATATGAAAGTATATGTAAAGCATTTTAATTGCATGTTTGTTGGCCTTTCCTTAGGTAAGAGTGGTGTTTACCACTTTATTAATACAAGGTAAAAATTAAATCACAGAAAAAATATGTGATGTCTATTTCCATATGATAAATTAACTCATTTTGAAATCTAGTTAATAAGAGCAATCTCCGAAAGGCTTGTTTCTTTAGAGAAAAGAAGCACTGTTAGGTAAGGGTTTTTTTTTTCTTTTTAATGATGTAACTTCTGTAAGATGTCTATGAGTCAATAATGATAATTATGGTAACAACTTAATTCAATATTTAGATAAATCAATGGTCTCACCAGTCTCAGTGATCACTATACTGGACCAAAAGTAATCTATTCCATACTTTCTAATGCTATGTAATCCTTGTTCACATCTTTCTATAAATTCTCCAAGAAGGGTCAATCTATTGCACTAAAGTAGAGAAACCCTCTATTATTTGTTACCTCTCATTCTTCCTGCAGTACTAGCCCGCCTGCTTTTTTGGTCATAAATATTCTTAATGATATCTTTTGTGGCACTTTTCACACACAAATAATCATTGATAATGTGACACATACTACTTATACCATTATGTGGTTTTGTTCTCCTACTATCATTCCAAGTTTGTGAATTGAGAAACTGACTCACCAGAAATACTGATAGAATCCCAAAATGTAATCTTACCTGATTTGTTTATAATCAATTAAATTCACTTCATTTCAATTAATATACTAAATATTTATTAAGCACCTATTATGTGCCAAGAAATGCACTAGGTACTGGGAATGTACATTAAAAAGGAAACTTTTTTTTGTGCTAAAAGAACATGTACACATAAAAGAAGGTAGAATACACAAACACACACATATCCAAAGTAACTTGTTTGTGCATGTCACAGGACTAATATGAAGGGCAATTTTCTAAGAATAGAACTACTTCATAATGAAACTTAATAATACCATATGGCATATTGTTTGAATGTAAATAAATGTTTCAGAATTATGCAAGACATGAAACTTTCTACTTATTTTCTATTGTGTTTTTCTTCAATCTCTGTGACACCATTTGTATTTTCAGTTGGAGAGTAGGTAACAGATTCTGTGTGTGTGTGTGATGGGAACAATGATTTTTTATTAATCACTTACTATAAGCAGGCATGCTGCTAAGAAGTTTACGAATATTGTCATTTGATCCCCACAACAACTTTAGGAAATAGGTGCTATTATTAGCCCCATTTTATTTTTTTAATGAGTATTTCATCAGATACTTGCCAATTAAACATAAAAAGCAATCTTTTTTGTAAATTTTTAGTTTCAATTTTTATCCCTCCTACCCTACTGCACACCTTGAGAAGGCAATTTGATTTCACTTATGTATGTGAGGTTATACGAAATATATTTCCATTTTTTGTTATTGTTATTCAGTCTTTTTTCAGAGAATGACTCCATTTGTAGTTTTCCTGGCAAAGATACTGGGGTGGTTTGCCATTTCTTTCTCCAGATCATTTCACAGATGAGGAAACTGAGGCAAATAGGGGTAAGTGAATTGCCCAGCATCACACAACTAGTAAATGTTTGGGGCCAGATTTGAACACAGGAACATGAGTCATCCTGACTTCAGGCCTGGCATTCTATCCAGCCCACTATCTGGCTGCCCTAACTCCATTTTACCCATGTTAAAAAAAACATAAACAAGATAAAAATAAAGAAACTAAAATGAAATACACTTCAATCACATTCAGAGTTCATCAGTTCTCTCTCTAGAGGTGGATAACTTTTTTTTTCAATATGGGTCCTGTGGAATTTTCTTGGACCATTGACTTGATCAGAGCCATTAAATCTTTCATATTGATCATTACTGAGCTGCTGTTACTATGCATAAAGTTCTCCAGATTCTGCTCACTTCACTTTGCATGAGTTCATACAAGTCTTCGCAGGCTTTTCAGAAAAAATCCTCCTTGTCCTTTCTTATAGCGCAATAGTATTCCATTTCAATCATATACCACAACTTGTTCAGCCAGTTCACAATTGATGTGCATCCCTTCAATGTCTAATTCTTTGACACAATTGGTATAACATGTTTTTGTACAAATAGGTCCTTTTCCCCTTTCTTTGATCTCTTTGGGATACAGAAGTAGTAGTGGTACTGCTGGGTCAAACATTACAGAGGTTTTATGCATACCCTTTGACCTAGCAATACTATTGCTAGGTCTGTATCCCAAAAGAGATAAAAAATAAAAAGAAGAAGAACTTATATGTACAAAAATATTTATAGCAACTCTTTTCTGAGGGCAAAGAATTAGAAATTGAGGCAATGCCCATCAATTGGGGGAATGGCTGAGCAAGTTGTGGTAAGTGATTATAATGGAATACACTTAGAGTATAAGAAATGATGAGCAGGATGCTCTCAGAAAAACCTGGAAAGACTTGAATGGGCCGCCACAAAGAGAAATGTACTGTGTACAAAGTGACAGCAATATTGTAAGATAATCAGCTTGTGAATGATTTAGTTATTCTCAACAAACGTTCCAAGACAACTCTGAAGGACTTGTGACTAAAAATTCTATCCTTGCCCAGAGAAAGAACTGATAGTGTCTGAATACAGATTGAAGAATGCTATTTTTTTTTTACTTTTTTGAGGTTTTAAAAAATTTTTCTTGAGTTTTTTTTCACAACATGGTATTATGGATATGTTGTTCATGAGTACACATGTATAACTTATATTGAATTGCTTGCTTTCTCAATTGTTTTGAGGAAAGGGAGAGAATTTGGAACTTAAAATTTTAAAAATGAATGTTTAAAATTGTTTCTACGTGTGACTGTGGAAAAACAAAATGCTAAATGAACAACAAATATATATATATATATATATAATTACGAAAAATATATACACAATTTTACATACCTTTGGGTATAATCCCAAATTGTTCTCCAGAATAGTTTAAACAGCTCACAAATCCACCAACAGTGCATTAGTGTCCTAATTTTTCCACATCCCCTCCAGCATTTGTTGTTTTACTTTTCTGTCATGTTAGTAAACCTGAGGGATGTGAGGTGGTGTCTCAGAATTGTATTAATTTGCATGTCTGTAATTAATACTGATTTAAAGCATTTTTTTCATGTGACTATAGGTAGTTTTGATTGCTTCTCTGAAAACTGCCTGTTCATATATTTTGACCATGTATAAATCACAGAATGACTACTTTTCATGAATTTGGCTCAGTTCCCTATATATTTAATAAACAAGGCATTTAATAGAGAAACTTGCTGTAATTTTTGTTTCCTGTTTTCCTTCTAATTTTAGCTGTATTTCTTTGGCTTTTGTAAATGCTTTACAATATCATTTGATCAAAATTATCTCTTTTACTTTCCAAAATGCCCTCTGTCTCTAGTTTGGTTATAATCTCTTCCTTGATCATAGATCTGACAAATAAATTCACCATGCTCCCCTAACTCCTAGACTAAGCTAATTTTAAAATTTTCTAAACCAAATTCTTATCTTAACTCCATTCATTCATTCATTCATTCATTCATTCATTCATTCTTTCCTTCTTTCTTTCTTTCTTTCTCCCTGCCTCCTTTTTTGTCAGAAGATGCATTGTGACATAGAAGTAAAATTACTTCATCAGCAATGAAAGCTGCTGCATTAATAATCCTAGCTTTGCAACATCTCTGTGACACTTGACTCATCTCTACACCACTCTGGACTTCAGCTTTCTCATATGTAAAATGAAAGATTAAGACCAGGTGGCCTCTAAAGGACTTTCTAGCTCTAAATCCTGGGAATCATCCTTCTTTTAAAAGAATTTTCTGTATGAAATTATTTATTTGTGGATGACCAGAAAATAACTAAATTAATGAAAAACACCAGACATGGAGGAAGCTACAAATTAAGAAATAATCTTAACTATAAAATGATATTTTTTGCCTACTTTGATGAATGAATGCATAAATAAATAAAAGGAAAAATATGTATATATATTATATATATATATTATTAAGGGCTTACTATGTGTCAAGTTCTATGCTAAACTTTGAGCTTCCAAATATAAAGACATCTAGATGGTCTCTGCCCTTAAGATGCTTGTATTTTAATACAGAAAGACAAGAGAAAGGGCATTTTGTCTAAGAAGTCATAAAGAATATGAGTTGCTCAGGTGATGTAAAAGTCAATCATAATGCATACATACATACATACATACCTTTCCAGGAATAACAATTTTTTTTTGTCAGTTCCTAATTTATTGTGATTTAAAAATTATTGTGAATTATTTTAAATACTTGTCTTTTTGGCTTGGACACTTTATTGTCAGAATTCCTTGATGTGCATGTCTCTTTGCAAAATTTTCAAACTCTAAAGCATATAAAATATCTGAATAATGCCTTCATGTTGTCAATATACTATATTTTTCTTGATTCATAATTCTTGGGTTTTCACTCATAATTTATCTATGACCTTTGCCTCAATTTTCTTTTTTTTTTTAATTTATTTTTGACATGTTTGGTTTTCAGCATCGATTTTCACAGGCATTTGAATTACAAATTTTCTCCCCATTTCCTCCCCCCCCCACTCCAAGATGGCGTACATTCTGGTTGCCCTGTTCCCCAGTCTGCCCT
>CM053622.1:402047292-402076592 GCA_028646595.1 Phalanger gymnotis
TGCCACTACTCCTGCAGCAAAGAGCTCCAAGGAAAAAGAGGCCAACCCCTGGTTTTTATATCTTTGTCAGCATCAGGGGTGAGCCACACATGCAACTCACCCACATGACCTAGAATCACCACAAAGAGCTACTTAAATCCACTTGGTCTAAAAGCCTCTGCTGTTCCAGACATGTCACTCAAACTCATGACTAAACTAAGCCCTCCCCTGAGGCAAGGACGCACCAAAGACACCCAAATCTTGGGCCTGGGGCTTAGCACTTAGCAAGATTCAATGAAATAACTGAATCACTCAAAGCAAACAAAAGCCAAACTCTTCAAGGGAACTTGTTGAACTAAGTGCTAAGGAGCCCATTTTGCTTCCCAGCACATAACCTCAGAGTATACATACCCTTTTTCGGAGCCTGAGGGCATCATAGCTCCCAAGGGCTTCATATGTCTTGTGATATAACTAGCAAAAGGTTGTGGGCCTTCCTATAAACAAAGGCAAGACTCAATCAAAGGTACTTGATTGCCCTGGTGCTGAGAAGTACTCCAAAAGAAAAAAACAGTAAAAAAAAAAGTCACACTTTGCTTGCACTGACAACAGCATCTTTCAAGAAATCATCAAGGAAAACTGCTTTGAAGTCCTAGCACCAGAGGGTAAAATAGTCATGGAAAGAACCAACCAGCCACCTCCTGAAAGAGATCCCAAATTTAAAATTGAAAATTGTAATGAGAGAAGAGGAAAGGAGAAAGAAGGAAAGGGTAAATTACATCATATGAAGAGGCATAAAGACATATTACAGTAGAGGGAAAGAAGGGAGGAAAATTAGCATTGTTTGAACCTTACTTTCATCAGATTTGGTTCAAGGAAAAATAAAATACTCAGGTATAGAAATCTAACTTGCCCTATAGGAAACAGGAAAGAAGAAAGAAATGGGAGGAGGGATAGAATGGAAGGAAGAAGTAGTAAGAGAAAAGAGAAAGTAAAGGAAGGGGGCTTGTAGAAGGGAGGACAGATTGAAGGAGCAGTCGTCAAAAACAAAACTCTAGTGAGAAGGGAAAGGAGGAAAGGGGAAAGAAAAAGCATTAACAGAATGGTAAATAGGATGGAGAGAAAGACACAGATAGGAAACATAGCTGTGAATGTCAATTGGATAAACTACCATAAAATGGAAGTGGATAGCAGAATGGGTTAAAAATCATAATACAACAATATTGTGTTTACAAGAAACACATTTGAAAAAGAGGGATTGACACAGAGTAAATATAAAAGGCTGGAGTAGAATATATTATGCTTCAGCTGAAGTAAAAAACAAAACAAAACAAAACAGGGGTATCAATCTTGATCTAAGACAAAGCAAAAACAAAAATAGATTTAATTAAAAGAGATAAGGAAGGAAACTACATCATGCTAAAGGGCTACAGAGACAATGAAGTAATATCATTATTTTACATGTATGCAAAAAGTGGTATAGCAACCAAATTCTTAGAAAAGAAGTTAAGGTCTATTTCCCAAAGAGATCATAAAAATGGGAAAGGACCTTCACATACAAAAATATTTGTAGGAGCTCCTTTTGTGGTGGCAATGAATTGTAAATTGATAGAATGCCCATCAGTTGGGGAATGGCTGAGAAAGTTGTGGTACATGAATGTAATGGAATAATATTGTGCTATATGAAATGATGAGCAGATCAACTTCTGAAAAACTTGAAAAGATTTGAATGTATTGATGCTGAGTAAAGTGAGCAGAACCAGGAGGACATTGTACACACTAACAGCCACATTGTGTGATGACTAGCTTTGATAGACTTATCTCTTCTTAGCAATGCAAAGATGTAAGGAAATTCTGAAATACTAATGATGGAAAATGCCATCCACATCCAGAAAAAGAACTTTACAATCTGAATATGGATCAAAGCATATTATTTGCTCTCTTTTTTGTTTGTGTCTTCTTTCTTGTGTTTTCTCTCATTGGTTCTAATTTTCTTTGCAACACGATTAATGTAAAAATAAGTTCAATATGAATGTATATGTAGAATTTATATTAAATTATGTACCCTCTTGGGGCAGGGGAGGGGAAAGATGGGGAGAAAATTTGGAACTCAAAATCTTATGGAAGTGAATGTGGAAAACTAAAAATAAATAAATAAATTGAAAAAATCATATTATCAAGAATGATTCTTTTCATATTTCTTTCTTCGTATTTTTTTCATTTCTTCTTATCCCATTCCACACAAAAAAACCTTAATTATTCCATTCAGTAAAATGATTCTTTTATCCAAATATAAACTTAAGAAGTTTTCTGTTAAAATAGGTAGCATTCATTTTTTAAAATCACGAAACAAAAAAACATCCCATTAAAATAAAGCAAATACTGCTGCTTCCTTAAAGCTTATATCCCTCACAGTCTCTGAAACTTGACTCAACCAAAAGTTTGCCTAGTTATTTAATACACAGATGTGAACTAATACATAGAAGATTTATTGGAATGGTAGGATTGAAGAGTTCTCCAGGTCAAAACTTTCATTTTAAAAGCTTACTAAACATATTTTATAAGACTTGAAGGGTTGTAATGGTGTTTGGATAAACATGTGGGAAAATAAATTCTCACCACTAGTCAAAAGCATTTTTTCAAAGCAGTTGTGTAAAGGATTGCAAAAAGCAAATTCTTTTTCATTTATTGGAGTTTTCTGCCAAAGCCTGGGAGACATATCTTTCCTCCATGCACAGCCAGTGAATAAATGTTAATAGTATATGTTTCTTTTCATATAATACCTTTACAGATAGATTTATAATGTCATTTCTAAGGTCCAATACAACATTGTCGTGATGAAATTATTTTAGTTCTATTAAATATCCAATACTATCCTAGTAACAGAGAAAGGGGCATTATTGTGTAGTGGATGAAATCTGAGCTATAAATCAGAATACTTAGGTGCAAAGCTTGCGTTTGGGACCATTTGCTTTGAAACCCTGGATAAATGGCTTAACGTCTCAGTGCTAAGTGTCAGGTTATTCAACTTTCTGTAAGTTGCAGAGAAGGTGCTGACCTCACCTTAGTAGATAAAGTTCCCTCAACCTGGAGTTCTCTATACCAATGAAATCAGGTCCAAGTACCAATCTGCATCCCTATTGCACGTACACTGACTTTGATTTTCCTTTTAACACTAGCCCAAACTAACAAAATGAATTAACTAATAAATATGGACCAGAAAATGTTTGATAACTACTCAAGGACAGATAGTCCATGGGACTGGGAGGGTCATTGCACAGGACAGATTTTGAATTTGCATTATCTTAACTATAACATAATTTTCCTTTCGGTTGTTTGTGGGCAGTGGACTTCAGTCATGTCAGACTTAACTTATATCTCTTACATACACAATGACTGTTCACCTAAGAATAAAAGTAACCTTACCTTCATAGATCACCTATTTTTTTATAAAGTGATTCAAATCCATCTCCTACATGAAGCCTTTCCTGCTTTCCTCAATTATTAGCACTTCTACTCTTTTGCAATTACTTCGAATATAGATATATGTATACACATATACATATATATGCACAAATATTGCACACACATGTGTGTGCATATATATACATATACATACACACATCTATAGCTCTCCCTCTCTCTCTCTGTACACACACATACATACATATATATATGTATATATATGTATATATATATATATATATATATTTCTTGCTTCTGTATTTTATTGTGTTCGATTAGTGCTCCAAGAGAATACAAGCTCCTTGAAGACTGAAGAGATTTATTGGTGTCTTTGTAGCCCCAAATGTAGCTCAATGCCTTGAACATTTTCCCCTCCTTGGACAGATTTTTCATTAGCATGGGTTTTAGAAACTTCCTATCCAATGCAGATACACAAATGCAAAACAGCAATTTAGTTTTTCTGTAACGGAAAATCTTTGGTGATGAGCTGGGGCATTAAGAAGTTAAATGACTTGCCCAGGTTTGAATGGCTGTTATGTGTCAGAAGAAGTGCTTGAACCCAGATCTTCATGACTTCAAGGCCTACTTTCTATCCATCACACCATATAAGGGCATCATTCATATTTGTTGAATAAAATTAAGTTAGGGATAATAAGAATCAACTCTTATTGTACCAAGAGTGGGAAAAAAGGGAAAGTAGCTTCATGACTGCTAAGTAGCTTCATGACTGCTTAATTGTTTTTTCCCAAATCTTTAATGTTCTCAGCTTTAAGATTACTACTGGAGATCACAACAGAAATTCCCTGTTTCAAATCCAAATAGAGATAAAGCTACTCTTCACTAATATTTGTGTTTTGGAAGGTTCAATATCCAAATATTATAAGAATTTTTTTTATCTTTAATCTCTTCTGAACTCATTCTGTCTATATAATATAAAAATGACAGATTTATAGAAACATTACCCCTAGTCAAAGAGGAGATGTAATGGTAATCCTTTGAAAATCCTGAGGATCCAGAAGCCTTTCTTAAACCATTTTACTGGGGTATTGTTTTTTGGCTCCAAAACAATCTATTTCAACCCCAGAATTTTTTGTGGGAAAAATATATCATGCCATAATTTAGACTATGGAGGCATTATGCAGGGCTCTCAGGGCTATATGAATCACATAGGATCAAAGCTTTTTCTATTGGATACTTTTCATAATAATAATAATATTTCAATAATGGTGAATAAATATATTCTACTTGAAAGATTACAAGACACTTTTCATATATTATTTAACCCGATCCACAATTACAGTACATCAGGGAATATTCATTAGCTGAGCACATGATGCAATTTTTTTAATCAGAAACCACACTTTCCAAAAGTGTTGGAAAGCAGTTCAAAATTCAGTGGCAAAGCCAGCAGGAAGAAGCCTAGTAAAAGTCATTTTGGTAGCAGTTTGGGAAATTGAGACAGTGTTTATATACAAGCATTAGCATTTCTGGCAGACATTGGATGAGACCAAAAACAGAAAAAAAAGAAGAAGCATTTGGAGTCAGGAGTAGATAACTGCCTCATTAAGCCATGGATTTTGAGGGAAGTTGAGTGGTGACTGTATTGGGTATTATACAGATTATGCCACGATAAAAGAGTTGGTTCCATTAATATGTTGTTGGCTTGTTGCAGAAGCTAGCTCTAGGCAGCTTGCTAAGTTTTTAAAGGCCAGTCTGGAACTAACCATTAACAATTGAACTGGGAAGCAGAATTGATTAGCTCTGTTTACCACCACAAAAAAGTAGCAGCAAAACACTGCAAGTGATCCAAGCAGTCTGAGACTAAATTCAATCTACCCAACAACATAATGTTCAATGCCTAGATCTACCTTGTAAGTATCTTTGAAAACAACCTTTTGGAGTGTTTTGTATTAAGATAAAAGCAACTGGAGATTGTGGCATATGTTCATGATTCTCTGGATGTCTAAACCTTATAAAGTAGGAGTTTTTCTCCTAATAGGATGGAGGGTTGGAAATATTTAATGTAATATGGATTCTCTCTCTGTGTCTCTCTGCCTCTCTGTCTTGCTATCTCTCTGTCTGTCTCTGTCTCTCTGTCTCTCTCTTCCTCCTCCTCATCTTCCTCCTCCTCCCTCAACCAGGAGGGCTATATCTCTCCTCAATGCTCTAGAGGGTAACTGAGTTGTCATGATGTTTCTCTTATCTAAGCCCATAGACTTAATCCCCCACCAGCAATGTTTCCTTCACTGCTGGAGGCTTAAACTAGCACCACATTTCCCCTTAACCACTTAATATCAACTGGCTTTTAGAAAAAAAAATATTTAATTCAAAGATTTATATCTTTGTTATTTATATCTTTGTTTGATCATGTTATCAAGATCAAACTACAAAGTTTGCCTTTAATACCTCATGGTGAAAAACAATTCTCTCTCACACCACCTTGGTCTTGAGGAGGGGAGAGATGAAGCTCATCATTTGTTTAAGTTCCTACATAACAATGGTTCAACCAAGTTCATGTCCACATGTGGCATGAGTGGTGAGTTGTCTTTCTGTTAAGTTAGGGTCCTGAAGGTTACTCCTAAAGATACACTATTTTGTTCTCAGTGTGTTTATTGATTATGCACTGCACGTAAAATAGTTGTAGAACCAGACTATGAAATATTGGGATGCCAAAGTGCCTTCATTGTGACCATTTGAACTAGGTTGTGATATTCTAGTCTTTTCACCAAATGGGGTGAGTAAGCAGTTACCAATTGAAGGGAAGAGACACAAGAACACAGAAGCTCACTAACACCATTTAAATTGCCTGTGCAGCAAATCAAAGAGCCTCCCATTCTCCATGTCTGGATGAATTACATAATGGCCATGCATGCTCCAGTCTTTCCAAGGCATTTCATATGTATGTGTGTGTATGTATATGTATACAAGTGTGTATATAGATATATAAATAGATAGATATAGATTTTTCATATATAATTAAAGATTACATAAGGCAAGTAAGTTGATGAGGTCTGCGCATGCATCACACCCTGGTCACATTAGGTTGGATGATCCCTACTTTCATGTGAATTAAATTATTCTTTCCTGTTCATAAACTTCCACGTTACCATGAGTTTAACTTCAAGCTTTCACTGAACATCACTCAGGTTCAGATGAATCTGGTGACTGTGGAGAGAGTAATAGGGGGATTAAACTTGCATGAGGCACTCTCAGGCTTATCAAAACTTCTTCTCTCTGGGCCATTGTTTTAACTCTTTTTTTTTTACCCAAGTTGGAATTATGAAGTCACCATTCATTCTTTTTTTCTTTACCCCATCTCAATAAGTTAATGGTTAATAAAATTTATTAAGCTCTTACTGTATACCAGACACTATGCTGAGCATTGGGATAAAAAAAAAAGAAGACAGTCCCTCAAGGAGCTTGCAATCTAATAGAGAAAGAGAATAAGCAAAAGAAAGCTAAAAAATGAAATGGGCAGGGGGGACCCCAGAAGGTATCTTTCCTGGGGGCATGATGTTCATGGAGTCAAAACCAAGTGGAGCAACTGATGGTAAATGAAGTTGACTGGAAAAGTCTGAGCACTCTACAAAAAGAAGGCCTTGGAAGGAATTCATTGTTCCACGTTGTAGCCCTCCAATTAGAGTGGAGGTGTAACTGAATGTGCTGAGGAATTGTTAATTATTGAAACATAATAAGTCTCTCAGATGAAGATTTCAAGTGATGAACTTATCCTGGGGAAGGATTGATATGGAAATAAATATACTACAAATTTATATAAGTAATATTGAATATATATAATCTATTGATTTCATATTTAAATATCGATACCAATAAGAATTGCTCACTTATATTTCCTCAGCTCCCATTGAAGATAGAATCTCAATGGTTCAAACAAAGAGTCCAAACTTCAGACTCTCTTACTTTACCTCCATACCTCATTGTCATTCATATCCTTTCTTCTAACTTCCTCTTCACAATAATGAAGCGCATCACTTAGAAACAGGCTCAGTCACTCTATATAACCAGAAAGTTCAAAATGAAATAAACAGAAGTTGTAAATATAACCTTAAAGAACAGGAAAATCTTAAGTTTAATATCTGCCCTCTTGTACTTAAAGAGATCAAGGAGAGAAGGAAGCAACTTCTCCTCCTGCATTAATTTTTGGTTATGGAAAGTTCAGCACCAATTGGACATGCCTCTCATTTTGGCCTCAGCTACCCCCTCTTATTGAAGTGGCAATGGTGGAGTTCAGTCACTCTGTCCAGCATCAACCACAATGGATACTTTCTGTTTCAAGTCTGTTTTTCTGGTCTCTATCTTTGTTCTTTTCATCTCCCTTGACCAAGCCCAAATAAAATCTCACACCCAGTATCTCCACTCACCCAGTTTAAGTGTTGTGTACCCTCTTTCTTCAAGATGATGGAACAGATTCTTTTAACTGAGATAGTGACTATAACAGCCTGCATATTTCCAGAGTTTTATAGAAAATAAGGGCTGCAAATTGGCCTACAATCCCCTGCTACATTCATGTAAGCAGAAGGTAAAAAAAAAGTCCACATGTAAGAGAATCAGTTTTCAATCTATTAAGAAGCATACCTACCTAATAGAGCAATGAATTAGTTTATCATTAAATGAGCCTATTATTCATTCTTAAATTCCTCATGGTTAACCAGAGGTTCACAAATAGAGAAAAAATAACAATTCATTTATTAAAAATAAGAAATCAGTAAAAATGAGTGATCGTTAGAGTGGGAAAGCTTTTTCTGAGAAGTGTATTGGCAAGAAGCCAGTGTTTTCCCCATTCCTATGCAACCATGAAACATCATTCCCATGCTTCAGGTATTTGGTAAAAGTGCATCACTCAATATTTTAATGGGATTGAGATTTTCAAAGTAATTGAGGTTAGAGCTATTCATAACCATTCATTATATTCTAGTTTTGTTGCTTGGCTCTACTTAGATGGTCTTCACCTTCTAGAGCAGATTGGACAATGTGCACTTTTTCTGAGAGGATTTAGGACAAGATGCTATATCTCTACATTTTCATTATGTACTCGTGTCTTTCTCAATGCTTTTACTTTCTGCTTATTCTTTTCCAAAACACAAGTTAATGCTTATTTGTTGCAGAGTTGAAAATGCCTCTCTTGATATATTCACCATCTTTGAAACAGGATCTTTTCTTGTATATTAATGGGAAAATGTTTCACATTTTTATAATATTTGGGTTCAACCCATAGGGAATATGCTCTAGTGACAAATTCATTACTGCATATACTTACCAGCTGTTTGTTTCCTTATTCAGTGAAGTTTTCTTTTGGAAGACTCAATTCACTTTACCAGCTCCTCTCCAAGTGTTTCCTCCAGGCTCCCAGATTAGGTATTGAAATCTCAGAAGCATTAAAAGTTAAGGGATAAAACTTTTCCCCAAAAACATGCATATATTTAAGAAGAAAGAAAGAAAAAATGTATGGCTATCTTGAAATGAAAACATACTAGTTTCCTACACCATTTTTTGAAATATTCCTCAAAATTTAATTTCTCATAAATGTTTTCCATATTACTACTATCAAATCTGTTTCTTTCAATCACTATTGTATTTCCTAGCACACATAATTGTCAGTAAGTAGGTCAATGCATGTTCTTCCAAAATTCTGTTTACATGAGTTCAGGCCTAATTTTCAACAAAGCAGTTAGATCCCTGGGCTGCAGCAAAGAACTGAGTTCAAATCCTGCCTCAAACAATTATTAGCTATGTAACCCTGAGTAAGTGATTTAACCTCTGTCTCAGTTTCCTCAACTACAAAATGATAACATAACCTACCTCACAGATTTTTTTGGGAGGGTCAAATGAGATAATAGTTAAAAAGAGTTTAGCATAGTGCTTGGCACATATTAAGCTATAATAAATTTTTATTCCTTTCTCTTTCCCTTGCCTTAATGTCTAGTAGAATACTTTGGCATCAACAGGCAGGTATTCAATAGATTTTAGTTGTTAGGGGATAATTAGTCTTTGATCAGTTGGTTCCTCCTCTCATGCCACATGATCATAAAATGAGAAGGTGTTAGTACCCCAGGGTATGGTCAAAGGGCAACAAGGTGTTAAGAGTGAAGCCGTAGATTCTATCAGAGGATAAGCTCTGAATTGACAGGATCAAGAAAGCCTTGCCACAAATTGGTCCATAAAAGAGAATCTGACAGATAGAGGATTTATTAGTCCAGACTGATGGACAACAAGAGGAAGAAGACTACTCCATTGTGATGACATCACACAGTTAGAGGACATTTCTCACTCTTCCACTTCCATTGGCCATGGTATCCAGCAATGCTATTCATCTAGAAGGAGACATCCCATCCAATAATGAGGGATTCATATTGGGAGTTTAGGCATAGTTAACAAACCCACCAGAGAGATCTGGACACAGAAAGGTAGTGAGTTAAAAGAGGTAAGAGCTTTAAGGAGGAGGACTTTTGACAGAAAAGAAGAGGTCAGTATATCAAATCAAGAGAACTAGCTTTGGCAATCAAGATTCGAACTGAAGAGAACAATAGGTCCTGGGATCCCTACTCTCAGCAGAGATGCTGTGCTCATGGAGGAGCTTTCTCAGTACTTCCCAGAAGAGAAAGGGATCTGTGGTCCAACAGCATTAGGAATGAGTACTCTGGAATTAGTGATCATTCTTCAACAGTGAATAAACATTTGTTAAGTGTCTAATTTGTTCCAGACACTGTGGTAAACTCTGTTGACATAAATAACTAAATGATAGACAGTCTTAGGAAAACAATAAGCAAAAGGGAGTGGTGCCAGACATCACCTGTGGAGGGTGCATGATATTTATGGAGTGGAAACCAAGTAGAGTAGTTGGTGGGATACGTTCTGAAAGAAACTTGTTTTTGTAAATTTGTGGGACAGATAACCCCAGTCAAATAAAGTTAACAAACATTTATTCAGTACTTACTGTGTGCTAGGTCCTGTGCTAAATGCTGGGAATAAAAGTACAATCAGAAAGAAGAGATGATGTTCTAATAGGAGGAAGATAATACATAAAATGAAGTGAGAAAAGGGGAGGATTCCTGGTGAATCCCAGGAAATGAAGGATTGTTGTGGTACTTCTTCAAAATGGTGGCACTGTGAAGAACTCACTTGGGAAAAGAGAATCACGGGAGTGCAATAAAAAAGCATCTAAAATGATGGTGAATTATGGAGAATGACAAACAATAAAAATGACAGGTCTGAGACCTATTCAAAATGGAAGCTCTCAGTCCAACTCACAAAAGGGAGAAAGGGGCCACAGAAGCACAGCAAGAAGGCTTTTCAAACAACAAAATTCCTTGGTAATCCAAATGCTTCTTGAGGAGTTGTCCATTGCTGTGCTGACAGGAATGTGAGAGGTCCCTATTGGTTCTAGATAACAGTAAGCAAAGACTCCAAAAGGCTGCTCTATGTGTCTGTACTGTGATCCATATGAATGCCCACTATACTGGGACCTGAGTTGTTGCCTACTCTGCTGCTTACTACTACCAATGCCTAAGCAAAAGCCTTTGCATTTTCTATCCTGGAACGTGTTTTCCCACTATTTCCCTCCACCACTGTAAAAGCTCTTCATTGGGGGCAGCTAGGTGGCACAGTGAGTAGAGCATCAGCCCTGGAGTCAGGGGGACCTGAGTTCAAATGCAGCCTCAGACACATGACACACTTACTAGTTGTGTGACCTTTGGCCCTGCCTTTCCCCCTCCAAAAAACAAAAGCTCTTCATTGCATATTATTTTTATATGAGACAATTTTCCTCATTATACCTCTCTCACATTCCTTCTTTCAGAGCATCCGTCTTTCTCACCCATTACGGCTTGGTTCTGAGTCGCAGTGCTGGGTGGCAGTACTGGGGGAGTTGGAGCGCTGGCATGGAAAAGCTTGTGGCAGCTGTGGAGAAGTAAACCTCCTCACAGTTCCAAGACAGAAAAGAATGCTTAAGGTCACTCACAGACCAGAGCACAGGCCAGGAAAGGAGTAAACATCTCTCGTTGGATCATACCACCTCAGAAGAACTGAAAAATTATGGAAGCAAATGTAGAGAATTATTTCTGAAAATGGCTGCATAAAACCACTTAAGTTTGGGACACAGCACTCTCTACTCTGGAAGTAGCATCCTACCTTAACAAAGAGCTCAAAAGTCAAGTAATTGGCTGGGAAAATGAGCAAACAGCATAAAAAACTCAGACTATAGAATCTTACTTTGGTGACAAAGAAGATCAAAACATACTACCAGAAGAAGACAACAAAGTCAAAGCTCCTAGATCAAAAGTCTCCAAGAAAAATATGAATTGGTCTCAGGCTATGGAAGAGTTCAAAAAGTATTTAGAAAATCAAGTAAGAGAAGTAGAGGAAAAAATGGGAAGACAAATGAGAGTCATGTAAGAAAATAGTGAAAAACAAGTAAACAGCTTGCTAAAGGAGATGCAAAAAATACAGGAGAAAATAACACCTTAAAAAGTAGATGAAACAAAATGGCAAAAGGTGTCCAAAAGCCAACAAGGAGAAGAATGCCTTAAAAAGCAGAATTGGCCAAATGGAGAAGGAGTTCCAAAAGGTCACTGAAAAAAAAAATTTCCTTGAAAATTAGAACGGAGAAAATAGAAGCTAATGACTTTATGAGAAATCAAGAAATTATTAAACAGAACCAAAAGAATGAGAAAAACAGAAATATCTAACTTGAAAAAAACCTGACCTAGAAACTAGATCCAGGGGAGACAATTTTAAAAATATTGAACTACCTGAAAGCATGGTTTAAAAAAGAGCTTAGACATCATCTTTAAGAAATTATCAAGAAAAGGTGCCCTGATATTCTTGAACCAGAGGGCAAAATAGAAATAAAAAAATCCACCAATTGCCTCTTGAAACATATCTCAAAGGGGAAATTCCTAGGAATATTGTGGTCAAATTCCAGAGTTCCACGGTCAAAGAGAAAATATTGCAAGCACCCAGAAAGAAACAATTCTAGCATTGTGGAAACATAATCAGGATAATACAAGATCTAGAAACTTCTACATTAGGGTATCAAAGGGCTTGGAATATGATATTCTGGAAGTCAAAGGAGCTAGGATTAAAACCAAGAATCACCAACCCAGCTGTAGTATTAATGTGATCAAAGATCTTCACCACCCATTGAATAGGCCTCAGGTAGGGCTAGGTGGGAAAGCTTGATTATATCTTTGTTAGTAAGTAAGCCTAAAGCCTCTATTTACCAGGTACTATGCCTATTTGAGCTTGAAGCCCTCAGGGCCCTAAGGGGAGTTGCTAAGACCAGAGTCAATGATATGTGCACTGAGTTCCAGTCAATCATGTATTCAGCCAGTCAGAGACCTGAATTCTAGCCAATCAGACACTGGCTAGCACTATATATGAGGAGAGTCCATAGAGTGAGAGAACCAAAATTGAAGAGAAGCAGAACTGAAGGGAAGCAGAATTGAGAAGCAGACAAGAAGACATTGAAGCAGCAGACATCAAGAGGGCACTGAAGAGCAGACATTGAGAGAGCCAATGTCCACAGAGCTGCAGAAGAGGGTGGATTTGTGAGTGATTGTATACAGGAAGGCCCTAGTGGGGCAGTGGGGGGGGGGACGTTGCAGGATGACTTGGTTCCTCACTATAATACTATGTTATAATTTTCTTGTTGCTGCACTGAGGTGGGCTTACTGGTTTTGGAATATAATTTCTGCTATATCAATACAATATTGTTTTAAGAACAACTCTTAGTGAATAAGGTATTTCTTTCATTATCAATACCCAAATTAACTATAAAGGATATTTGAAGAAAGACATTATCTGAATCCAGAGAAAGAATGACAAGCAGAAATATGTATAGAATAATTTTACGCACACATACATACATATTTGTATCTAATGGTAGCCATCTCTAGGTTGAGGGGTGAGGGAATCAAAAAAAGAAGAAAAAAGAAATTAACATTATAATTTTGTTGTATACTTGAAAGGAATAGCAAGTTCTGCATAGTAGATTCAGCTTCATGTACAATCCTTTTTTATTGTAATATGCTATAGAAATACTTGTTTTACTCCCTAAATTAAAAAGAAAATGTAAAAGATTGATTTTCTAATTTCTGTATTCTGTAGCATTTATGAAGTGAAGTAATTATGACTAATATCATGATTTCATTACCATAAAGTAATTTCTCTATAAATATACCAAAGTAGAGAATATCATGAGTGCTATCAAATAAAATTCAGAAGAATATAAATAGATAGAAATAGTTTGTATACTACTCACTTATACATGAAAATTGCCTGTTTCCTTTTCATAAATCAATATTAAGATTAATTAGTTCTAGGAAAGGAATATTACAGATGTAACAAATATAATTTCTACCCCTACAGGAATTACACCAACTCTCTCTCTCTCTCTCTCTCTCTCCCTCCACATACATACAAATATATATGTATATATATATATAGTATGTTTTTATATATGTGTATACATACACATATGCATATACATGTGTGTATATGTAATCTTGCCGTGCCTCCATGTACTAAAGAAATGGTCTATAATCTTAGAAATTAAATGGATATGTAATTTTCTTGTCATGGCTTTCTTTTGACCACTTAGTGGGTCCATTTTAGATAAGTATTTAATTACTTCAATCAGAATTAGTGATGATATCCTTATTTCCATGAGTTAAATTGAGCAATGTCTAACAAAGGTGATCTCTGGCCTAAGAGTCTGACAATTCTGTACTAGTCTTTTATAATGTAATTTAGGGTTGGAGGATGTTGGAAGAGAAATGTAGGAAATTTAATACACTTTTTTAAAACAATTAACCATCCAAATGTTCCTTGTAAATCTTTCCCAGGATGAGTTATTTATTTAAAAAGCAAAACCAAGCTTTCCTTGACATATACAAATATAATCATTTTCATTTAGAGAAGAGGTTGTCCCAGCACCACTTAGAATATTTTCTATTCTTTATACTCTGAATGATGCTTAGACAGGCTTTTTGCTTTACTCAGTTTATATTCATACACTGCCAGAAAATCAGTAATTGAAAAACTTCATTCAATTAATTAGTCATGCTCTCTACATGATCTCAATAGATTTTACATCACTGGTCATTTTCCATTGAATTGACTGGTTTTCTTGATATGGGACATCCATAACCTTATACTTAAATGATTGTATACTTATGCTTTCAGTATATTAAAAATGTTATTTTTTATAATAACACAAATGCTTCTATAGTTATCTCACATGATATAGCCTATGCATACATGAATATACACATAAATACATGCTTATATATTATACATACACAAACATGTGCATATATTTATATTTAATGCAAATATTAATATCCTATATAATTTTATTATATTATATATAAATAGTATGTATTTGCTAAAATTATGCCTTGTATTACATTTGTGTGCATCCATTATTTTTCCTGCTAGTTTCCAAACCCCAAGAAGATTCTGCCCAGGTCTTACTTACCTATGTACTCTTACACCCTTAGGAAGTCTTACACTTAGTAAGCATTCCCCTACACACACACACACACAAAATGACAAAATAAACAATTTTTAAAAACGCAGTGGGATTAACTTTTTTTGAATATAAAATGCTTTTGAGTAAAATGGAAACGTGCTCTTAGTGTTCTATAGTATGTAATTCATAGCCAACAAATTCTGAAGAGTTTATTATAAAGCCAGATGAAGAGTATTTGTTGGCAAAACACTTCAAATTGTGAAGTTCTAATTTAAACACACACAAAATATGTGAGAAAACAGTCCTGGTCAACTCAGGAACAGGTGAGCTAAGGATCTGTCTTCTATATCCCTATGTGTCTGATCCTTATGAAAATATTCACTTCAAAGGAGACCATGGAATGAAATAGTGATTTATGTAGGTTTTATCTTTTTAAAAATATACAGAGACCAATTTATCTTATGCAAATGAATTAGAAGTGATAAAAGGATAAGCCTTTGTAGTTCTTCTCTGTTAAATGTTATTCATGCAATTTAAGAATATTGCGTAGTACTGGGGCTTCTTCTCCTTCTAGTTCCCCACCTTTGGAATACTGGTGTCCAATCTTTTTCATCCTCTCACCTCCACTGATATCCCATGCACGTCTCCCATCTTTGAATCAGATTTTTTCTTAGTCACATTGAAAAAAATAGTAGTGATTATATCCTGGTAGCCACTTGAAAGTATTCAGGCCCACTTTCTCTCTTATCTTCAATTTATCACTTAAGCACTAGCTAGCTACTTGTTTCCTCTTCTCTTCTTCAGTCTTGAAAAAAAATTCCCTCGATCAAGTCTTCCTTTATAACTACTGTTTTATATTTCCCTTCCCCTACTTGACTAAACTCTTTGATAAAGACATCTACATTAGTTACCTTCACTTTTTTCCCCCTCCCACTCCCTTCTAAACCGTCTGCAATATGGCTTTTGACCTTGTCATTTAAATTAAAATTGTTTCCTCCAAAGTCACCGATTATCTCTTAATTGACAAATATAATGACTTTTTTTTGTAAACCTTTTTCATTCTTGACCTCTCTGAAACATCTGACATTGTTGATCACATTTTCATCCTAAATGCTCTGTGCTGTCTTGGTTTTAATGCTAGTATTGTATGTCTCCTGGTTCTGTTCCTATATTTCTGACAGCTCACTCTCAGTGTTCTTTACTGGCTCTTCATGTAATACCCATTAATACTGTATGTCCACCAAGGCTTTGACCTGACCCACTTCTCTTGTCATCTATACTATCTAGCTTAGTGATGTCATAAATTACTTTGTTCTTAATAATCAACTTGATTCAGTTGATTTTCAGGCATATATATATATATATATATACATGTATATATATGTGTGTGTGTGAGTGTATATGTGTATATATATATGTATATGTGTGTATATATATATATATATATGTACACACGCACACACACACACATACCTAGTCTTTCTCCAGAGCTACTATCACACCTCTCTGACTGCCTCTTGAATTATATATACCATGGGCATCTCAAATCCAACAGGTCCCAAATAGAATTCAAATACTGACATTCCCACCTTCCTTTCTTCCTAACCTCCTTATTTCTCTCTAGAGTATGGCTAATGTACCAATCACCAGGCTCACAATATTGGTGTCGTCCTTGGCTTTTCACTATTATTCAGCCCACATATAAAATCTATTTCTAAACCTTATTGCTTTTTGCCAAAATATCTTCCACATAGGTCTTCCTCTCTTTTCTCATGCAGCCACCACTCTAATTTATGCCCTCACCTCTTCTCCTCTGTATCATGGCAGTAGCCATCTCACTTCCCTCTTTGCAACATGTCTCCTCTTTTCCAACCCCCCGTCACTCAGTTGTCGAAGTGAACTTTCTAAAGTGTATGTCTATGTCACTTCATACACTCAATAAACTCCACTGACCCCTGTGTAATATATCTAGGATCAAATATAAAATCATCTGTTTTGCTATTAAAGTCCTTCACAACTTGATTCCTTCCTACCCTTTCATTTCCTCTCCATACACTCCATACAACTCTATACAGTTGCCTGCTTGCTATGTCATCCCTATAATATTCCATTCCCAGCATCCATATCTTTATACAGGTTATCTCGCATATATGGAATGTTTTTCTTCCTTATTTTATCCCCTTAACTTCTTTCGATTACTTCAAAACTCAGTTCAAAATCTGTCTTCTGAAGGGGATATCTCGATCAATTGCTTCTTTCCGACACTGCCTCCAGTTTTGATTGCATATATATGTTGTGTGTGTATATAGACACACATACATATATGTGTATATGCATATATAGATAGATATAGATATAGTATATGTAGTTGTTTGCATGTTATCTCCCCATGCAAATCTGAACCCCTTCATGACAGTAATTTTTTTTGCCTTTCTTCATATCCCCAGTATTTCAAAAATTGACTGGAACATGTAAAATGCTAAGTACTTGTTGAATAATTTACTATGCTATCATTTACTATCGTTTTTATGTTTTTAATTTTAATTAATATCTCATAAGGGTTGTCTGGAAAATGTTCTCTCAAAGAATAGATACTTCAGACATAATAGTGATTGAGTTAGTGTGATGTAGTGAATAGAAGGCTAGATTTTCAGTCAGGAAGACCTTGGTGAATATCTGCCTCAGATATTCACAAGCTCTACCGCCTTACAAAAGTTACTTAACCTCTTTCAGTCTATGTTTCTTCAACTTTAAAATGACGATAATAATAATCATAGCACTTACCTCACAGGCATGTTATGGGTATCAAATTAAATAAATAGAGATGTACCTATAGTTGATTATATACATATATATATATATACATATACATTTGTACTATCAGTTATAATACTTACACACTTATACTTCATATAAAACACAAAGCAGAAGAAATCATTTTCTCTTCATCAACTAAAGATTTAATAAAATTAAAACAAATGATATTTGTAAATACTTCACAAGTATATACATACATATGTTTGTATGTAAACACAGATATATATGCATATACATACATACACACAAATATATATGTGTATATATGTTGTATGTTTACATATTTCCACATAACTATATAATAAATGCATACATATATAATACTTTGTAAGTATCAGTTATTATACTATTGAATCCCTTTATAAGGAAGAGAAAATAATTTTGTCTGCTTGGTGCTTTAGTATATAGAGAAGAACAATAGAATATGTGTAAAATTGTCACATGCCAGAAAATGCAGCATATAAGCACAGGAGCTACATTTTGCCAAAATTCCACTTTCTTTTGATTGTGACTCTGCACAAAATCATACTTTTTTGCATTCTAAACATCACAGGAAAATGTTCCACACTTGAATCAGAACTTAATAACTGAGCTAGAATGCTTTCTATATAGAACTCACTCAGCATATATTATGAGTGTGGAGCTACTGCCAGGAAAAAGCATGGTTTCTATCATGCAGAGATAATAATCATACTCTCAGTCAAAGAATTATTAAAAAACTTCATTATTGATAAACATAGGCACCGTAGGTTTTATGACCTTGTCATGAGTACAGAAAAAATCTTACTGAAATTGAGAATTGGAAGGAACTTCAGTGACCATTTATTCCAATTTAGGAATCTCCCCTATAACCTACTGGAATAAATGGTTACCTAGCTTGCTCCAAGAAGAATGAAACCACCACTTATCAAAGTAACATATTCCACATATGAACAACTGTGATTGGTAGGAATTTTTGTGACATCAAACCTAAATTTTCCTCTTTGCAATTTCTATTCTTTTTCATGGTTCTGCCTTTTGAAATAAAACAGAATTATTCCAATCCCCTTTCCATATGGCAGCCCTTCAAATACTTGAAGACAGTTATCATGTCCCCACTAGGTGTTTTATTCTCCAGAATAAAAATCCTTTTGCTCCTTCAACAAATAACCTATGATTTAGATTATTGGAAATATACTGATCGTCCTCCTCTGGACATTACCTTATCAGTATCCTTTCTAAACTGTGACACTAAGAACTGAGCATCATATCCTAGATTATGTCAAATAAAGGAAGAAAATAAGACCACCCCCTTCTGATTCCTAGATGCTATATTTCCTCTAATGCAGTCCAACACTACAATAGCTTTTTTGCTCTCCCAATTTACTGCTGAATCATATAGAGCTCAGAGACCAGGAAAACCCCAGATCTTTTCTAAAGAAACTATGTCACCTTGCTTGAATGGGACAGAAGACTGTCTTAGAAAAATTCTGAAGATCAGCTGGCAAGATTGGGTAGGAGGCACTGAGAGGTTATTTCTCCAAATTAACTGTCAAGCATTCAGACTCTACTGCAAAAAATGCAACTCTAGTGAGCTAGGCACATTGTCCCAATGCCAAATGTACTTTTGCCTAAAAGACTACCTGACAGAGAACTCAGACAAGGTAAGTGCACACACAGAAGTCATAAGAAGGAATACAAGGACACTCAAGATCTCTCTGAAGAACTTTGTAATCGACTGTGAAACATGAGCAACACTGGCACAGGGCCACCCAGCCTGACATAACTACATCAAAGAAGGTACTGTACTCTATGAGAAAAGCAGAATTGGAGTAACTCTAATTTAGAGACATCTCCACTCCAAATGTTCATATGGATTGTTTGCCTAATTTGTGGTAGAGCTTTCTGAGCTTATATTGGTCTTATCAGTCAGTCAGATAGACTGTGTCTTGATCCTAACTTAATGATGTCATTTTAGTCCTTTGCAATCATGAAGGACAACAATTAACAAATTCGTAAAGTGTTTACCGCAATGTTTGGTACATAGTAGATACTACATAAATTCTGGCTATTAATAATAATGACAATTGCTGTTTACTTTTATTCATGTTATTATTTTTTAAAAAAAAGTTGAACAGCACAGATCCCAGCCTTTGGGCACTCTACAGACACTCTCTAAGTTAACTTTGAACCATAAATGACTCTGTCAAGTCTAGGCATCCAGACAATTCTGATTTCATCTAATCGCATTATCCTCTAGTCCGTATATCTCTATATTCTGCACTAGAATAGAATGAGATAATTTAGCAAATGCCTTGCTAAATAAGGAAGTAAGATCAGTCTGGCATGACTTGTTCTTGATGAAGCCATTTTGGCTCCATGTAATCACCACTTCAATTTCTAGATGTTCACTAATCACCTCTTTAATGATCCATTATAGAATTTTCCCAGGAATTGAAGTCAAGTTAATTGTCCCATGGTTTGCTGACTGTTCTCTTCCCTTTGGAAAATAACTGCAACATTTTCCCTTCTCCCATCAGGTGGCATCTTTCCTAATTTTCAAGCTCTTTCAAATATCACTGACAGTGCCTGTTCATTCACATTGGCCAATTCTTTTAGTATCTAAGGATGTGGTTCATCTGGGCATGGTGATGTGAATTTATCAAGGACAATTTATGTCCTTATTTACGATCTTCTTACTTTTCTTATAAATATGCTTTTAGCCATTTTTCTTGTCATTTTCAATGCAAAGATCACTCTCCTTGTTAGAGAAAGTAAGAAAATATTAATTAAATAGGTATGCCTTCCTTTATCAGTTATCATTTCTCTATCTATCCCAAGCAAATCATTTATTTCTTCTTTGTTCCTCATTTTTCTCCCACTACAGCTGAAAAAAAACCTTTGGAGTTTTTTTTTTAATTTTCTTCACAGGTATTAGATTATTCTGAGTTTATATTTAACACTATTTTTAATGACAATGTCATGGACGTATATTTCTCCTGTTAACTTCCACTGTTTTTACCGTATGTGTGTGTGAGTGTGTGTGTGCGTGTGTGTGTGTGTAAATATATCAAATCTAAGCTTGGCGAATTTCTTGTGCATTCATATTGGTCTCTTCGGACAAATCTTATGTACTCTTTTCTTTGGATTATTTATTTATTTGCCTTTTAGAATCTTCAGAATTTCATTCAGGAACATCACTCTTCTCTGACTTCCTATTGTAGGATTTTAGTCCATGAGAATTTATCTATGCTTCCTCTGAACTCTTTGAAATGTACTTTTCCTAGATACAAGTTACATTTCAGCACTTTCCTCCACTCTATCATAAACTCTATGAGGGTGGTCATTTCCCATTTCCCATCATTTACACCTAGGAATCAGTTTCTCCCTGCTACCAAGAATCAGATACAAAACAGAATTTCCCTTTGTTGATTATCACCTTTGGAAAGGGAAACTATTATTAAGTATGTCAAGAAGTTATTATCTACTCTGTTTTCACATCCAGTAGATGTCTCTCTATTTCTTCCTCCTTTTAATCTCAACCATCTCCTACAGAAACCAGAAGATTTTTGAGTGATTTAGTAAACAATTTTGTTGAATACAATCAAATAGGGACAAATAAATAAACCATATAAACAGCAAATGCAAATGTGTACGCACATATGATAATGATAGTTTGGATGTGGTAAATTGGTACAGAATGATATTTGCTAAGAGAATTAAAGGAAGAAATAATTCAAGGAATAAATAGACTTCAAAATGAGTTTTGGATTTTTGAATGATATATTCCCCTCCACCACAACCTCCCAACTAGAGATGGCTGATGATGAATATATTTCGAATTTCCAATTGATGTGTTGCTCCCAGAAAGTAAAAACAAGGCCCAAAAGTCCATTCCAAGCATGTCCATTTTTCAAGAGTTAGCAAGCTAAGCCTAGGGCATAGTCAAATAACATTCATGTTAAAGACTCTCATATCCATTTCAGCTTTTAAAGTAATTCAAATTTACACTTTATAAGGAGAAAAGTGAAGAAAACCAGATTCAGCAAGGACAATGAATCTTCATTCCACATACCATTGCAGTTAATACTGGAATAACCATAATGCCCTGGAGCCACAGAAGGTCTTCTGAAGTGTTCAAATCTCGTCACAAAAGTGCTCTAGTCATTCTTTGCTCTACAATGTCCAGCTGATTGTAGTATAACTTGGATAACAGGAAGGAGGGAGCAGTGGGGTGGGCAGATACATTCTAATGGGGGAGATTCTTCAAGCAGTGTTGATCCTAATCAGTACACTGTGCTCTTTTCATCCTGAACTCATGAATATACCTTTGTAAGACTGACAGTGAACTTGCCAACATAGTACCAGACCGTAATACATGCCGCTCACCTTTTGATCTCAGCACCCATTTTAGTTGGCTAAAAGGAATCAAGGCTTTGAGACACATTTCCATGGCCTATTATATCCACTTTTTGTTCTTCTGTAACAGAAGAAGCAAGTGTTGAACAAAATGTTTCTTTTTGATATCCACAAAGAGTACAGAGTACAACATTGCCTGCCTCTTACATCCTCCCCCGCAACTAAGGGGAAAAAAGAGGCATGTCTTCTCTCTTTTGGGATCTTTTATGATGAGCTTTGTATGTGGGAGGCAGTGAAGAGTGAGAAAACATCTAAAACTGTAAAGAAGGTAATAATTTGTTATAGTCCCTGGGGCTCGACACCTTTTTTATAATTCATTTTCCATGTAAATGGGCTTAAAAAAAGATTAAGCTCACTGCTATAATTGTTATTCATTCAAACATCAAAACAATTTTACTTCTACTAGTAATGTCTAAAAACAAAAATCAATTTTACTTCCTTTTCATTCTTGAATTCAAAATAATCTAAGCTTATTACAATTTAAAGTTTCTATACCTGCCTGTCTGACAATATATATTTAGTACACAAAGTTTAGGGCAGTCAGCTACATACATTAGAAATATAGGATTTAATAGCCTGATAACACATCTAAATCTTCAGGTGATCCAGGTTGCCTTAGAAAATGAATGTGTGCAATATTTCTTCCTCCTTCTTCATAGTGGAACAAACACTTGAAATACTTTTTAGTCTCAGTAAAAAATGAGAGTATTTGCTTTCTATTTTCCCCTCAGGAATGTTACAAGACTGCATGAGTTATGCTGACATGAAAAAATCTTTGTTTTGATGACACCGCCCAGGGTCTGCTTCTATTCAGTATTTTTTCAGTTGTGTCTGACTCTTTGTAACCCAATTTGGGGTTTTCTTGGCAAAGATACTGGAGCATTTTGCCATTTCCTTCTCCAGCTCATTTTACTGATGAGGAAACTGAAGCAAATAGGTTGAAGTGACTTGCCCAGGGTCACATAGCTAGTAAATGTCTGATACCAAATTTGAAATCATATCTTCCTGACTCCAGAGCAGGCACTTTATCTATTGTGCCACCTAGCTTCCCAGTGGCTTCAGTATCATATAGTTTCAGCCCCATCATCAATAGGTTATATATTATTGAAATAACCATTTTAGTAAGGCCTGACGCACTCAGGTGGACCCACCTGTATATGAATGGACATCCCATACATGGGATGCTAGTGACTCTTGGATGGAAGATGGAAAATAATTTTTCAGGGTATTTTTTCAAATGACTTTATCAATGGTTCAAGCATAGTTCATTAGGGGAGCCAGAGCATACCTTAGGTCTTTTGTTTCCAAAGCACATGAGACACAGATGTAGTATGTGTGCCTTTGGTGCATATGCAGGTGGCCAATAAAGCACTACAGTAGCAACTTCAGCCTATATAAGTTCTTGTGCCTTAAGACTATAGGAAGGATGGATGGCATGTTATTAATTTCCTAGCAAGGGAGGTAATATATTACTTATCCAGTAGGAGGTGCTATTTTCAAGCCACCAGGCAAGTGGTTTCATTAGCGTCTTTCTGATGAGCATCCTTACTCTTCTTATTTCCATGGATATATGGCAAAAGGAAAATGGTAATTCTCTAGCCAGGCGAGCCTTGATTTGGGGATATGTTGATTTATTTGTTTTTATCTCTGTATCCAGGTTTTCCTCCTCTCACACACCACACCAAATACCCCCATTTTCCCCAGCACAGACAAAGCTGCAAAAGCTCAAGGAAGAGTGAGGAAATATGAGTGCATAATTAAATAATATTTCTACTTGTGTTAGTCAGGTCATGCTTCCCTGTCAATAGAGCCCTCTTCAGGGCCTCATCCTCAATGGATGCTTCCACTTCTGTCACCCACCCCATCAAATGTACATATCTAGATTTTGGCAGAGGGCCAAGGTGGAAATTTTTCTGGCTGGATTAAGACTCTATCGTAGGAGATGAGGAAATATGGTGAAATATGGATGAGAATTATTGGAAAACTAGAGAAAACTATCAGTATCTCTCCCCACATCTGGACTTTCTCTTTACAATCATATATACACACATAGACTATAGTCAAGTCAAAGTTAAAATAGCAAGTATGCAATAAAAATTGTTAAATCTCCACCCAACTATATTTTAGAGAGTCATCTCACTTGCCCTCAAAGTTTTTATGTTCTGAGGTACACTAGTACCCTTCTCCAGGGTCAGCAAAACAGAAAGAAAATGCTGGAATTTGGTTCCTCTAGTAAAGGTTCCAATCAAGGACCATGAAAGGTAATGCAGATCAGTGTAGGGAATAGTATTTTCCAGTGTCATTGGGTTTCCTAAAGCTGCCATTTCTGGTCACTAGTCTGACCTCAGGAGAGTAGTCTCACATTATCACAGAAGAGAGACAAAAGTAGCTCTTGCCAAAAATCCCCAGATCAATTCTTAAAGCTTGGTGGGCATGGAGCTCCCAATTACTCTGTCATGTGTCTCTCATCTCAGTACCCAATTCCACCCCCCCAAAAAATGACACAAAAGCAAACACACACACACACACACACACACACACACACACAACATTGACAGATAGTGAGTCTCGAGGACAACAGAAGAATAAATGGGGATCTCTCTCCTGAGCTCCAGTCTCACATTACCAACTACTTTTGTGAAATCTCAAACTAGATATCCCATAGGGATCTGAGACTCGATATGGTTAAAACAGAACATGTGCGGTGGAGCCAAGACAGCAGAGTAAAAGCAGGACTTGCTTGAGCTCTCCCCCCAAACTCTTTGAATACTTGTCAAAATGACTCTAAACAAATTCTAGAACAGCAGAACCCACGAAATGACGGAGTGAAACAAATTTCCAGCCCAAGACAATCTGGAAGGTCAACACTAAAGGTCTATTGCAACAGTCTGAGAGAAGAGCCCAGTCAAGCCTGGGCCACACCTGCACAGACCAGGACCAAGCAAATCTGGAGCAAGCTATAAAGCACTGAATCACTGGCAGCTGTGGTCATTTCCAGACTTCTCAACCCATGAAAACAAAAGACAGTATAGAAGGTCAGTAGTAAATGTCTGTGAGACCTCAGTGAGGGAGGAGCATGGTCCAGCCCCAGCCGCAGAGTGGCAGTAAAGTGACTGCTTCCATTGCTCTCACCCCACAGATGGTGGGGGGATCAAGCACCTGATCACAGAGGGATTGCAAGGATCTTTTTTCCTAGCTCTAAGGCAAGATCCTTGCTTTGCCCTTGCTTAGTCAGGGTCATGGTCCTGGGTAGAAATCCTGGGGCAAGGAGGAGTGCTGGCATGATGGAACTTGTGGCAGTGGTGGAGAGGGAATCCTCCTCACAGTTACAAGGCAGAAAAAAAGTGCTTGTGGTGACTCACAGACCAGATCACAGACCTGGAGAGAAGCAAACACCTCTTCTTTAATCATACCACCTTGGAAGAACTGACAATTTACAAGTCCCTAGAAATATCTCTGAAAATAATGACAAAACACCTGAAGCTTAGGACAGTACACCCCCCACACTGGAAGCTGATTCCTACCTTAAAAAAGAGCTAATAAGTCAAGAAACTGGCTGGGAAGATGAACAAACAGTGAAAAAATTCAGACTATGGAATCTTACTTTGGTGACAAAAAAGATCAAAACATACAACCAGAAGAATGCAACAAAGTCAAGCTCCTACATCCAAAGCTTCCAAGAAAAATATGAATTGGTCTCAGTCCATGGGAGATCTCAAAAAGGACTTTGGAAATCAAGTAAGAGAAGTAAAGGAAAAAGTGGGAGGAGAAATGAGAGTGATGCAAGAAAATGATGGAAGATGAGCTTGCTAAAGGAGACTCAAAAAATACCAAAGAAAATACCTCCTTTAAAAATAGACTAAACCAAATGGCAAAAGAGGTCCAAAAAACCTATGAGGAGAACAATTCCTTAAAAAGCAGAATTGGCCAAATGGAAAAAGAGGTCCAAAAGCTCACTGGAGAAAATAGTTCCTTAAAAATTATAAGGGAGTAATTGGAAGCTAATGACTTTATGAGAAAACAAGAAATTATAAAACAAAACCAAAAGGATGCAAAAATAAAGACAATGTGTAATATTGCATTGGAAAAAACAACTGACCTGGAAAATAGAAGCAGGAGAGATAATTTTTTAAAGTATTGGATTACCTGAAAATTATATTTAACAAAATAGCCTAGATATAATCTTTCAAGAAATTACCAAGGAAAACTGCCCTGATATTCTAGAACCATAGGGGAAAATAGAAATGGAAAGAATCCACTGACCACCCACTGAAAAGAATCACAAAAAGAAAATGCCTGGAAATATTATAGCCAGATTCCAGAATGAGAAAATATTGCAAGCATCCAGGAAAAAACAATTCAAGTATTGTGAAACACTATCAAGATAACACCAGATTTAGCAGCTTCTACATTCAGAGATCAGAAGGCTTGGAATATGATATTCCAGAGGTCAAAGGAGCTAGGTTTAAAGCCAAGATTCACCCCAGCAAAACAGAGTATAATCCTTTACAGGCAAAAAATAGATATTCAATGAAATGGAGGGCTTTCAAGCATTCTTGATGAAAAGATCACAGCTGAATCAAATATTTGAATTTCAAATACAAGAATCAAGAGAAGGATACACACATATACATGTGCACATGCATATATACACACATCTAAATATACACACATATATACATATGTGTAGGAAATACATAGGCATGCATGCATGTGTGTTATGTTAACATGTGTATATATGTATGCATGTATATTTGTGTGTATATGTGTGTGTGTGTGTGTGTGTAATATATATATAGAGAGAGAAACAGACAGACAGACAGACAGAGACACAGAGACAGAGAGGCAGTGGCCACATGGTGAGCTGAATATGAAGGGATGATATCTAAAAAATAAAATTAAGTGGTGAGAAAGGAATGTAGTGGGAGAAGGAGAAAAGGAGAGATAGAAACAGGAAAATTACCTCACATAAAGGAGGTGAGAAAAAAGCTTTTACAATGGAGGGAAAGGGGGAGAGGTGAGAGGGAACAAGTGAACTTTACTCTCATCAGATTTGGCTTAATTAGGGAATAACATACACACTCAAGTGGGTATAGGAATCTACCTAATGCTACAGGAAAGTAGGGGGGAAGGGGACAAGAGAGGGAGGGATTATAGAAGGGAGAGCAAAAGGGAGGAAAGGGTAAGCAGAAGCAAACAATTTTGAAGGGGGACAGAGTCAAAAGGGCGAAAAGAATAAATAGAGGGGCAGGATAGGATGAAGGGAAATATAGTTAGTCTTTCACAACATGACTTATGGAAGTGTTTTTCATGACTACACATGTATAAACTAAACGGAATTTCTTGCTTTCTCAATGAGGATGGGTGTGGAGGGAGAAAGGGAGAGAGTATGGAACTCAAAGTTCAAAAACAAATGTTAAAAATTATTTTTATATACAACTGGGAAATAAGATATACAGGTAATATGGTATAGAAATTGATCTTGCCCCATAGGGAAGCAGAAGGGAAGGGGATAAGAGAAGGGTGGGGGGTGTTGATAGAAATGAAGACAGTGAAAATGTAGAGACAGAGGACTGTGTTTCATGTGAGGAACAGCAAGGAAACCAGTGATGCTAGATCATAGGGAAAAAGAAGGGGGAAGGGGTAATCAGAAGGCACACTGTCTTGGAGTGGGGTGAAGGGAGAGCCACTGGGAGGAAATTTGGTACTCGAAATCTTGTGGAAGTGAATATTGAAAACTAAAAATAAATGAATTAATAAAAAAGACATAAAAAAGAACATGTTATATTTCCTCTTCCTAAGTTTCCTATAATTTTTAAGGATGCCATCATCTCCCCAGTTATCCAGGCTCACTTCATACGTACATATATATACATATATACATATATATATATATGTGTGTGTGTGTATAAATATATATATGTATATGTGTGTATGCATGTATATGCATATATACATATATGTATGTATACATGTACATATGTATGTATATAAGCATGTATGTATAGATACATATGTGTACATACACATACATACCACATATGCATATATAAGTGTATGTATGCACATGTACACATATATTCTTAGTTTATTCTTAATAAACTCCTCTCCATTCACACAGCTACTATACCGTTACTCATCTCATGACCTCCTGCCTACTACAATAGCCTCCTGTTTGATCGCACTGACTTAGTTCTCTCTCCATTGTAGCTGTCACTCAATTGTTAAAGTTACCTTCCTAAAATGTGGATCTGACTCTTCATCACTTTACCTAATAAACTCCAATGATTCCTTTTTACCTCCAGGATGCAATGTATCCTCTTGATCCTCTGTTTATCTTTTAAAGCCCTTCATAACCTGACCCCTTCCTATCCTGTTAGTGTTCTTAGACTTCTTTTTTCATATGATCTAGCATCACTGGTTTCCTTGCTGTTCCTCACACAAAACGCAGTCCTCTGTCTCTACATTTTCTCTGGCTGTCACCCTTGTCTTTCCCTCCCTCACATTCCTGCCCTGCCTTGTCTCCACCAGGTCCCTATCCCTGTTCCCTCTAGGATTAACTTCTCTTGATCCTGTATATATTTCATATATATATATATACATATATATATATATATATTGCCTCATATGTTATCACCCCCAATATAGTGTGAGCTCTTTGAGGATGACTTTGATTTTGCCTTTGTTTTTATTCCCAGTGCCATGCACAAGTGTGGCACTTAATAGAAGTTTAAGAAAGGATTATTCATTAATTGATTGAATCAGCCACCTGTACTCCTCTGCCCAGATTCCATCACTTTAAAGGGTCTCATCAATGTGTTTCTCCTGGTTAGGATCTTTCAGAGGCCCCTCTGCTCCAGTATACTGTTGTAAAAATACCCAGTCTATATAGATTATGCCTGCTTCCACTGGATAACAAGAGATATTTGCCCTTGAGGATCATTTCATTCATTGTATTTGTATCTCCAGTGCTTTGCTCAATGTAGATAGTTGGCATTTAAGAACTGGTAGTTTGATTGATGGGTTCCTGACTCCAAGTCTAGTTCCCTAGCCACTACATCATTCAACTCGTTTTTGTTGGGTTATGAAGAGGTTTACAATGGTTGTAAATGCCCGGTTTTCTATATCTATGGCATTTTTACTCATTCATAGA
>CM053622.1:402077092-402105866 GCA_028646595.1 Phalanger gymnotis
AAGAGTTCTATATTCCAAGCTTGGGCGGATGCGCTGCCACAGCAGCACTCCTCCTTCCCCAAGAACCCCCAACCAGGACTGGGCTTAGATCTTCAGCAGGCTCTTCACTCCTGCTCTGATTAGCCACTTAATTCCTCCCACCAGCTGGGCCTGGGGCCAGAAGCAAGTGCAGCTGTAGTTCTGTAGCTGCCCCACCCCCTCTGCCCCTGGGGCAGTGGCCAAACCGCAAACTCCCTGTCCCCAGCAGCTTTTCCCACTAACCTTCTCTGTTGTCTTTGGTGTTTGTGGGTTGAGTGGTCTGGTAAATTCCACAGCTCACTAATTCAGGGTGCAAGGGCACCCTCTGCCCGGCTTCCGGTCTGGTTGGTCCACGGTCTGGTCTGTCCGCGCCACCCACTCTAGGCTCTGCTCCACTCAGCTCCACTCCCCTCAGCTCCCAGCTCCGTGCAGGATAGACCTTACCCAGGGACCATCCAGGCTGTCCTGGGCTAGAGCCCTGCCTCCCAATTCTATTTTGTGGGTTCTACAGTTCTAGAATTGGTTCAGAGCCATTTTTTATAAGTTTTTGGAGGCACTCGGCAGGGAGCTCACCCTAGTCCCTGCTTTCCAGCTGTCATCTTGGCTCCTCCCCACCATTGTCATTTTTTTATAGATGAGAAAACAAAGATACTGTCCTTTCAGCTAAAGGAGATTATGCTCTCAGAAAAGCTTGCAACTTCATTCAAAATCTTGCTTCCAGAATTTATAACCAGATGGCCTGAAGCAGAAAAGTAATCATTTGTCTGAGAATACCACTATCTGAAGAAAATAACCTGGAGGTCAGAATCTGTCCAAAACTGAGCAGGAATAAAAGCATAACAACAATGATCAAAATAATAGTGGGCATGTATTATGCACTTGGAACTTCACAAAGCATTCTCCTTACATTATCTCATTAGATCTTTTAGAAAAATCAAATCAGATGCAATTTAGATAATATTTTCTCTTTTTACCAGGTGAGAAAACTAAGTGCCAGAGACATTAAATAAGTGGTCCATGGTTACATAGAACTTAAATGTCAGAGGTGGGACTCAAACACAGATCTACCTTGACTCAAAGTCCAATATGTTATTCACGACAAACACATAGGACCTGGAATGACCTCTTAATATGATCAGTCCAAAGACCTAGAGTTGGCAGGTTACTCAAAGGCTATTTAGTATTCTTTCATTTGACAGATGAGGAAATTGAATTGCAAGAAGTAAAGTGATTTGTCTCAAATCACATAGCACTACATATCAGACATAGAATTGCTCCTTTGTTCCTTTGATTCCAGGGCAACACTGGTCAAAATAGTAAGAGAAATTATGTTATTATAATAAGAAAGGAGACTCTAGTTATCCTTGGAAAGAATCTATTGGGGTGAAGGTGAAATAAATTATATGGATTGATCCTAGAATAGAGTAAATTGGAGTGTAAGAAAAAAAAAGACCTAGCCAACAATATCCACTATGTGATATGAGGGTGCTAAAGCATCCTTCTGGCTCCCAAATATTCTCATCTTCAGTATGGCATGGGCTAAGCACTAGGCCTGGAATCAAAAGACCAGAATCAACAGGTTCTGGTCCTAGTTTGTCTAGTAATTGTGTTCACATCTTGGTGCCATCATTTTCGCATCTATTAAATGAGATAGCCAGGCTTACATTATCTGCAAGTTTCCTTTCTGTTCTAACTGTTGGTGATTCCATGGTCTTCTTACATGTTTCTCTTCCCCTTTAGAGAAATTTCAGATTTCAGGAAACCGTTTCTTTCTACCACCTTCTGTAAAACTGCTAATGTCCCAAACCTCACAACACAAAGGCAAGCAATGAGTCAGCAAAACCTTTGTCGAGACAGGAATCCCAGTTGGCATTTAGGAACTGGATCTAAGAGTCTACAGAAGCATTGTATTCAGATATAGTGACACCATGCAGTTTTGTTGCCTAATCACATCAGTTGAAAGCTATATCTCATATGCAGTAGCTTAACTTCTTTCATCATTTGCTAGCATTCAATATTTAGATCCATTTTTCATTCCACATCTTTCATCCTGTCAGCACAGATGCTTTTGCTGAGGCTGATGTCTTCCTCTATGAGTTACATTAATATAATTACTCATCTCATTTAGTGTTTGGCCATCTATTGCATATTGAGCTCCTTGAAGTCAGAAGAGATAGTTATCTTAGAAGAGCTAAAACAAGCATAACTCTTTGGAAAACAACATCAAAATACATCAGTACACTTATCAGTACAGTGACTAATAATGACAGAGAACCAATGAGTAAATATGATTCTGTCCACTTGGTAGAAGGTGGTGGACTGGATATTTAGAATAAGGTATATATTGTCAGATATCACCCATGTTGTTTATTTGCTAAAATGAGGTAGAATTCAAGGCCTTTTCAGGCTTTGCTGATCATTTCTACCTGGGAAGGGCAAAGAATATATTTATTAAGGTAAGTATTGAATGAATTAATTAAAAAAGTATTAAATTTTATTAATTTATTAATAATTACTAATTATTAATTGTTAGTGATTAATAATGTATTCATTACTACTCTGAGCCAGGAAGTATATTAAGTTCCAGGTATAAAAGTAAAAAAGACCTTTCCCTGAAGGAACTTAAATTCTATGAAAATGTGACATATATAGGGAAATGGTATCCACTGAAGTGTATTTTGTTCTGAGAAGTCACTGGAATGATGATTAGATTTATAAAGCAGTTGGTTAATATTCGATTTATAAGAATGGTAATACTGATTTGATTACTGTTTCCAGAGTAAGAAAGTAGAAGAAGGAATGCATCAGTAAGGTAGGAAGATAATCAGACTCCTAATTGATGAGAGTTCTAGTAGGGCTAGACCAACCAAAGTGAGAGCCCACAATCTTGCTCTCTGGTCTTAGATTTGTTCTTGTTTCTTTTCTTCTACCCATTCTGCTAGGAGAATGGAAAGAGTTTGAAGTTTTAAAAAATAGAGGACTCTGAACCCCAAAGTTGTTTGGTAGTAGTTAGATAAATAGAGTGAAATCTCAAGTTTAGATATTAAAATCAAGAAGCATAGAATATGCTCATAATAAACTAGAGTAATGGCTTTAAAAGAAAAAAAAAACCCAAGACCTCACACCAGGAAGGTGTATTGTTAATGTACTTTTGCTTAATGGGAAGATCTTTCCCAATCCATTAATAGGCCCATGTGACCTTCTTAAGTCACATGGTAGGCTAAGTTACATGAAACCTGTGGTAGGAGGAAGGGTAGAGCAGGAAGGGAGGAGCAGAACTGAGGAAGTTGGTCAGAACAGTTAGAGCTGAGAGAGAGAGGAAGCAGCTGGCTGTGAGCTTTTGTTTGTGGGAAAGCCCTAGCAGGGGGAGATCTTGGGAATGCTGGTGCCCCCTGCATTGTTATGGTTATGGATTTCTTTGTTGTTGTGTTGGGATTTGGCTCACTGGTGTTTGAATAAATGTTTTGGTTCTGTCTTCCATATAGAGAGTCTCTGATATTCAGAAGTACCCCAGCATATTCATAGTCACTATCAGAACTGTGAATATTGTGTCAGTGATACAGAAAGTTAATTCAAAGAAACTACATAATTGAACTTAAGAGTATCTACTTGATTGTAAAGGCATTAGCTTCTTACCTAGCAGTGACTATTGTTTTTTTCTGTGAAGAGGGACTTGAACTGCTGAGCATTTCCTAGGTGGAGAAGAGAGGCCTCCATAGCCACGAATCTGAAGAAAATGTGACAGACTATTACATCAGGGGAAAAAATGAAAAAAGCTTTTTTTTTTTTCCTACAGCCTTTAGTGGTCTATGGTATGTGTGAGGGGCCATGGGTGAGGTGGCAGGGGAGGGAAGGGAGTTCTGATTATTTAAAGGAGCCTTTGTGTTGGTTGTGGATCTCAATCTTTTCATAAGATGGCTAACACTAGGGCCAAGGACTTTACCTGAAGCAATATTCAGGAAGTACAGAGAATCTCTAAAAACACATGTGTAGTGGGGCTACCTCTGGCGGGATCTGGTGGAGACTATATATAGAACAGAGAAGGGAGACTCATATTCAGAAAAGAAAATATGTCTAGCAGAGATTATAAATCCATCAGAAAATAGATGTCCAATAAAGCAACATGGGGTTGTGGAGGGAGAAGGGGTAAGCAGTAGATTAAGGGTCTAACATGGTCACTTTCCATATTTGGGAGCCATAATTTGTGGAAAATGTCAGGGAGCATGCACAATAAAAGCAGCATGATGGCATTACTAAAAAACATACACACCCCTGAGGCATCAGAAGTCTGAGGGATCATTCCATTTGTGTGCCCTGCCCCCATGTGTTCCCTATATATGTGTCTTCCCACATGTATATCTTATTCACACGCATCCTCTATGTATGCTCCTTCATGTTAGTACCTTTACCTTATGTGTACTCGATGAATTTGTCCCTCCACACATATTCTTTTATGTGATTCCATCCACTCTTCCCTCTTTTGGCAGGAAGATTGTATTTATTGGAGGGTGTGTCCCAAGTTTGTGAGGGAGGTGATCTATTGCCACTTTTATTACTATGCCATTCTGCTAAATGACTTTGCTTTAAATCATGTTTATCCTCTTGCTGGATTATTAAAGGTAAACACACCAGTGGGGTCTGATAAGTTATGCTTATAGTAAATGAAAATCCACAGAGTATTTTGGACCTGAGATAGCTTTCTCCATGATGAGCATTTCCCCAAAAACTACATTATAGAGTCTTGTCTGACATCTCCATCTTGAATGCTCTGGTATTAGAGGAATATGCTAGAGAAAATTTTGTCATTTTTTTTTCTTTTATCTTCAGGATATAATTACATAGCTAGTTTTTTAAAATCTATTTCTTTTACAATTTAGACCCGTTACTTCAATATTACTTTTGTATGATTGTATGTACAGATGTTGATATGTGCTATATAAATATATTCATTGTAAGTATGGAAGCTGACATGAGCAGTGTGAGTGTTGTATCCTTAGAACACTGTTTTACAGCAATACATCAAGAACTACATGGGGCAGGTGGGGTGGCAATAACATAGAAGTTTCTCATGAATTAAGAAACAAAGCTATTGAGAAAAATTTGAGAGGAGCTATAAATATTTTGAAGAAATATGAAGTAATTGTTAAGTGAAATTAGAAAACTCACACAATTTTCTGTAAATTGCTTGAACCAGTAGATTATTCTAAAATTCTTGGTGAGATAAATATTCTTGAAGAGTACTTGAATGTGATCATTAGGCCTCTCATTCAGTACTAAACAATGCTGCAGAGAATCAAAACTCTATTATCCAGTAAGGGAACCTCAAAAGGGGAAGGGGGAGAAGAGGAGGGAAGAAACATTTGTACATCACCTAGTATGTTCTAGACACTGTGCTAAGCACTTCTAAAAATAAATAGATATCATGTCATTCAATCTTCACAATTTTGCAAGGTAGACACTACTATTTAGCACCATTTTACACTTGAGGAAATTGATGCAAATAGAGATTAAGGGATTTGCCCAAGATCATATAAAGTCTGAGGCCATATTTGAGCTCAGGTTTTTCTGACTCCAGGCTCAGTATTCTTTAAGTAATAGATTGGCATGACTAACCCTAGGGGAATAAAAAGATATTTGTAAAAGTCAAAGCTGCTAGTGATGCTAACAGAACTCCACACTTCTCAGTATATCATGCTGGAACTCCCACACCAGAGGAGTACCTCAGATTTACATTTGGCATCTTCTCAGGAAAGGATCTATGTTTCCCTGGGGAAGAACCATGGGAAATTTTTATGTCTTTGAATTGGTACAACATTGGCATGTAACTAAGTTAGAAAAAAAAAAGGAGTCTAAAGATGGAAAACTTGAATCCTTTGTGAAGAATGCTTTAAAAGACTAGAGGGGTGATTTGGTGATGATAAGATAACATGCGAAGCATATGTTAAACTCATACCATTTATCATTTAGTGAAAAGGGGAAAATTCTTCTGACTTAGCAATGCATGAAGAGATAAAAATAACACATTCTGTGAAACTTGATGAGGTGATCCTGAAGCTAGTATGCTAGGGTATTTATGCCACCGAGAGTTAAGGGGGCCACTGATTGGTTTTGAGTTTGAGTAGAAGTAGCCAGAATATGACAAGTTGCTACAAAAAGTCAGTTAAAATGATTCCAGAGCTGAAGATTTCCTAACTTGGGAAAATTCAACTTCAATCTGTTCCAAGATATCTTCTGATATCAAGGACACTGAAACATGGCAAAAGACCATCATTGATCATTTAGACTTAAAGTCAAAAGCTTGCAGAAAACCTGAAGAGAAGTAGAACTGTAGGCCATTCCACAAGGAGAAGCGATGGTTCAAGTTATTGACCAGTAAACAACAGTGACCAAAAAACCAGAAATAATCCTTAATTCTAAAAATGTCAGTCTCATTCTATCCAACAACAGTATGTGAGTTTGTTCTATTTGGACTCTTAGGACCTAATGCAGACATCATTCAGAAAACTGAAGGTGTAGAGAGCTCTGTTGGTTTAATCAAGTCATCATCAAGTTCCGTTCATTCTATTCATCCATTTGGCAAGAATTTCCTTATAGTCTATGAAATGGGTAGGATTCTGTGACTAAGCAAATATCTCTATGCATGCTTGGACATATCAGAATGAGCTTGAAGATTGCAAGATTATTATGGAAGTCAATGATGTGAATTAGATGGTGGACAACTCACATACAGTATGTCCAAGCCCATGGAATATTTCTAGGACACCAGCATTGACTGGTAAAACCTCTCTGCTACCTTAACTTTCCCTTCAACTAAGCAAAATGCATGGAGAAATGCTCTAGCCTATAGACAGTGTCTCCTAACAGGTTTCTTGCCTTAGGGCTGCCACTTTTGCTGAATGCAAACATTTAGCTTAGAGAGGATGAATCTGTGATCAGTTTGGCACCCCATACCACACATTGCCCTTTTCACTCTCGTTTCCTGCCTTTTTCTTCTCCTGACAATAATTTAGTCTATTAAGTGTCAGTGCCAGCAATGAGGGTGCATCCGTGATGTTTTAGTAGTTGGCTAGGCAGTTGGTGATGAGGTCATGATGAGCACAAATCTTCAGTAGCAAGTGACCATTGCTATTGCTATGTCCAGCTCTGTTCCTCCCAAGGACTCCCTTCCATGTCTGACATTCTGTGCCAACTCTGGCATCAAAGTCACCCGGAATTAAAAGATTGTCTTCTTTAAGCACATTTAAAGTGAGAGTCTCCACATCTTCATAAAATTGTTCTTTTACCTCATCAGGGTTTGTTATGTTGGGGGCATACACACTAATGATAGAACCATAGTGCTTTCCTGCAAGTCACCTTGTCATGAGTCTGTTGTTCATTCCTTTTGAGAGGCATGCAATCTTGTTGACTAGATTAGATCTGATTGTGGAACCTATTCTTCCTTCACAGAACTCTTCATCATGTTGTCCACTCCAGGAAAAAAAAACCCACAAAAACAAACATGTATCTAGCTCCAACTTCAGTAAGCTGGCCTTTGTTTGCCAGCTTTGTTTCATTCAGGGCTGTTAGTTGCATGTAATACATGCTGAGTTTTCTCACCACAAGTGCTGTTCATCTTCCAGGTCTACTGGATTTCATGTTGTCCATGAGCATGCAGCCATTTCATGCCTCAATGGTGTATGGAATCCCCTTTGTAATTTTGTTTACTCTTTTGTGTTTTAACTGCAGAAAGAGATCCCTGCCTGCCATGATAAGCAGGCCAGAGGTAGGTGAAGCAGACAATTTTTAGGGCATTATTCTTGCCCTTTCCCTCCATCAATAGGTAAACAGTGCAGTCACTGAAAGACCTGCACAGACACCCTAGGGACTTCAAAATCCCATTGATGCTTCAGATCAGTGACAAAACAACCCAATGTGTTGGGTCACCTGTGTACAGGGTTACAGCTACAGCTCCCAATGTCTCCACGCTTACTAGTCATGATAGCACTTGAAAGAGGGTAAAGCAGTGAATAATTGGTGATGTCTTGACTTGCAGGTGAATTTGATTTAAGTGAGGCAGGGTTGAACAGAGTTCTCAGTCTCACTCTCTCTTCCAGAGTCATTGATATCCAGTGGCAAGACAGAAGGTGAGGCAACTGGTGATGGCCCAGAATGTAATGGATGACCTTGGTGTCTTGGTGTCCAATCGGCTCTGAGCACTCCACAGCATCTGCTTCAGCCACCCTCATGGCCATTGCAATTAATTTTTCTCATCTACCAATCTACCAGAAGAAGGCTTCACATTCTTGAGTAGGCATTCTCTTAACTCACCAAAGGATTTGAGGCCAGTTGGCTACCCTCTACCTGACTTGGTCCATCTCTCAAGATGGTTTTACCAGAATGGAGCCACTCCTCATGTTATAGCTTCTTAGAGATATAGATGAAAGTTAGGTTAGGAGTAGATACCAAAGGTGGGTAAGCAGCTCTGAAAGGGCTGGGTAAACCATCCTGCTAGAGGTACTGGTCCTTCCTGAACACTCCATATACCCCTGATTAAAAATATGAAGTATAAGGAAGTATTAGTGAACTTGCATAGCATTATTTTTCTTTGGACAAAAAATAGGAGAACAGAAGAAAAATAAGAACTAATTTTAAATCAAAGAAAACTTCTAAAATTATCAATTTACAAGTACTAATGTTTCTGGACTTCTGTCTCAGAAAGGAGTATCAACCCAGAGAAATAAGAGATGCTCACCAGCTGACTGAATTTGAGTAATCTTAGAAACATAAAGACTTTTCTAGAACTTGATGAGTATTATTGCAATTTATAAACAACTATTCCTGAAGCACGCAATGATTTCCCTCAAAGATACAAAATTGTCAAGAACCAAAATTGAAGGGAAAACAAAACAAAACATCTGATTGGTCTAAACTCTTTGAAGTTTTTTGAAGTTTGTTAGAATGAGAAATATGAATACTTTTAAAAGACTAAGTCAACTGTTTAATATGTGCATTCGTTTTGGCCTGAATATACTTTAGCAAATAATTTGTGTTAAATACTAATGCTAGCATGGTAGTCTTGAAGTTGGTCTATTTATTCTAGTCATGGAGTATTGGTCAGCAGAAATTCTGTTGGATTTTCGTTTGATGACTGACTCAGAGACTCAGTCTCTAAGGCACAAACTAGAGGTCTTGACTTTGAAGTGATGTTGATACTGCAAATTTTAAACACTATTAAATTTCAAATGTATATAGACAGCAACCCACAGAACTCTTTTTTAATTCATAAGAAGTTGGATTTTGCTCACTGGAGATCTGCAGTAACACTAGTCGTGAATTCAGCACATACCATCACCCCCAGAAAACCAATACGATATGGATGTTCTGTCTCATGGACCACATGATAGGGGCAAGCTATGATGATATCCTTAGGAGTGAAGGCTCTCTCTGGAACCCAGGGAGCTGAGAAACAGTCAAATATAGATAACAGTTGGAATTTCCACCAGAGAGTATTCTACCAATATATGTGAATATTGTGTCAAACCAATCCCTTTCTCTAAGGTATCCTTGAATGACTAACAGCAAAAAGAAGATTCATGAGAAAGATACATGATACACAACTAGAAGAAATGACTTTTGGGGACTAAAATGTTTGTTCTGAGGAAAGGAACATACAGTCGGGGAAAATCTCGACATCATAGTCCTTCAATGGATCCTATACATGATACTGTGAAGCAATATATATATTGTCTATAGCATTTCACTCTATGACTACAAAGGTTATATGCATTAACTTTGGCTTAAGAGAGAAAATCTAAGTTTCTGAGAGACAGAATTTATCATCCCAAGAGGCAGGAGATTCATGTTTGATGTGTTCGAAAGAAGAACGCTACTAGCTCATGCTATGCAACAAAAGTATAAAGAATAGAAAACCTGTGGTGCTTATTCATGTTGACTTTTTTGTCTCTGGAAGCAGATAGTAAGAATATAAACAACATTCAAGAGGTAACTGAGCATTTAGGTTTTGCATAGGCACAAACGACCAGAAACCAGAAAGAGAAAGCTTTTACAATTGACAAAATATTGTAGGAGTAGCTCTTCTTTTGCTTGTTTTTTGGTTTTTTGTTTTGTTTTTTGGCAGGACAATTGGGGTGAAGTGACTTGCCCAATGTCACGCAGCTAGCATGTGTCAAGTGTCTGAGGCCAGATTTGAACTCAGGTCCTCCTGACTCCAGGGCTGGTGCTCTACTCACTGCACTACCTAGCTGCCCCAGGAGTAGTTCTTGATCTATGATTTCTTTTGCTGCCAGGTTCCACTCCAAGTAAGGCAGAGACTAAGATTAAATATTTAAGAAAATGTTGGCTTTGTCAAGAATCAGGAAGCTGAGAGCCATACCTTACTGTCCTCAAGAAGAATAAGATGTTCAGTTTTTCAGCCACTATAGGGATCCAGAGGTTTGAGAAGAGATCTCAGTCAGGTCCATATATGGCATTTCTGGTACATGAATTCAGTGCTGCCAGGCCTTATCTCATACTATTTGATTTTTTTTTTTTTGTGAGAACCTCATTTTCCTGTTGACTTGACTTTGGAGTTGCAGAAGATAAATATACATATGTATATATAGTGCTGTACTCTTTCCTGATAAGACTCTTCTCTGAGAGATAAAGGAGTCCTATCAGCTAGCTATAGCCACAGCTCAGAAAAACTGATAGAAACAAGTGATATTACGATATTCAAGGTCTTTGTCAAGATGCTCAATGAATCAAGATGGATTTCTCAGATACTAAGACAAATTCCATAGGCACAATACCTCAAAGCAATTCAAATAAAGAAACTTTATTTCAAGGGCATATTCACAATGGGTTGGGTAGGGAGGAAGTTCTCTGAAGCCTTATCTGCTGGTGTTACCAAGGTGCTGTAGGAATGGGGTTAAAGCTAGGTAATCTTTGGGAGTTCAGCACTTTACATTATGTGGCCACGTATCTGGAATCCAACTTGGCCCAACTGTGACATACGAGTAACTTGATTTCTGACTGCTAGCAAATAATCACTACCACTAGATGCTTTAAGATTTTGAGTCAGGGGGCAGCCCTGGGCAGCACACGGTACCATACCAAGAAGCTGTAACTACCCAGGGGCGTGCACTTTCAGCAAGGTAAAAAAATTTTGTTTAAATTACTAATGTGGGCAGGAGGCAGAGGCAGGATGTTGGACTAGAAGCAGGGACGTGTTTGAGCTCTCTCTCCAAACCCCTCGAAATACCTGCAAAAAATGACTCTAAACAAATTCTAAAGCAACAGAAGCCACAAAATGACAGAGTGAAGTAGGTTTGCAGCCCAAGACAATCTGGAAGGGTGACAGGAAGGGTCTATGACACGATACTCAGAGGGGAGGGCAGCCCAGCCTGGGTTGAGCTGGCACAGATGGGACTGGAGCAGGCCTTAGGCCATTGAATCACTGGCAGCTATGACAGTTTACAAACTTCTCAACCCACAAATGGCAAACACATCTTCAAAGGTCAGCAGCAAAGCTCTCTTACCTGGGTGGGAGAGGAGCACGGTTCAAGCCCCAGCCCCAGCTGAAGCCCCAGGGCAAAGGCAGCCACTGTCACAAAAGCAGCTGCTTCAGGAGCTCTCAGCCTACAGATGGTGGAAGAACTGAGGGGCTGATCTGGGTTGCAGTACTGGGTGGTTGTCCTGGGGTGAGGAAGAGCACTGGTATGGCAGAGAGTGAACCCTCCTCACAGTCCCAGGGCAGAAAAGACTGCTTGTGGTTGCTCTCAGACCAAGCACAGGCCAGGAGAGGAGTAAACACCTCTCTTTTGATCATAACATTTGGTAGGCACTGAGAATTTACAGGTCCCTGGAAACATCTCGGAACAGAGCTGCACAAAATCCCTGAAAATTGGGGCAGTAAACCCTCCAGTTAACGAAAAGCTCAAAAGTCAAATAATTGACTGGGGAAATGAGCAAATAGGGGAAAAAGAATGATTGTACAAGGTTACTTTCTTGGTGAAAAGATGTTTTCTTACACACAGTGATAAAAGAATCAAGGCATGCAGCCAACAGACTTCGAGGTCAAGGTTCTTAAATCCAAAGCCTCCAAGAAAAATATGAATTGGTCTCAGGGCATGGAAGAACTCAGAAAGGATTTTGAAAATCAAATAAGAAAAGTGGAGGAAAAATTGAGATGAGAAATGAGAGTGATGCAAGAAAATCATGAAAAACGAGTCAACAGCTTGCTAAAGGATACACAATAGATGCTGAAGAAAATAACACTTTTAAAAATAGAATAACCAAAATGGCAAAAAGAGATACAAAAGGTCAATGAGGAGAAGAATTCCTTGAAAGTCAGAATTGGCCAAAAGGAAAAGGAGGTCCAAAAGTCCACTGAAGAAAATGATTCCTTAAAAATTAGAATGGAGCAAATGGAAGCTAATGACTTTATTAGAAATCAAGAAATTATAAAACAAAACCAAAAGAATGAAAAACAGAAGACAATGTAAGCTATCTCATTGGAAAAAACAAACAAACAACTGATTGGAAAATCGATCCAAGAGAGATAATTTAAAAATTATTGGAGTACCTGAAAATTGTGATCAAAAAAAGAACCTACATATCATATTTCAAGAAATTATCAAGGAAAACTTCCATGATATTCTAGAACCAGAGAGGAAAATGGAAATGTAAAGAATCCTCTGATCACCTCCTGAAAGTGATCGCAAAAGGAAAACTCCTAGGAATATTGTAGCCAAAGTCCAGAGTTCCCAGGTCTAGGAGAAAATACTACAAGTGGCCAGAAAGAGACGATCCAAGTATTGTAGAAACACAATTAGGAAAACATAATCAGGTAGCAACTTCTACCCTAAGGGACTGGAGGATTGGAATATGATATTCCAGAGGTCAAAGGAGATAGGATTAAAACCAAGAATCACCTACCCAGCAAAACTGAGTATAATATTTCAAGGGGGAAATGGAATTTCAATGAAATAGAGGACTTCCAATCATTCTTGTTGAAAAGACCAGAGATGAATAGAAAATTTGACTTTCAAACACAAGAATCAAGAGAAACAAGAAAAGGTAAACAGGAAAGGGAAGCCATAAGGGACTTGTTAAAATTGAACTGTTTACATTTCTACATGAAAAGATGGTATGTGTAACTCAAGAGACCTTTCTCAGTTTTAGGGTAGTTAGAGTCAATATATATACCTGCATATACATATACATATAAATATACATATGCATATATGCATATACATATATATATACACACACACATATAGATGTATAGATGTATATATATGTATGTGTATGTATGTATGTATATATGCGTATATATGTTTATTTTATGTGTGTGTGTGTGTGTGTGTGTGTGTGTGTGTGTGTACACAGAGGGCACAAAGTGAGCTGAACATGAAGGGATAATAGCTAAAAAATAAAATTAACTTTTGAGAGAAATGTACTGGGAGAAAGAGAAAGGGAGAGGTAAAATGTAGCAAATCATCTCGCACAAAAGAGACAAGAAAGAGCTTTTATGATGGAGGGGAAGAGGGAGGAGGTAGAAGGGCACAAGTAAACCTTACTTTCATCAGATTTGGCTTAAGGGTGCAATAACATACACACTCAATTGAGTATAGAAATCTCTCTTACTCTACAGGAAAGCAGTGGAGAAGGGGATATAAGATGGGAGATAATAGAAAGGATGGCAGATTAGAGGAAGGGGCAACCAGAAGCAAACACTTTTGTGGAGAGATAGGTCAAAGGAGAGAATAGAATAAATGGAGGGCAGGGCAGGATATAGGGTAATATAGTCTTTCATAACATGACTGTTATGGAAGTGTTTTGCATGACTACACATGTATAAATTATACTGAATTTCTTGCCTTTTCAATGAAGGTGGGTGGGGAGGGAGAGAATTTGGAACTCATAGTTTTAAAAACAAATATTAAAAATTGTTTTTATATACAACTGCGAAATAAGATATACAGGCAAGAGGGTATAGAAATCTATCTTGCCATATGGGAAAATAGAAAGGAAGGGGATAAGAGAAGAGTGGGGTGGGGTGATAAAAGAGAAGCCAGATTGGGGGAAGGGGTAATCAGAAGGCACACTGTCCTGGGGTGGGGGGAGGGAAGAGATGGGAAGAAAATTTGGAATTCAGAGTCTTGTGGAAGTGAACGTTGAAAATTGAAAAAAAATAAATTTATATATTAAAAATATTGATGTGCAGGGCAATGGACCAATTAAAACTATTCTCAGTCAAATAGTTGAGAGATTGTACAATTTATGTGTTTATGAAATAGCTTCAGAGACTGATGGAGACCTTATAAACACAATTCATTACAATCACCTGTTTCCTAGTAGAACTTCCAGGGGAACAGGAGGAACATAAAGATGGACAGCCAACTAAGCAAGCAGGAAGAAAAACCCATTCAACTTTTGCAGAGAAACTTGAAAAGCAAAATAATACTTCTGAAGGTAATTTACAAGAGAATGGAATTGGTCTTGTTATCTATCAGAGGGTCAAGAGACTTAAATGAAATTCTCTTCAGATAATAGGGGAGGAAAAGTACCCAGAAGAAGCTCTTTTCTAGCCTACTATTGAAGTTGGGGAGATCACTAGAGAGCTAAGTTTATCTAGGAGGCCTGGTATAGATACTCTAGGCAATACACAAGTTCAGCCTTGGTACTGTAAACAAAAACCTGATTGTCTTCCCTCATTGGGATTGGAAGTGTGGCGGAAAAGTCCCAATGTCACTTAGTGATTAAATCATCGTCATAGCCATCTCTCCCCAATCCATGTATTTTATCTAGTGAAGAGCCTGAATTCTCAAATTGAATTCACTCAAGTTCTAACTAGATTTTTAGTTTGAGAAGCTTACAGAATTTGCTCTTGCCTATAAATAATGCCTTGGACTTTGCAAATTGAATTTGTGAAGTCATATCATATGCAAAACTTGAGTTTATAAGTCTCTTTTAAATGACCTAAATCCTTTTTTGTTAGTTTTAATTTGAACTACATTTCAAGGAATATATCAGTCTCTTTTTCATTTTATTGTTCCTCAAATCTTTGATTCAGGTCCACTGCAAATTTAGCAACAATGAGAAAGATCAAATGAGGCAAAGGATGTCATGGAGAATTTTCTTCATTTACCTTTTTTCTTCTTTTAAGATATTTGCACTGGGCTTTTGGAATAAACAAAGCAATCAGATATGTCACAGGAATTAAAATCCAGGATTAGAGGCATCCACTGTTCATGAGTTATGAGTAGGTTTGTTGTCACTTTTAAAAGTCTATTTTTAAAGCAAACTTGGTAGCTATGCAAGTGCTTGCTGTGAAATTGATGGCATTAAAAATAGAGAGGAAATCAAAGAAAGAAAACTGAGAAAGCCTGGATGGAGGGAGGTAAATAAAAACTGGAGGAATTATTGATAATTTTAATCTTGGAGATCAGCAGCTGGGAAAGAAACAGTATGTTCTTCAGAATCCTAAATAATCTAAGCAAGGAAAGAAACATCTGTAGATAATGCTTCAGAAACCCCATAGACTATTATGATTGCTATTATAATTATTATTATTAATCATCTCAGGATTAATTATGTGTTATTATATTCCTTTGATTCTCTATTATGTTACCTATTTTTCACAATCTTCCTTCATTTTCTCCCTTCATTCTTTTTTCTTTCTTCCTTCTTTTCTTTCTATTCCTTCCTTCCTTGCTTCCTTCCTTCCTTCCTCCCTCCCTCCCTCCCTCCTTCTCTCTCTCTCTCTGTCTCTCTCTCTCTGTCTCTCTCTGTCTCTCTCTGTCTTTCTCTCTCTCTGTCTCTCTGTCTCTCTCTCGCTCTGTCTCTCTCTCTGTCTCTGTCTCTCTGTCTCTCTCTTTCTCTCTCTCTCTCTCTCTCTCTCTCTCTCTCTCTCTCTCTCTCTCTCTCTCTCTTCCTTTCTTTCTTTCTAGATTATATCTCTAGGTCTCCTGATCTTGCCTAGACTTGAAGTCTTGAAGTGCAACGACCATTTTTTTTCCTAATCACACTGCTAATTACCACAGAAAGCTTGATGTGATTTATTTTTGGCCTTATTGAGTTCAGCCCTCCTTTTGCAAACCATTCCTCCTAGTTTCCCACACACACATTGCTCAAGGGTTCACTATATTGGTGCCAGACATAGTGTGGACACCTGATCCATTTTTAGCTGTACTGCAGTTCAAAATTCCTGAACTGAAGTACTACACTATTCTGAAGCTAACCTCCAAAGCAGGCATTATATACTTGCTGCCACCCCACTGGGTGCAGTAATTTTTTTTTTGTAAGTGCACAGACAAAAGTGTGAAAAGGAAAGGAGAAAAAAATTAAATATGTTAATTTTTTTCCAGTGAACAGGTCTGATTTAAGACTGAGATACAGACATAGCTGAAAGTGTTGGCCAATATGAAACTTGTGAATAACTAAGAATTGATTATTGTTATTATTAGATGATGATTCAATTTGAATTATTTCAACAAACATTTTAAAGTGTCTGCTGATTGTAACTGACTATTTTAGGCACTGGGGATGCAGAGAAGAGTATGATAGTCAAATACATCAGCATCAGTAGCAATTTTAGAGGCTATCTAATTCACGTCCTAAAAAGATCCCTTCCACTATGCAGCTACGTAGAACAATGGATAGAGCCCTTGGCCTAGAGTCAGTAAGACTTGAATTCAAATCCAGTCTCAGGCATGTGCTAGCTGTGTGACCCTGAGCCAGTCACTTAGCCCCATTTGCCTCAGTTTCCTAATCTGTAAAATAAACTGGAGATGGAAATAGCAAACTACTAAATGCCCACAGAGGGGCATAAAGAGTTGGATATTACTGAAAACAACCAAATAAGAATACATACTTGTTATAAGAATCAAATGAGATATTTGCAAAGTACTTAACACAATGCTTGGCACATAGTAGGAGCTTAACAAATGCTTTTTTCCTATCCCCCCAACTTCCACACATACCTAGCAAAGGCCCATCCAGCCTATTCTTGAAGACTTCAAATTAGAAGGAAACTATTGTTTCTTAAAGCAGCCCATTCCATTTTCAAACTATTTTAATTTGGGGGGAATTTTTTTCTGTACATTTGGATTACATCTATTTTTTTTTTATTTTTACCCACTGTCCTCTACACTCTAGCAGAATACTTTAATCTCTTATCCATGTGGCAGACCTTCAAATACTAGCAATCATCCTTACCAATGGTTATGCTCAGGGGACTTAATGCTATAAGAGTCAAATGACTGACTCTGTGATTTTGGGTAAGTCATTTAACCTCTCTGTGATATGATTTTTTTTAATTTGTAAGATGAAGGATTCATATATATATATATATATTCTCTAAGTATTTAATCTCAAAAGTTCAATTCCTTCCATGTATATGCTCATATATGTATATGTGTATATGTAAGGACACATGCATACACATATGCAGAAATACACACTTGAAATTTAAATTTACTTTTAGGGACCTGTTGGTGGTCATAGATGTAAAGTCTGACTTATGGTATCCAAGAATGAATAAATACAAAAGCCATCTGTTGTCATGCTATATGCCTTTCATGCACTGCAGAATTTTGGAGACCGAGTTTTGCTCTTTTTGTTTTATTTTATTTGTTTAAACAATCTGTCCCTGAGGAAGCAAGAACTATTCCCACTAAAAGGTAGAGAACAGGAAACAAAACTTGGAGAAGTTTACACAGCTTGAATAGACTATGCGGAAGGGGGGAAATAAAAGTCTGAGGACTTAAGGCAGGAATTTTCACTTTACCACCTTCTGTTGTCTCAAGCAATTTTACTGCTACTGATACTATTGCAGGAAATGTGAGTAGCCAAAATTTTTGATCAGGAAAAGCCTTCTCTGTATCATCTACCTAGGTAACAGACATTATTTTCTTTGGAAAAGAACAGAGTTGAATTACTTTTGTGGATTGCTGTGTTTGGCACCCTGGTTGAAATCCTATTTCTTTTCCATCAGGTTTTTCTAAGCATTTTTTTTAAACAGAAAGAGCTGACATGACAGAGAAGGCATTGTCTTGGTCCAAAAACTCTTTATCTAGGGGAAGCTTAATTAAAACAGTACAATATGCAGTGGTTATTCTTGAGAAACATCTCTAAAACCTGCTAAAAACTGTCTAGTGAGAGCTATAAGATAAACGGGAAATCGGTCATTTGAAGTAGCATGAGTTTATAAAGTGGTCAATGGTAACAGAGCAGACAACAAAGAAACTGAAATTATACAAAATAGAATATTAAACATCCATTGAAAAGCAAGTAAAAGAGGGGGGAAAATTATTGTAGATTTTTTAATATTATAATTCTCAAATATTAAAGTATGGAAAGTAGTCCAAAGCAACATACTGTTAAAGGTTAAAAGGCTAGACACAACATTAATTATAACACAAGCCACTCCTACTCACTATAACTGGAATCCCTGGGCTCAAAGTAAGCCCCGTGAAATGGTAAACTTTTAAGTTTAACATGAAGAGAGGCCCACCTCTTCTTTGACCCACCAACAGATGTCTGTGGGTCATTATAAGAATCACATAAATCAAAATTCTAGTGTATCCAAATTGATTTTAAGAAGTTTTTTTTTCTTACTCCCCTCTTCAGAATCCCTAACATTAACCCTATAGAATTTTTCTCAGCCTAGCCCTCTCAAAGACGTCATCTGAATTCCATTAGGAACTAGATTTAATTCAGTTCAGTAGACATTTATTAAAGGCTTTATATATGCACATTACTGTACAAAGTTGAGGTCAAATGTATTCATTACCTTCAAGAAACTTAGAATAGCAAAGAAGTAGAAAGCCTAAGCACAAATAACTATAATAGATAGTAGTACATGCTAATTCCATGGGGTGGTAAGTAGAGAGACAATCTCAATGAGGAAAGATAAGGTTAAAGGATTATATCTCTGGCATATGCTAGCTATGTGATGATGGACATCACTGAACTTCTTTCTCACTGTCCCTCATGGTTCTTGAAGATTATAAGTTATAAAATAGTTGCTGATCTCCCTTGGTCAAATGAATGAAAAAAAAATTGATTAGGTATTTACCAGGGATACCAGTAGAAAACTGAAACATTCCCTGATGTCAAGCAACTTCTCCTCCAACTGGGGAAGACATGGGACACATCTAGGAAATTCTACATGCAAGTCAAATGAAGGTGTTTCCTTGCCAGGGACGCTTTCCACCAATAAGGTCACAAAACAAAATGTATAAAGGAGGTACAAAACCAAGTGTCAGAAGTTAGGAGTGACTTGGTGGAAGGTAGAAAGAGATTATTCCTGAAAATAAAGGAACAGAAAGGGAATGAAATTTGAAATGAACTTGTAAGATGAAGTAGTGATTCAAAAGGCAAAGAAAGCAAGGGCATTGCAGAAATAGGGAGCCTTCTGAACAAAGGCAGCAAGTCAGGAAATTGTCAGGCATGTTTGAGCGTAGTGAATAGTTCACTTTTGCTGGAGTACAGAGAACATGGTAGGGAGTAATAGGAGGTAAGAATGTGAAGACTGAATGATTCTAGATTGTTGGAAAGCTTTGAATATCAGTTAAATGTTTATTTAACTTTACTTTTTAGGTAGTAGGAATTCACTGAAGATTTTTGTATAGAGGAGTAACATATATACACATACATTTTATTATAATTATTATTATTGTTGTAGTGGAAGGATGGGTTAGAATTGGAAAGGAATGGAAAGTGGTAGATACTTTTTTTTAGCAGAACTTAGAATAGTAGAGGATAGTGGTCAAGAGCATTTTAGCAGACTGCCAGTAATAATAGAAAGCAGGGCATGAATGTCTGGGTGTTGTGGTAGCATAATTGACAAGTCATAGTTGCTTATAGGATATGAAAGTTGAAGGAGATGGAAAATGAAAGATAACATGAAGTTTTTTTTTTTATATAGGAAACTAAACAAAAGTTGGTGCTGCTCAGAAATCATGAAACCAAAAGGAGATATAGGTCTTATTAAGTCGTTTCAGATGTGTCCAACTCTTTATGACCCTTTGTGCGGTTTTCATGACAAAGATAGTAGAGCAGTTTACCATTTTCTTCTCCATGGTATAGGTCTTAGGGAGAAGATAATGAGACTCCTTTTTTATTCATTTTATTTGTGTTTATTTTTTTTTTATGAAGTTGAGTTCAAGGTTTCCATAAAACCTCTGAGTTTAAAGGTTCTGTAGACAGTTGAAGATGGTCCTTTGGAGAGTAAATATTTATGCTTCTGACTCTGGAATCTTCTTTCTTTATTCTTTCATTTTTTTTTTTTTGCAGTACTAACATGCTCTTTGTTTCACAGGCTCTGTAATCTGGGGTAGACAATGTAAGCAGCTCAGCAAAATTCAGAGCACGTGGTATAGTGTCATGTCCCCAGAACTGTTGTTGTTTCTTGTGTTTTTGCTTTCTGTCCCCATTGTAGTCCAAGTTTCAACGTGCTGAAAAGGTTTTTTAAAAAGTACAATGAAGAGGAATTCTGGAAAGATGGCGGAGTAAGTCACAAAATTCTAGGCTCTCCAAATTTCTTCCTCAAACAAAATACTGCCACAAAATGAATGTAGAGAAGCAAATATAAAGGGGTGAAGCAGTTGTCCTCATGAAACAACTTCAGAGGATTTCAGGGAAGACACAATATCCAGGGGAGTGAGGTTTGGCCTGAGTGAAGTATAAATACCTCCAGGCCAGCTCTGATGGATCAATGAACAGTACAGGAATCAGACTGTGCCTCAAGAATTTTTACCTCATGAAATTTCATCCAACAAACAGAATGGGGATCAGATAGCTGAGTGGGGGAAGATTAATGGAGCACCTTCACCCCTCTACTATTTCTGGACACCAGGCATGCCAGTGCTGTCCAGACATAATCCTAGCCTGTAGCTGTGGGCAAGGAGCAAGCACACACCTGGTAAGTGCAGTATTGCAAAGAACAAGAGCATTTTCAGGACATCGTGGCTGGGGTCCTTAACTATGGCATAGGGGAAGAGAGTAGTGGTTGAGGTTGGGCCCTGAGACAAAATTCAAAACATAACAGTAAGGAGGACCTGAGACCTGGGGCACCATTACCTATAATTCTGGATTAAAACCTGATTACCAGAATAAGCTGCTAAAAATAAAATAAAATAAAAATGAGCAAACAAAGGTGAAAGGACCCAACTATAGACAGCTACTATGGTATGAAAAAAGATTTAGGTTCATATTCAGAGGAAGATACTGAGGTTAAAAATACAAAAAAAAATACACCTACCCCAAAGAATAATATCAAATGGCTGCAGAATTTTTAAAATCAATTATTTGTGCATACTTATGCCACAGAATTATTAATCCAGTGATCAAAATTAACATCAAATTGTAAAAAAAGAATAAAAAGATTTTTTACAGTGAAAGTGACTTACATGAGCTATATAAATAAATCATTAATAATAAATAAATGAGAAATTGATGAAGGAACATCAATTAACAGAGACTATCCCCATTTCCTAATTAAGAGAACAAAATTCTTCATTGTTACGATGAAGAGAACAAAAGAAACCAAAGTCACCTTAGCCAGATAACAATAACTTAGAAAAGAAACATTTATAAAATCTTGTGGAATAAGATGGATAGAAGATTTTGAGTGGTATTGTTCTAATCAATTAGTGATAAGAAGTTGAGGGGGAAAAATCTGTATAGAAAGATTGATAAGAAATCTAAGTAATACTTTGAGTACATAAAGATGAACTTGAAGGAGTAAAATTAACAAATGAAGAATGGAAAAGATCTTTGAAATGTCCTTAGTGAACTATTTTTTTTTCCCAGTATTAATAGTAAGCACTGTCTATACTTTGCAACATGGTACTTAAGAAGAAAAATTTGACTAAAAGAAGGATAGAAGTAGTTAGATTTACAAAACTGTCCACAAAAGATATTTGTGCATGAGGCAACAAAATTCTATGGGCATTAAAGCATTAGTTTTCAAAAAGTTTCTCAAGAGAATAACAGATAAAGGCAACAGCCATCTTCAGTACAATTAATTCCTGCTAATCTGGGACTGGGTGGGGGCCACAAATTCATTATTGTTCAGTAGTGGAGGAGTTCCTGAAGCAAACAGAGAATATGATCTTTTTTGAAGGCTACTTCAGCTCGGCCTATATTTGAGGGATTTCCCTATTGATGCAGGGCGTTGTGACTTGATTTAAATCGTTAGAACTGAGTCAAATTCAGATCTTGGGGATTGTATCTGGATACGGGCAGAATGTCATGAAGGAATTGTTGATGTCCATTAGGTTAAATCTTCTCCAATTATCCTCATTGGATATATGAGTTAGCCCTACTTGCCTGGCAGACTGTGGCAAGCAGAAGTAGGAGCAGAAGCTGAGAGTGTCCATTTGAAGATTCTGCCTTGAAGAAACCTGGGGCATGTCAGAATACATATTGAGGGAATGTAAAAGAATTTGTATAATGTGCATTTTAAGGAGAGATTTCTAAAGCTGATAATAGCTGATAATTTTGGCCGTATTGATTTAATACTATTGTTCTTGCTCTTAGTGAGAACTAGTTACCAAGTGATATGCTTTTGGAATAAATCAGTTAAGGTCTCATTACTTGGGAGGTTTTCTTACTTTTAAATACCCCCAAGTGCTAGGTAACGGCCAAGTAGGGAGACTACAGGTAAATTGTAAGGATATGGAAAATACAGAAATAAAGTAATTTAATAAAGATTCTCCTGTGAAGAAGCCATAGAAAGTAATTCACCACAGCTGGACAGAATGCAAAATATATTCTATTGTATTGATGGGAGTAAAACCAGGAATTATAAAAACTTTCATAAATGTTATCAAGTTAATAGTGATAATTCATAGCCAAATTTTGTGGAAATGGATTTTTTAAGCCTCAAGCTATATCTACAATTTAAACACAATATTTCATATTGTAAAGTTTTTTTTGCAGAAAAAAAATGTATATTTACTTTAATCAAGAAGGGACTGAGTTAGGACAACACATGGCAAAGTAGCAGAAAAATAATAGCAAAATGTCATTGTTGTTGGAAACTGATCATTGCACAGTGACAGACTGAACTGGGTTGAAAGATCGATTAAATATTGGCATTAATATCTAAGCAATAAAAACTTTGAAATGCCCTTTTTCTCCTTGACTTCATTAAGCTTGGGGAGAAACTTTAGAGACTCATTATCTTATTTCAGCTTAAATTTCTCATCTCTGAATCTCAAAGAGAGAGATTTTAAAAAGAGAGATTTAATGAGTTTGGAGGTCATGGTATTTCTCACACATAAAGTAACTTAAAAATACGCCCTATTTCACTGACTTTTACCCCCAATTTATTCCTTGAACTCCTCAAATCCAAGTTCCAAGGTTTAGTTTCCTTAAGAAAATATGCAACACACTCATACAAACACACACACACACACACACACACACACACCCCATATTTTTATTAGGGTAAATCATAATCTTTGTTATTTTGCTGAAGTGTGTTTATGAATATGTGTGTTTCTGTGTATGTACACAGTTCAAAGTAAAAAAAATATGGTTTGCATAATAAAAAGAAGGTATATTTTGTGTGTGCATATATGTATATTGTATATATGTATACATATATGTATACATACTGTAACATATATGCTCATATAATTATATACATAAGTATACATATGTATGATTTACATTTATCTGTATGTATAAATGTGTGTATGGAAATAGCACATTAAGCACATTAGTAGTATATTGTTTCATGAATTCCTGGATTCAGCTGCTGAACATGGTTCTTCCCAGGAGAAAATTTCTGAAGTATATTAGTTCTTTAAGAAAACTCGTATTCACTAATTTAACAAATTATATCCTAATAAATTACTTCTCTGTTCTGAGTCTTTAGTTCTTTTTCTTAAAATGAAAAGGAGAATTTATCAAGTTCTTCCACAGATTTCAACTCTTATATTTGTCTTCAAATGCCTCTCCAAAGAGTGATTTTATGATTTAAATCAATGTATATAGTGCAAAAGGGAAAAGGCTGGGAAAAAAAAAAACATATGCCTCCAAATGAAATTAAGCACAGCATATTATTTGATGTTAACTACTACTGGAGGAGAACTAGAAACAAGGAATTCTACAAATTGTCAAGTCTCCATTGTATGATTTATAGGATAGAAATCCCTAAAGATGGCCTATCAAATTTACGTTTTTGTATAGGAAAGGTTCATCTATGACATATGTGAGACATATTTCACCAGTTCTCTTTGCTTCCTAAGAGTTTTACTTAGTATGATTGGTAGGGAAGCAAGAAATGTGATCTTCCTCCAAGATCCATGCCTCGTGATATTTGAACATTGTAATTTGTGAGGGAAAAAGGAGAGAGAAAGGAAAGAGTGAGAATGTTAAACACCTTAAAGGCTAACTCAGGTCTTTTCTCATAATGATAAGGATCAACACTTGTAGCCTTGCCTGGGCTTCCATAAATTTTCTCTGATCTCAGGGGCCCAATTTTCTGAACAAGAGAGCTCGTTAAGGACAAAATAAGAAAGCAAAATGACCTCAGAGTTTGTAAATCACCTAATTTTCCTCTTTAATTCTGAACTCTTTAAAGTTCACTTCAGGTTCTAAAAGACACTCTATATCCAGGTATGCAGTAGTGGGAAGTATTGGTAAGTATGTCCCTCACCAATGAATTTCCATCAAGCATAACTGATGAATTGAATACACACACACACACACGTATATATGATTGTGTGTGTGTGTGTGTGTATATATATATAATTATGTAGCTATTTATTTCCACTTATATAATTTATATATAATATATAACTTCCACACATGTATATATATGTATGTATATACATACATGCATACACACATCATGTATATGTGTATGTATGTGTATATATATGTACATATATATATATATACATATATATATATATATATGATGAGTAACAAAACAGAGAAAATGAGGGATAAAAGTCTTAAATCCTAAGGAGAAGTTTATACTTAATCAACCCTTTAAAAGGTATACAGTTATACAACCAACTTTGATAGAATTAGAAGGCAGATTGGTGATCTTTGAAAAAAAATATTTTGCTTTTAATTTTTTTTAAATAGCTTCAAATTACCTCCTTTCCCCAACTCTTTGCCCACACATTTAGAAGGCAAGCAATGTATCAATCATACAAGAGAAATCATGCAAAACATTTTTCCATTTTAGTGAGGGAAAGTAAGAAACAGAGGAAAAGAAAGAGGGAGAGATGGTGAAATAGAGAGGGGAGAGAGGAAAGAAAGAGGTGAGAGAGAAAGAAAGAAGAGAAGAGAGGAAAAAGGAAGGAAAGAAGGAAGGAAGGAAGGAAGGAAGGAAGGAAGGAAGGAAGGAAGGAAGGAAGGAAGGAAGGAAGGAAGGAAGGAAGGAAGGAAGGAAGGAAAAGTTTAAAAAAAGGTATGCTTCAATCTGCACTCAGAGTTCATTGTTTCTCTGGAAGTCAATACCATTTTTCATCTGGGTGCCTTGGAATTGTCTTGGACCATTCATTTTGATCAAAGTAGTTATCTTTAACAGTTCACTGTCATGATACTTTTGTTGTTTCTATGTACATTGTTCTACTAGTTCTACTCATTTCACTTTGCATAAATTTATATTAAATCCTTTCAGGTTTTCCTGAAACCATCATGCTCATCATTTCTTATACCACAATAGTATTCTATCACAATCATATACCATAACTTGTTCAGGCATTCCCCAATTGATGAGCATCCCCTCAATTTCAAAATCTTTGTGTCCACAAAAAAAAAACAAATAAACAAAAAATAATCTTTTTTGTACAATTATGTCCTTTCCCCTTTTCTTCAATCTATTTGGGATATATACTTAGTTGTGGTATTGCTAGATCAAAGGGTATGCATCATTTTATCAATTTTAGATGCAGTTCCAAATTGTTCTCCAGAAAGTTTGGACTAGTTCACACCTCTGTCAACTGTGCATTATTGTGGCTGTTTATTTCCACATTCCTTCCAGTATTTATCATTTTCCTTTTCTGTCATGTTAGCCAATATGATAAGTGTGAGGTGTCAAACTCAATTTAATTCGCATTTCTCTAATCAATCCTGATTATTTTTTCCTGAGACTAATGATACTTTTGATTTTTCTGAAAACTACTTATTTGTATCCTTTGACATTTGATGAATGGCTCATTAAAAAAAATAAATTTGGCTCAATTCTCAATATATTTAAGAAAGAGGCCTTTGACAGAGAAACTTACTATAATTTATTCCCCCAATGTCTTACCTTCCAATTTTGGCTGCATTTGTTTTATTGGGAGAAAAAAACCTTTTTCTTTTAATTTCATGTAATCTAAATCATCTTGATTTCTTGTTTGTCACAATTCTTCCTTCATCTATGTATCCGATAGTAAAATTTTCTATGCTTCTCTAATTTGCTTATGATCTCACCTTTTATGACTAAATTTTTTAAACCATTTTCACCTGATATTGGTATGTGGTGTGAGATGTTGGTCAATACCTAGTTTCTTCCAAACTGATTTCCAATTTTCCTGGCAATTTTTCTTGAAGGATAAATCTTTATCCAAATACTTAGCTCTTTGGGATTACTATGGCTATTTATTTCTGTTTATTGTGTACCTAAACTATTCCACTAAACTACCAGTCTATTTCTTAGCCAGTTCCATATTATTTTGATGATTACTATTTCATAATACATTTTGAAATTGGTAGTTAATCCAACTTCTTTCTTTTTTCCATTGATTACCTTGATGTTCTTGAACTTTTGCTCTTCTATATGAATTTTGTTATTTTGGTGTTATAAAATGATTCTTTGATTGGAATTGCTCTAATTAAGTAAATAAATATAGAAGTGTTATTTTTATTACATTCCTTTCATAGGAAGGTAATTGAAAGGGTAAATGAAGTTTACTTTGTCACCACTCAATCTTCCCTTTAAGTCACCGTTACATATAATTTTATTATTTCAAGCTCAAATCGAACAAGGAATATGATTGGTCAGTTTCCTTTAAAAAAGTTTAAATATTCTTTCTCATTATTCAATTACTCAGTTTAAGCTTTCAACTCCAGTTCATTAAATATTAATTATTTAACAACTAGAGAAAATTTTCCATGAAAGTAACCACTCATAATTCAATAACAAATGAAAACAACATATACACATATATACTATTTACTCTATTTCGGCTATGTGAAAGTTCATAGTCTGAATTAGCTCATACTCTCCTTATATTAGTGGATGACTCCTTTGCAATTTACTTGGACACATAATCTTGCATCTTTAAGTTTATCTCAAATACTTGTTAAACTATCTTAAGAATTTTTTTCATAATTCTCCCTATGAAAAGACCTAAAGTAATATCTCATAAGCTAGATTAGTCATTTCCTTTCTCTTCTTTTCAGTAATCACAGTGTATTTTCTTTTAGAAATACACTGTACTTGTCAGCTCCTAGACATATAACAAACCTCTCTGCATCTTTCTTTTGTTTTGATAGGTAAAATGCTTATTTAACAGGTATTATAATCAAATATAGTTAGTTGATGATGATTCTTTTTTTAGGTACTTAATATTTGTTTAATATTTTTAGTTTTCAGCATTAATTTTCACAAGAGTTTGAATTACAAATTTTCTCCCCATTTCTACCCTCCCCCTGCAAGACGGCATATATTCTGATTGCCCCATTCACCAGTCAGCCCTCCCTTCTGTCACCCCACACCCCCTATCCCCTTTCCCTTACTTTCTTGTAGGGCAAGATAGATGTTTATGCCCCATTGCCTGTATATCTTATTTCCTAGTTGCATACAAAAACTTTTTTTTGAACATCTTCTGTTAAAACTTTGAGTTCCAAATTTTCTCCTCATTTCCCTCCCCACCCACCCCCCTAAGAAGGCAAGCAATTCAACATAGGCCACAAATGTATCATTATGCAAAACCCTTCCACAATACTCATGCTGTGAAAGACTAACTATATTTTGCTCCTTCCTATCTTATCTCCTTTTATTCAATTTTTTCCCTTCGCCCGGACTCTTTTCGAAAGTATTTGTTTTTGATTACCTCCTCCCTCTAGCTGCCTTCCCTTCCAGCATCCTCCCTTTTTTATCTCCTTTCTCCTTCTTTCCTGTGGGGTAAGATACACAGGTGAGTGTGTATGTTATTCCTTCCTCAGGTCAAATCCGATGAGAGCAAGATTCACTCATTCCCCCTCACCTGCGTCCTCTTCCCTTCCAACAGAATTGCTATTTCTTGCCACTTTTATGTGAGATAATTTACCCCATTCTATCTCTCCCTTTCTCCCTCTCTCAATATATTCCTCTCTCATCCCTTAATTTGATTTTATTTTTTTTAGATATCATCCCTTCATTTTCAATTCACCCTGTGCCCCCCCCTCTATGTGTGTGTGTGTGTGTGTGTGTGTGTGTGTGTGTGTGTTCCTTTGGCTACCGTAATACTGAAGTCTCATGAATTATACACATCACCTTTCATCATCTTTCCATGTAAGAATGTAAACAAAACAGTTCAACTTTAGTAAGTCCCTTCTGATTTCTCTTTCTTGTTCACCTTTTCATGCTTCTCTTGATTCTTGTGTTTGAAAGTCAAATTTTCTAATCAGCTCTGGTCTTTTCACTGAGAAATCTTGAAAGTACTCTATTTTGTTGAAACTCCATATTTTGCCTTGGAGCATGATACTCAGTTTTTCTAGGTAGGTGATTCTTGGTTTTAATCCTAGCTCCATTGACCTCGAGAATATCATATTC
>CM053622.1:402106366-402121830 GCA_028646595.1 Phalanger gymnotis
GATATCTAGGCTCTTTTTTTGATCATGGCTTTCAGGTAGTCCAATAATTTTTAAATTCTCTCTCCTGGCTCAGCTCTGCTCCCCTCAGCTGGGAGCTCTGTGCGAGACAGACCTTACCCAGAGACCATCCAGGCTGTCCTGGGCTGGAGCCCTGCTTCCCTCTGCCACTTTGTGGCTTCTGCAGCTGTAGAATTGGTTCAGAGCCATTTTTTTATAGGTTTTTGGAGGGACTTGGTGGGGAGCTCATGCCAGTTACTGCTTTCCAGCCACCATCTTGGCTCCACCAAGCTAACATCATTTGTAATGTAGAAACACTAGACGATTTTCCAGTAAGACCGAGAATAGAACAAAAATTCTCCTGTCACTACTATTATTTGATATAGTTCTAGAAATACTATGATAATAAGACCCAAAATATGAAAGAATAAATACATGAAAAGAGATTTTTAAAAATATGGCATTATACATAATGATGGTTTACTTACAGAACCATAGACATTCAACTAAAATTAATCAAAAATTGTTAATAAATTTAATAGTCACAGGAAAAAAAATCAGAACTTTTCTATTCATTACTTTTTCAACAGAAAAGATGAAAGAAAATAATTTTCATTTAAAAGCACTACATAGTATAAAATATGCCACAGTCTACTTACCAGGAAGTTTACAGAATTTATATGAACATAACTATAACGCACCATTTACAGATTGAAAAGAAGAAAAATAATTGGAGGTTAATCATTCTGGTTTGAGCTATTACAGTGTAATAAAACTACCAATACTGTCCAAAATAATTTATAGTTTTATTATTGTGACAATAAAACTATCAAAGGACTACCTTAAAAATACCGACATGTATAAAATTCATCTGGAGGAAGAAAATATCAAGAAATTCAAGGAAAATATTTTGTTTGAGTGACAGGTGATCTTATAGCACCAACCTTCAGTCATGCAGTCAGTCAGCAAAATTTTACTTAGTACTTATGTAGATTGTGCTAATCACTGTGCTTCAAGTATAAAACAATAATCATCAAAATAATTTGATGTTGGTTGTTTTTTCAAGTTGATATATAGAACAGGTTAAGTACATAAAATCCAGAAAGAAAGTAGGAATATCATTGTTTTCAGTGATCACAAGAATACAAATTATAAGAACTCCACAACCCCTTTCTCTGTCCCACCCCCCCAAAAAATGTTAGGAAAACTGAAAAGTAGATTGGGAGAAATTAGACTCATATATTTCACAAAATATGCCACAGTGAGGTCTAAATAGATACATAACCTAGATATAAAAGATCATATTATAAATCAATTAGAATAGCAGATAAGGAGATGCCTTAAACAACTGTAGATAGTATAGTTATCCTTAAATATTCCAAGACAATCACCGGAAATGAAATTCAAAATTTGATGATGTAAAACTTTTTTTTTTTTTTTACTATTAGCTATCCACTGAGAATTATAAGCTGCTGCTGCTGCCTGCCTCCAGCCACCACCGCCACTACCACCACCACCACTGCAGCAGCAGCAGCAGCAGCAGCTGCAGCCACCTCTGCTCCCAGCACTGTGTGATAGACCCTTACCAGTGACCATCCTGGCCAACTTGGCCTGGAGTCTTATTTCACTTTTTTATTTTGTGGGTTCTGTAGCTCTGGAATTTCTTTAGAGTCATTTTTTTACAGGTGTCTGCAGAGATTTGGGGGAGAGGTCAAGTGAGTTATAACAGCATTTTTGATTTTGTTTCTGGATTTTTGTTTTGTTTTTTGGTAACAAAGAACTAGAAACAAAGTGGATGTCCATCAATTGGAGAATGATCAGAAAAATTATTGTATGCAAATAGGATATATTATTATTTTGCCACAAGAAAAAATAAAAGAGACAGATTTAGAAAAACCTGAGAATATTTGTATGAACTAATACAGAGAAAAGTTAGTAGAACCAGCATAATTTACACAGTTACCAGAAAATTATGAAATAATTTTGTGTAAACACAAAACTGATGATGATATAAACCTCTTACTTCTTGGTAAAAATGTGATATCCTATAGATGCAGAATGGATGGTGTACAGAACAGTAGGGCAATGGTGTACTACATATATATGCATATATTTGTATATAATCGAATTATTTGCAATAGATTACAGTTTCCTACACAGCCTTCTTTTTCTGCCCTTATTTGAAAATCACAATGATCAGATTTGTTTATTTTTTCTAGGTCATAATTTTAAAAAGTTACTAAAAAGAAAACAATTTATATAAAGAAGGAAAAATCTCTAAGAAAATGTGATAATGCTAGGGCTAGCAGTTGAGAGAGAAACATGTGACTACAGAATTTGGTTTCTTTGTTTAATTGAATACATAAATTCTGTCCATTTAGTAACAGAATCTCCTGTTTATGTAGTGCCCTTTCAGTAGAAGTTTCTCCCTTATGAGAATAATAAGGTGAACTTTCTATGTGGTAAATCCTTAAATGTGCTGTGATTAAAGTCTTCATTCCACATTCCACCATCCTTCCCCATTAACTTTTGAGTCATGTATATTTTATGCCATGGAAACAGAATTTTATTTATTTAACTTTAAGCTATCAAGATAATTTCTTTAAATTGAGGGAAATTGACAAGGCATTTTAGAGATTTTTTTTCTTCTGAATTAAACATCTTTTTTTCACCAGGAAAAGGGGAGAAGGGGAATAGGGGACTCACAATGATAGGGATAAGTTTTCAATTCTAAAGATTAATTGAAAGATGCATTCTGTATTTAGAAAACATTTTCTCAGCAGTAATCATGAATAGGATGTCAAAAAACTAAAGATACTCTACCCCAAACCAAAGAGAAGTTCAGGGACCACCCATAAAATACATTGCTGGTAAGAAAAAAAAAATGACAACACTTATTAAGAGAAAGTAAATGTCAATTATACTTCAAAATATCCCTGAAATCTAAATTAATTGTATTGTGACATAGTTACTATGATCATATTCCTTGTGGCTGGTTGCCCCTTATTCATGTACAGAACATATGTTGGCTGATGCATAGATTGATCTATGATCTGTTTATCTATTCATTCATCTCTCTCTCTCTCTCTCTTTCTCTCTCTCTCTCTCTCTCTCTCTCTTTCTCTCTCTCTCTCTCTCCCCCCCCTTTTCTCTCTCCTCTCTGCGCACGGGTGCACACACACACACACACAATAAATGAAAGAATAAACAAATCATAGATCGATCTGTGGATCATTCAATAGATAGATTAAAAACATATATCAATCTCTTACTATGTGCTAAATAATGTTCTAGGCTGATGACACAAAAACAAAAAAAAGGAAGCAGTCCTTTGGCACAAGGAGCTTCCATTATAACAGTGGAGACAAGTAAATACAGAGAGAAGTATAACATTAAATTTAAGCAGAATGCACGTAAATAAATACAAAGTAGTTGCAAACAATGTAGTTTTGTATAGGATGTAATAGAAATTGGCAAATTCTTCATATAGAAGGCAGTACTTGAACTATGAATAGAAGGAAAATGGAGATTTGTGCATTCCATAAAACAACTCTGAGATAGGTTCTATTATTATCTCTACTTTACAGTTGAGAAAACTAAGGAAAATATACATTAATTGACTTTTCCAGGGTCATATTGCTCAAGTTAGACTTATCAGATTTGAATTCAGATCTTACTGACTCCAAGCTCACAACATGTAACAAGATAAACAAATTATTTAGATGTAATGGATGACATCATAACAAACTAGGACAAGGAAAAAATTACCTGTCAGATCTGTGGGTAAGGTGTAAAAAAAAATGACCAAAAAGAGATAGAGAAGATCACAGGAGGTAAAATGAATTATTTTGTGTACATGAAACAAAAAGTTTTTTTTTTAAAGAAACAAATGCAGCAAATGCTGCAAACAATGCAGCCAATATTGGAAGGAAATGAAAGCAGTGAATTGATAGAAAAATTTATAGCAAGCTTCTGTGATAAAAGCCTCATTTCTCAAATATTTAGAGAACTGAACCAAATTTATAAAAATAAGAGCCATTCCATGATTGAGAAATAGCCAAAGGATATGAACAAGTAATTTTCGGAAGAGGAGATTGAACCCATCAATAGTCATATAGAAATGCCCCAAATCATTAACAATTAGAGAAATACAAATTAAAATAACTATGAGGCACCTATCAGATTGGCTTAGATAACGGAAAAGAAAAATGACGAATACTAGAGGGGATGTGGAAACACAGATGCACTAATGTACTCTTGGAGAAATTGCTAGCTGATCTAACCATCCTGGGGAACATTTCGGAACTATGCCCAAAGTGCCACAAAACTGTGCATCTCCTTTGACCAAGAAATGCCACTACTAAGCATGTATCCCAAAAAAATATCAAAGGAGAAGGAAAAAGACTTATATGTTCAAATTCATTTGTAGCTCTTTTCATGGTAGCAAAGAATTGGGCATTAAGAGGATGCCCATCATTTGGGGAATGACTGAAAAAGTTGTGGTATATGAATATGGTAGAATGCTATTGTGCTATATGAAATGATGAAGTGGATGGTTTTGGGAAAAAAAATAAAACCTGGAAAGGCTTATATGAACTAAAGCAAAGTGAAGAGAAGGAAAAACACATTCACAGGAACAGCAATATTATAATTATGATGATGAATTTTAAATGAATTAGCTACTCTGATCCATACAATGCTACAGGACAGTTCCAGGGGACTCTTGAATAATGCTACATACTTCTAGAGAGAGAGAACCTCTAGAGATGAACTCTTGGTGCTGATTGAAACATTTATTTTGCACTTTATTTTGCTTTTGTCATTTTTTCAACATGTCTAATATAAAAATATGTTTTGCATGACTTCGCATGCAAAGTGGGTATGGTATCCATTGCCTTCTCAATGGGTAAGGTAGAGACTAGAGGGAGAGAGAGTATTTGGAACTCAAAATATAAAATATGAATATGTAAAAATTAATAAATAATGAAGAGAATGGAATCTAAAATACATTAAATGACTAGCAAAAAATGAAAATAAAGAATAAAATAAACAAATGAGAGATTTTTATCATATTCAGGCTACTTAAGCCATGACCACTTAGCTGTCCCCTAAAAATTTCAAAATGGTATATTTAGATAGTCAGTTTAACATGAGTGGAATTCAGTCAAATTCATTGTTCATTATTCATGGAGTAAAGTTGGAAAGTCCAGCAGATTCCTCTTTATCATCAGTGTCCAACATGTATCATACACCCCCCAGGAAGATTATCTACTATAGGCCCTTTTTAAGTGAGTTTTGAGGTTGCAATAAAAATCCTGGAATTTGATATTAAAATACACTTTTGAACATCTGAGGAGCTCTTCTAAAGTGCATAAACCTTCCACAGACATCTCTGAAAGAGCTATTCAGGGAATTTTGTATCCTCAGAACTATGTCCTGGAAAATTCTAGAGATGTCAGCAAATTCTATGAAGATTATTTGCAAGATGAAAATTTTAATCTATTCATCAGTCTGAAGAGTAACATCAAGCATCACTCCCTTAAATACAGAGATGGCCACTTGTCACCATACATATAATAGAACTCCAAAAGATGTTAATGTATTTTATTTTTTGAGTCATTAATAAAAAATTACTTCCCCAAGCAAAATGGGGAAAGGGAACAATGAAGGAAGAGAAGTACTTATTTAGCAGGCTTTCTATGTGCCAAGCACTGTACTAAGTGATTTACATACATTGCCTCATTTGATCCTTACAACAACCCTGAGAAGTAATTAGTTTTATTATCTCTCATATAGCTAGTCAATACATGAGGCTGGATTTGATCTCAGGTTTTCCTGAGTCCAGGCCCAACATTCTATCTAAAATCTATCCACTGTGCCACCTAGCTTCCACAAAAAGCATTTTCAAACCAAGTGCCACAAAAGTACAAGAATCATACCTATTATTGTTGTGGGTGAAAGAAGAAATAACTGAAACATTGCCTTAATCTGAGGTAGTAGTATGAAGTGACAGTCTAAAAGGCTAATGGAATTTAGGGCTGCATTAAGAGAGGCCTAAGCCTAAAGAAATAAGGGAGTGTTTTTCATATGGTACCCCATTAAGATCACCTCTAAAGTATATTTCACTCAGTTTTTGGCGCCAGTTTAGAAAGGATAAGTTCTAGGGTATTCAGAGAAGGGCAACAAGGATGATGAGGAAACAAAGGTTCAAGCTGAACATTTCAAGATACTCTAGATTAACATTTCAATTTTGAATTCATGTACTGCACTGAGCCAAGCATAGTACAGTGAATTTAGTAGGCATCTAATACATATTTCCAAAATTTTTAATTTCATTTACTTTCTTTGTTGTTGTTATTCAGTCATTCACTTGTGTCCTACTCTTTGTGACCACATGAACCATAGCACACTAATGCTGTCAATGGCATATTCTTGGCAAATGATACTGAGGTGGTTCGCCATTTCCTTCCCTAGTGGATTAAGGCAAACAGTAGTTATGCCTTCCCCTAGGCCACACAGCTAGTAAGTGTCTGAAGCTTTATTTGAACTTAGGTGTTCCTGATTCTGTGCTTTATCCACTAAGCTACCTAGTTCCTTACTCTCTTTAACTGTATCAACACACACATACACACACACACACACACACACACACATGCTCACACTCTGTCACCAAATCAAAAAAGAGTAGTGATTCTATTTGTATACTGAGAGTTTTCAAAATGCTTTCACATATGTTATTTCCTCTCAATTAGATGTATTTAGAATTGGTTAAATGATGAAACTGAAAGAATAATTATTAATAGTTTGATATCAGCTTAAAAGGAGATCTCCTTAGAAGTGTTTAGCCTTGCATTTAGCCAGTGACTTGAATAAAGGCACAGATGGCATTATTATCAAATTTGCCAATGAAACAAAGCCTGGAGGGACAGCTAACATACTGCATGGTCAATTCATTATACATATGCATGTATTATATATATATATATATATATATATATATATACATGTACACATATATATATACATGTATATGTGTATATGTGTGTGTATTTTTTTTCAAGCTTGAAAACTGAAAATGTAATAAAATGAAATTCAATAGGTGGAAGTGTAAAATATTACATTTGAGTTTTCTTTTTATATATAGATTTATTTTTTTTTATTTTTGGTTTACAAAATTCAGTTCCACAGGTTTTTGGGTTCCGAATTTTTTCTCCTTCCCTCTCCTCCTCCCTCCCCCCACCAAGATGGCATGTAATCCAATGTAGGTTCTATATTTACTTCATATACCTTCACGTCGAACTTATTTATATAATAGTCCAATTGTAAAGAACAATTATAAGCAGTGGAATGAATTGTGAGAAAAGAGAAACAAAACCAAAAAAGAAAGAAAAAAGAGAGAGCAAACAATTTGCCTTCATCTGCATTCAGACTCCATAATTCTTTCTCTGAATATGCATAGCTTTTTCCACCATGAGTCTTTTGAGACTGTCTTTGAACCTTGCATTGATGAAAGGAGTCAAGTCTATCAAAGTTAGTCCTTACAGAAACCATGTGTCCCTAAACGTGTATATTGATCTTCTGGTTCTGCTCCCCTTACTCAGCATCAGTTCATATAATTCATTTCAGGTTATAATGAACTCTCTCTGCTTCTCATTTCTCATAGCACAATAGTATTCCATTACGTTCATACACCACAACATGTTTAGCAATTCCCCAATTGATGGGCATCCCCTTGATTTCCAACTCTTTGCTACCACAAAAAGAGCTCCTATAAATATTGTTCTACATATGGATCCTTTTTGCATTTGTCTGATCTCTTTGGGATATAGCCCTTGAAGTGGTATTGCTGGGTCAAAGGGTACGCACATTTTTATAGCCCTTTGGGCATAGTTCCAAATTCCTCTACGGAATGGCTGGATCAGTTCACAACTCCACCAACAATGTAGCAATGTTCCAATATTCCCACATCCTCTGCAGCATTTATCATTTTCCTGTTTTGTCATGTTAGCCAATCTGACAGGAGAGATGTGGTACCTCAGAGTTGTTTTGATTTGCATTTCTCTAATCAATAGTGATTTAGAGCATTTTTTTTCATATAACTATAGATATCTTTAACTTCTTCCTCTGAAAACTCCTTCTTCATATCTTTTGATCCTTGCTCAATTGGGGAATAGCTTTCATTCCTATAAATTTGGCTCAGGTCCCTGAATATTTTAGAGATGAGGCCTTTATCAGAGACACTGTTTGTAAAGATTTTTTTCCAATTTCCTGTTTCCCTCCTAATCTTTGTTGCATCGGCTTTGATTATACAAAAACTATTCAGTTTAACATAGTCCAAATTATCCATTTTACATTTTGTTATGCTCTTATTTTCTTGTTAGGTCATGAATTCTTCCCTTCCCCATAAATCTGACAGGTAAACTATTCTTTGCTCTCAGAAATTACTTATATTAGCAGCCTTTATTCCTAAATCATTAATCCATTTTAATATCATTTTGGTATATGGTGTAAGATATTGGTCTATGCCCATTTTCTGCCCTACCATTTTCCAATTTTCCCAGCAAGTTTTGCGAAATAGTGAATTCTTAGCCCAGAAGCTGGATTCTTTGGGTTTTTCAAAGAGTAGATTGCTGTATTTGTTGACTATCGTGTTATCTCTTCCTAACCTATTCCACTGATCCAACACTCTGTTTCTTAGTCAGTATCAAGTAGTTTTGGTGACTGCTGCTTTATAACATAGTTTAATATCTGGTGAGGTTAGGCTACTTTCTGTAGCATTTCTTTTCATTAATTCCCTTGATATCTGGACCTTTTGTTCTTCCAAATGAATTTTGTTTTTATTTTATCCAGCTCTGTAAAATAATTTTTTGATAATTTGAATGATATGGCATTGAATAAGTAAATTAATTTAGGTCAAATCGTCATTTTTATTATATTATCTCAGCCTAACCGTGAGCAATTGATGTTTTTTTTCCATTTATTTAGATTTAAATTTATTTTTGTTAAAAGTGTTTTGTAAATTATGTTCATATACACCCTGGGTTTGTCTTGGCAGGTAGAGTATCAAATATTTTATAGTGTATATGGTAACTTTAAGTGGAATTTCTCTTTCTATCTCTTGCTGTTGGGTTTTCTTAGTAATGTATAGGAATGCTGAGGATTTATGTGGGTTTATTTTATACCCTGTAATTTGCTAAATTTTTTTATTATTTGAAGTAGTTTTTTATTTGATTCTCGAGAATTCTCTAAGTAAATCATAATATCATCAGCAAAAAGTGATAATTTAGTTTTTTCTTTGCCTATTCTAATTCCTTCAATTTCTTTTTCTTCTCTTATTGCTTAAACTAAAATTTCTAGTATCAAATTGAATAATAGGGGTGATAAACACTGATATTATTGGGAATGCATCTAGTTTATCTCCATTACAAATAATCCTTGATGGTTTTAGATAGATGCTATTTATAATTTTAAGGAAGGCTCCATTTATTCCTATGCTTTCTAGTATTTTTAATAGGAATGGGTGTTGTATTTTGCCGAGGCTTTTTCCACATTTATTGAGATGATCATATGGTTTCTGCTAGTTTTGTTGTTGATATGATCAACTATGCTGATAGTTTTTCTAATATTGAACCAGCCTTGCATTCCTGGAATAAATCCTACCTGGTCATAGTGTGTTGTTCTCCTGATAAGTTGCTGCAATCTTTTTGCTGCTATTTTATTTAAAACTTTTGCATCAGTATTCATTAGGGAAATTGGTCTATAATTTTCTTTCTCTGTTTTGACTCTTCCTGGTTTGGGTTTTAGTACAATATTTGTGTCATAAACATAATTTGGTAGGACTCCTTCTTCACCTATTTTCCCAAATAGTCTATAAAGCATGGGAAATAATTGTTCTTTAAATATTTAATAGAATTCACATGTATAACGATCTGATCTGGCCCTGGAGATTTTTTTCCTAGGGAGTTCATTGATAGCTTGCTAAATTTCTTTTTCTGAGATGGGGTTATTTAGAAATTTTATTTCCTCTTCTGTAAACATGAGTAATTTATACAAATATATGAGAATTCAATTAGGCAAAATAATTCCTAATTATTATTCTAATTTCCTCTTCATTTGAGGTGAATTTGCCCTTTTCATTTTTAATACTGGTAATTTGGTTTTCTTTTTTCTTTTTTTAAATCAAATTGACCAAAAGTTTATCAATTTTATTGTTATTTTTCATAAAACCAGCAGTTAGTTTTATTTATTAGTTCAATACTTTTCTTGATTTCAATTTAATTAACCTCTCCTTTGGTTTTTAGTATTTCTAGTTTGGTAGTTAATTGGGGATTTTCAATTTGTTCTTTTTCTAGCTTTTTTAGTTGCGTGCCCAATTTATGGATCTCCTTTTTCATCTATTTTATTCATGTGACCATTTAGAGATATAAAATTTTCCCTAAGAACTGCTTTTGCAGCATCCCATAAGTTTTGATATGTTGTCTCATTGTTCTCATTCTCTTGAATGAAGGTATTAATTATTTCTATGATTTTTTCTTTAACTCACTCATTCTTTAGAATTAGAATATTTAGTTTCCGATTCATTTTTAGTTTATCTTTCCATGGTCCTTTATCATAAATAATTTTTATTGCTTCGAAATATGATTCGAAAAGGGTGCATTGACTATTTCTGCCTTTCTGCACTGAATTATGAGGTTTTTATGCCCTAGTTCATGGTCAATTTTAGAGTATATGCCATGAACCACTGGTTTTTATCCCGATTTGGTTTTCTCCATGGGTCTGTTATATCTGCCTTTTCTGAAATTCTATTCATCTCCTCAACTTCTTTCTTGTTTATTTTGAGGTTAGATCTATCAAGTTCAGAGAGGGGAAGGTTGAGCCCCCCCCCCACCAGTATAGTTTTGCTGTCTATTTCTTCCTGTAACTCCCTTAACTTCTCCTCTAAGAATTTGCATGCTATACCACTTGGTGCATATTTGTTAAATAATGATATTGCTTCATTGTCTGTGGTGCCTTTTAGCAAGAAACAGTGTCCTTCCTTATCTCTTTTAATTATATCTGCATTTGCTTTTGCTTTGTCTGAGATTAGGATTGCTACCCCTGCTTTTTTAACTTTAGCTGAAGCACACTATATTCTACTCCAGCCTTTTACCTTTACCTTATATGTACCCCACTGTTTCAAGTGTGTTTCTTGTCAACAACATATTATGGGATTATGATTTTTAATCTATTCTGTTATCAGCCTCCATTTTGTGGAAGAGTTCATCCCATTCACATTCACAGTTATGATTACTGTCTCTGTCTTTTTCTCCATTCTATTCTCCTCCCATTTATGCTCTTATTTCTCCCTTGTCCCTCCAACTCCTCAAAACAGTTTTGCTTTTGACTGCTGCCTTCCTCAGTTTACCTTCCCTCTTGATTCCCCTCTCTTATATTACCTTTCCCCCCTTGCTACTTCTTTCCTACATTCTGATCACCCCCTCTCTTTCCTTTCCCCTTTCCACTCCTACTGCCTGAAGGACAAGTTTAATTTCTATACTTATCAGAGTATGTTATTCCTTTCTTGAACCAAATCTGATGAGAGTAAAGCTCAAATCCTGTATTTCTCCCTCCCTTCTTTCCCTCTACTATAATATGTTTTTGTGCCTCTTCATGGGATGTAATTTATCCATTTCCACTACCTCCTTACTTCTCCTCCCATAACCATCCCTTTATATCTCTTAATCCTATTTTTATCATTATATCAGCTATTTTATTCTGACACTTACAATCTATGTATATTCCTTTCAATTGTTATAATAACTATACTATTCTCAAGATTGACATTTATAAAACATTATAATCCTATATAAAGATGCAAGTAATTTGCTTTTTTTGATTAAGAAGGGTTTTCCCCCTTTTACCTTTTTATGTCTCTTTTGAGTTTTGTATTTGAAGATCAAATATTCCATTGAGCTCTGGGTTTTTCATCAGGAAGGTCTATAATTCCCTTATTTCATTGAATGTCCATCTCCTTTCCTGGAAAATTATGCTCAGTTTTGCTGGGTAGTTGATCCTTGGTTGTAGTCCAAGCTCCTTTGCCTTTGATAATACTATATTCCAATTTCTCCTGTCATTTAATATAGAAGCTGAAAGTTTCTGTGTGATCCTGACTGTAGTTCCATGATATTTGAATTGTTTCTTTCTATCTGCTTGAAGTATTTTGTCCTTGACCTGGTAGTTCTGGAATTTGGCTCTAATATTTCTTGTAGTTTTCAATGTGGGATCTCTTTCAGAGGGTGATCAGTGGATTCTTCTGATGACTATTTTACCCTCTAGTTCTAGGACCTCAGGGAAGTTATCCTTGTGATTTCTTGGAACATACTGTGAAGGCTCTTTTTTTCATTATGGCTTTCTGGCAGGCCAATAATTCTTAGATTGTCTCTTCTGGATCTATTTTTCAGGTCAGTTGTTTTTCCTATCAGATATTTCATGTTTCCTTCTATTTTGTTTCAATTATTTAGATTTTGTTTGACTTATTCTTGATGTCTCATAGAGCCATTAGCTTCTACTTGCCCAACTCTAATGTTTAATGTATTGTTTTCTTCCTTTAGCTTCTCTATCTCCTTTTCTATTTGGTTGATTTTACTTTTCAATGAGACATTTTCTCCATTTATATCCTGATTCTCCTTAAACATTTTGCTGATTTTGCTTTTGAAAAATTTGTTTTCATCAGTAATATTTTTTTCCATTTTTCCCATTTTTTAACCTCCCTAATTTGGTTTTTAAATTGCTGCTTGAGTTCTTTCAGGAATGCTTTTTGGTCTGGAGACCAGTTCACTTTACCTTTTGAGGTTTCAGATGTGGGTATAGTGTCCATGATGTCCTGTTCTGAATTAGTATTTTGATCTTCCCTGTCTCCATAATAGGATTCAATGGTCTTTTGCTTTTTAGTGGGTTTTTTCACAGTGTTTTTTTCCTCCTGGCTTCTAAAGAGGGCCTCTGCTTCTGGGGCTCAGAAGGCTGTCTCAATTTTCTTGTGTTGGGATCTGTGGGCCTGCTCCCTGGTTTTGTGTGCTATTGCCTATGGTTTCTTGAGGTGTTGGGGAGGGTTGGTCTGCCTGCTGGGAGTCTCCTCTTCCCCAGGAGCACTCTACAGCACGGGTGACCTCAGCTGTTGTTCATATTGGTGTCTGCCACTTCCCCTGGTTGTGCAAAGGTACATCTGGGTCCTGGTCTTGACATTTGTTAGCTCCACCCCGCCTGGGGCTTAGTTATTCTCATTGTTCTGCTGAGGTGATCCTGCTGGGACACCTTTCTTCCTGCACTAGTCTCCTTCCACCACCAGAATAAGGGCCCTCTCTCCAACTCCTCTAGCTATACGACTACTGTAGCCCTACTTTTGGCTCCTGTGTTTCTCGTGAGGTAGTATTCTTTGGGTGATGGAAGAGGGAGGGAGGGAGAGCTGATTTACCTGGCCATTATGGCTCCTGCAATTTCAAGAAGGTGAGTTTCAAACATTTAGAGTGTATGTGGGCTGCAGCCCTCGAGGGTAGCTGCTCCCATGGCTGCAGGCTCTGTACTGTTGTCTCCCATAGTTCTGACAGACTCTTGTCTTGGGCTGAGAGGCCTGGGGCAAGATTGCTGCGATAGCCTGTACTTCTGCCCTGGGCCTGCTCTTGTTCCCAAGTTTTACTCACCTAGCACTCTCCCAGAAGGGGGTTCCTCTGTTGTTCTAGGGATCACCACCAGTTTTGCGCTCCCTGAATTCTCCTAGCCTGGATCGCTAACTATGTTCCTTAGCTGCTCCCACTTTTGTGTGGTCTGGTGCAGTTCCACATACTGGGTGCTCTCCCAATCTATAGATCTGTCCTGTCAACCCTGCAGGCTCCCCTGGCTTGGAAATTCCCCCCACTCAATTTACTAGTGGCTTCTAACTCTCTAAGATCTGCCCAGATTTACTTTTTTACAAGTGTCTGACAGAAATTATGAGAGAGCTCAGGTAAGATGGAGTTTCTATGAGGCCATCTTCTACATTAGAATATTTATTTATTTATTCATTTATTTATTCATTTACTTGCTTTTTGGCAAGGTAATTGGTGTTAAGTGACTTGCCCAAGGTCACATAGCTAGTAAGTGTGTCAAGTGTCTGAGGCCGGATTTGAACTCAGGTCCTCCTGACTCCAGGGCTGGTGCTCTACTCACTGCGCCACCTAGCTACCCCATACATTAGAGTTTTTTTTAAAAAAAACTTACCAAGTATCAAATTGGGGAGGCTTGGTTAGACAGCAGGTGTTCTGCAACAGATCTGAGAGTTTTTGCGGATTTCTGCTTAATGTGAGGTAGTATGAAGTAACAGTGAAAAAGGCTAATGGAATTTGGGGCTGGAGTAAGAGAAGTCTAAGCCTAAAGGAATAAGAAGTTAATCACAGGGTACCCCATTAAGACCACCTCTAAAGCATATTTCACTCACTTCTTGGCAGCAGTTTAGGAAGGATAAGTTGTAGAATATTCAGAGAAGGGCAACAAGGATGATGAAACCCATTAATATCAGTTGAAGGCACCAGGTACATTTAGCTTGGAGAAGAGGACCCTAACTACTCTTCTGATTCTGCTCTTATATGTCCAATAACTGCTCAGCTTCTTTGGTCAGTTCTTCACTCATGTCATTACAATTAAATGTGGGCACTCCTAAAGCACTGTTCTGGACCTTCCTGTCTTTTCGTTTGACACTATCTCTTCATCAGGTTCCCATCCATTCAGATTTAATCTCTATGTTCTCTCTCTCTCTCTCTCTCTGTCTGTCTCTCTCTCTCTCTCTCTGTCTCTGTCTCTCTCGCTCTCTCTCTCTCTCTCTCTCTCTATATATATATATGTACATATATATTATATATAATATATATGTACATATATATTATATATAATATATATGTACATATACACACATATATGTATATACACACAAATGTATATGTACATACATATATATTTGTACGTACATGTATATATGCATATATGTATATGTGCGTATATGTGTATATGTATCTCAAGTCTTAATTGGTTTCCTAACCTCCAGCCTTGCATCATTTATTACTGTTTGGACATGTCAAATTGGATGTCTTGGGGAGGAGGGCTTCCCCAGAGGAGGCGGAGGGCCATGGCAGCATGCGGCAGAGACGACGGCGGCGAGCCCGCGCGTGACTTTGAATGAGCCGCTGGGTAAGGCCGAGGACGAGCGCGTGCCTGCGCGCGTGCCCACGGCCCGCGGCAGCTTGGATCCTCCGCCGGGCTGGCGGGGAGGGGGAGGGGCAGGTTCTGTTTCCCATCATGGCTATCACACAGTTCCGGTTGTTTAAAGTTTGTACCTGCCTAGCTACAGTGCTCTCATTCATTAAGAGGTTAATATGCAGGTCGGGCGAGGACGGAAATTAAGTGGAGATCAAATAACTGCCAACCACAGTGGATTATTCACCAGTTCCTAAGCAGTCAGA